>JAABKJ010007545.1:160158258-160445345 GCA_011634705.1 Andricus grossulariae
ACATGAAGGTAATATATATGTGGTCACTAACTATGAAGTCCACCATCAACTTTCAATCTGCTACATGCTTTATAATCTTCTATGTCGTCAAGAAAACATCGGGAATAGTTGATCTGTATTTGAATCGTCTGGATATTGATGTAGTATCATTGTGGCGGACTTGAGTCTCCGTCTAGATGCCACATTTATCATGTGTTTTCATCTAGAGTTTGGATTTGGCATGTTGCACTTCAATATTTTCACACTGCTATCGCCAGCTATTTTAATGTGAACTTGCACCTTCATGTCTCATTGTTTCGCATTTTTCACACACCCTGCTCCATTACAGATCCAGGCTATTCCTCACGATTTGTACGGTAATTCGCTTAACCTATTTTAATTCGAGCCTTTTTTAGCTGTTCGCTCTCCGTCTGTTCGTTTATCTCTACTATCGCTAAGATTGGACCTCTTCTGACTGACGTTTACTTACAGCTCTCCTGCAAGTTCCTCTGAATATCGCTTTAGAGACACTCCGACTTCTTTTGTGGTTTCATAACCTCTAAGAATCTTTTTCGGCGTCATTACCGCCTCTCTCTTTTCTTCCTCGCCTTTCATATTAGTGTTCTCACGCTCTCTCTCTCCCCTCTCTTGCTGCGAGAATGAGCCAATAAAGACCTTCGAGCGTGTGTTGTGCCTTATTTTGTTTCTTTCGCTCAAAATTTAGCAGGTCCAAATTTAACATTTTTTTCCTGGCCTAAAGAATTGTGCATTTTGGATCCCGTATATTCTCAGACTAGAATCCTAACCCAGTTTCATTGTACCTTATATTTATCTGATCTGTTCTAAGATGCGTGATCAGACTGCACGGAAAGTATGTTCTTTTGGCCTGTTCTCTATCTAGCAAACCTTTTGCTTTTCCACATTGAGAAGATTAGGGTTTCAACGATACTTTACTGATTCTAAAGTGAAGTTAGAATTAAAGTTTTGGCAGAAAGCTGTAAATCAACTGAAAAAATATTTTCTCCAGAGGATTTTCTGTTTCTATGTCATACTATAGTGGATAGGCTATTCAAATAAACTTTTTATATGGCAGGGTAAACTGAGAAATAATCATAGTTCGAACAAGGATGCCAGTAAAATAGATTTTTATTGATCCAAAGTTATCTCTGTCGAGACATCATTTGTTTTTGACATGCAGACACTTCCCCGCACTTAAATCTTTTTACACATGATTGCAATGCGTCTTCACTTTTAAAAAAAGTAGTTAACAGAAAGTTTACAGAAAGCGCTTACAGCCATATATTCACATTTCTGAAATAAAATTGGGGTGATTTTCTTTTTTTGTTTTTTGTGAAAAATCTACAAAAAGTTAACAAGTTTACCAAGCATGTGAAACAAAGCGTATTATTCGTTCGGATAAAACATCTGTCTCTTTCGTGAATCCTCAAAATAGCAGCCAAATATCCTTGATATTATGTGTTTCTAAAAACTGTGAGAATTAGTAATATAAGGATCCCATTTAAAAAATATATAAAAGTGACAAATGAGTGATTCAAAATCATTAATAATAGATGGAATCAGTGGGATTCATGGCAGCCGCTTGTCCAATGAATAGCCTTTCGACTATCAAGGCTACACTATTGCCGACATGTTTCGATTCGAATCCGAGTCAAACATGTCGGCAATATTTCACTAAAAACATCGAAAACCCGAAAAAGGCCTTCACTGCAATAATATAATAATTCAATATCTATATCATATAAGCACCGATGACTCCTTAGGAGTCAAAAGTTGTTTAACAGTAGGTATATTTTTAAAAACGTTAGATCTATCGTATAAATTAAGTAGGCGTTAAATTCAGATTTTTTAAATCAATCGAAAAATTAATTCAGAAAATATATGTTTTCTTATTTCATGAGTACTTTTGTCGTTCTTTGTTTAGCATTGATTGTTTGAAGTTGTTAAAATTCTAATTAAATAGTTTACAATTATCTGTATAAATGTCAATTTTTTTCTTACAGAATCAGATGCAAATGGATTTCCAAAACTTCCTGCAGACTGGATTCATGTAGATATGAAAGAACAAACTGCTCTCGCAGGAAAAATCGTTAATGCAGCAAGAACGCTGCATCCCAACGGGATACCCAGTTGGATGGATCCTGAACCACTTGTTTTCCCTCTATATACAGTTAATGTTTATATTCGAACGAGAGCGAGACAGGACCCTCACTTTTGTTCATTAACTCCTCTTAAAACCATGAACTACCACTATATTTTTGAGAATGAAATTTTAATTCCAAAAATAGCTTGGTTGCGTTTAGGAGAAGATATGAATTATATAGCTAACAATTTCGCTGTTTACAATGCCAGTCAACCCCAACAGGATATCTCACTCTATGGCCACATTTACATAACAAGCACAGATGGACACATCTATACTACAATTTTACAAGTCCATACGGAAGGAGTGCTTCTCGGCAAGAATCAGGACATGAGCCAATTAAGAAGGAGAGGAAAGTGGTGGAAAGTACAAAGCAGCGAAAGTCAGAAACCCCCACTTTTACAGGGGAAAGAAAAAAATTCCTAACTTTAACGAATTTAATTGTCAAACCCTATTAAATCGTAAAAAAAGCGCTCGGAAAAAAGCTAAAATCTTCCAGAAAAAACCGTTGAATACTGAAATAACTAAAGCTATTTGATATAAATCAAATAGAAAATTCAACTAAAATTTGAAAATAAAGAAATGCATTGCACTTCTGTTAGAAGGCATTTCTCAACACACTCTAAACGAAAATATATTCAAAGAACCTCGAAAACTAACCCCTTACTTAAATTGGAAAGGCTATCTGATATAATACTTTCAAAACTTCAAAAACTATTAAAAATTAAGAACAATTCATCAGAATGCCCCTACCGGAAATCACGTAATATATCCTAAATATTAAGATATTTCTAACAACGCTGCGAGCAAAAACTTATTGGAAATATTAAGGCTACAAATATGACTTTAGTTAAATCTTCGAATAAAATTAAATTTAAACAAAATTAATCACAATGTCTTTACCTTGATTCAAAGCTTCATTTACAAGTATGCCAGATACCCTTCCTAATTTAAGTAAAATGTTATTTTGAAGGATTGTTAAAATATATTGTAATTTAGGATGCCTTAAGAGAAGCCTTCTGAAGGTTTTGTGATAAAGTGTTTGCAATTTTTCATTTTATTCGAAGTTTCAAATAAAATCACATCAGAAAGCATTTTTCATTTTACTACGAGGTTGCTTTTAATGATTGTTGAAAGATATTGTCCTTTAGAATGTCTTGAGCAAAGTTCTTTGGAAACCTTGTAATTAATTGTTTTCATTTTTTCATTCTATTTAAATTTTCAACTAACGTTGTATCAGATAACTTTAATAATTTCAATTAAAGTACGCTTTTTGGGGTTTTGAATAAATATTTCTATCAAAGGTGTCTTGAAGTAAATCTCCTGAATGCATGATGATGAATTATTTTTTATTTCATTTAAATTTTGAACTGAAGTTATTTTAGATAGCCTCACTAATATTATTAATGCGTTGCTTTCAGGGGTATTTAAAATATATTAACATTGAGATCGTCTTGCAGGAAGTATTCGAAAGAGATTGTCATATGTTGTTTTTAATTTAAATTTATACAAAGTTTTAACTACAGTGATATCACATAGCCTTGCTAACATCAGTAAGGGAATGCTTTCAGGGGATCTTAAAATATATTCAAATTTAGAGTGAGTTTAGAAGTATTTTTAAAGGCTTCATAATGAATTGTATTTGGTTATGTATTTTATTTGTACTTATAACTAAAATTATGTCAAGTAGCCATTGTCATTTTAGTAAGGGGTTGCTTTTGGTGGTTATTAAAATATATTTTTATTCAGGAACCCTTAAGAGAAGTCCTCTGAAGACATTGTGATTATTTGTTTCCAATTTGTGATTTTTGTAGAAGATTCAACTAGAATTGTATCAGATAGCATTCCTTATTCCAGTAAGGGGCTGCTTTCAGGTCATTTAAAATACATTTTTATTCAGGGCATCTTTAAAGAAGTTTTCTAAAGGCATTGTGATCTTTATTTGAAAATTGAATTATTTTGTTGGAAATTCGTTTTGTTTTTGGTTAAGGATCCATTTTTTTTGTTTGTTAAAAATATCATTTGGTTGAATATTCATTCATTTTGTTCAAAATTCAACAATTTTCTAAGAAAATCATTATTTTTGGTTGGAAGTTGAACTCCTTTGTTGAAAATTCATTTTTTGTTTAAGATTCGTTATTTTAGTTGATAACTCATCCCTTTGGATTAAAATTGAACTATTTTGTTGAAATTTATAAAACTAAAGCAGGGATGTTACGACCAAATCATGTTCGTTTTTATTTAAAAAAATAGTGAAATGTTCAAATGATGAATTATTAGGAAAAAAATTAAATTTCTCCCAAAAAGACTAATTTTCAACAGAATACATAAATTGTCAACCAAATAGTTGAAGTTTCAGCTAAAAAAAATTTCACCAAAAATGGAATACTAAAATTTTCATTGACAAAAATTAGTTTTTAACCAAAAGATATTAATTTTCTATGAAAAGAGATCAATTGTCAAACCGAAAGAGACGAATTTTCAACAAATTAGGTGAATTTTTAAAGATTTTTTAGTCAAGGAAGAATAATATTTTTTACTAAAGTGTTGAATTTTTGAGTCGAAAAGACGAATTTTTTACAAAGCAGTAGAATTTCAAACCCGAAAATATAAATTTTTAATAAAAAATTTAATTTTCAACCAAATAGTTGAATTTTCTACGAAAGTAATTGAATTTTGAACCCAAAAAGACGAATTTTCAACCAAAAAGGATGAATTTTTAGTAAAATTGTTGAATTTTTAACCAAAAAGATTAATTTTCTACCACAAAAGACGATTTTGCAATATAATATATTGCTTTTATTGTTTTATAAATTATATCATTTCTGGCTAAATATTTATTGTTTACATTAAAAATTCAACTATTTGGTGGTAAATTTATTTGTTGTGCAAAAATAATAGACCAGTAATCTTCACTATTTAATATTTAACATAAAAAAAAAAAAATGTATTTGTTCTAATAAAAAATTAAACTATTATGTTAAAATTTTAACTTGTCAGTTGAAAATTCAACTATTTGCTTGAAAATTCATATATTTTGTTGAAAATTCGTGTTTTTTAGTAGAAAATAATTCTTTTTGTTCAAATCACTTTTTTGGTTGAAAATTTTGCTACTTGGTTGAAGGTAGAATTTCATTTTTATATATTCATTTTTTATGTTTAAGATTAGTTGTTTTAGCTGAAAATTCATCTCTATAGTTGAAAAATGCAACTATTTTGGGGTGAAAATTAATTCTTTTTGGTCGGAAAGTCTACTATTCCACTTTTGGTCAAAAATTTATCGTTTTCAGTTATATATTTAACTATTTGACTAAAAAAATGCAACTACTTTGTTGAAAATTCATCTTTCTGGGTTCAAAATTCTATTATTTTCGTAGGAAAATCAACTTTTTGGTTGAAAGGTAACTTATTTGTTGGAAATGTATTTTTTGTGTGGAAAAATCGTCTTTTTGGCTTAAAAGTTCAACAATTGGTTCAAGTTTTTTTTTCTTTCTTGACTAAAAAATAGTTTTTGGTTGAAAATTCAACTACTTTGAATTTAACTGTGTTAATTTAAAATTTGAATGTTGTTTGGTTGAAATATCAAATTTTACATTTTTCGTTGAGAATTCTTGTTTTTTGATTAAAAATTAATTAATTTATCATTTTCGGTTAAAAATTCCACTTTTTGGTTTTTTAATTTTCCGTTTCTAGTTGAAAATGTATGTATTATACTGAAAAATCTTTCTTTTTTCGTAGAAAATTAATCTTTTTGGTTGAAAATTCAACATTTAAAAAGTCATTATTTTTGTTGGGAAATTCGTCTTTTTAGGTTCAAAATCCAATTATTTTGGTAGAAAAATCTGTAATTAAAAAGTTATTCTTTTTGGTAGAAAATTCGTCTTTTTAGGTACAGAATTCAATTACTTTGGAAGAAAATTCAACCATTTGGTTGAAAATGAAATTTTTATTAAATATTCATATTGTCTGGTTTAAAATTCAAGTGCTTGTAAAAAATTTGTCTTTTCGACTTAAAAATTCAACAATTTGGTAGACAATTTTTTCTTTCTTGACTGAAAAATCTTTCTTGGTTAAAATTTTACCTAATTTCTTGAAAATTCATCTTTTTTTTGCTCTGATATCTTTTGATAGTAAATTAATTTTTTTGTTTGGTTAAAAACTATTTTTTTAGTAAAATTTCAACTATCCCATTTTTGGTTAAAAATTTATTTTTTAAGTTGAAAATTCTACGATTTGCTTTTCAGTGTGTCTTTTATAGGTGAAAATTAAACTATTTAGGTTAAAATGTATATAGTATATTGCAAAATCGTCTTTTTGGGTTCAAAATTCAATTATTTTTGTAGAAAATTCAACTATTTGGTTGAAAATTAACTTTGCTATTCAAAATTTATATTTTTAGGTTCAAAATTTAACTGTTTTGTAAAAAAGTCGTCTTTTCAACTCAAAAATCTAACAATTTAGTAAAAAATGTTATTTTTTCTTGACTGAAAAATCTTTCTTGGTTGAACAATCACCTAATTGGTTGAAAATTCGTCCTATTTTGGTTTGACAATTTATCTCTTTTGATGGAAAATTAATCTTTTTTGGTTAAAAACTAATTTTTTTCAATGAAAATTTAACTATCCCATTTTTGGTTAATTTTATTATCTTTTTGGTTAAAAATCCAACTATTTCACTAAAAAATCATCCTTTTTGTTTGAAAATTCGTCTTTTTGGGTTAAAAATTCAATTATTTTTGTAGAAAATTCAACTATTTGGTTCAAAATTAACTTTTCTATTCAAAATTTATATTTTTAGGTTCAAAATTTAACTGTTTTGTAAAAAAGTCGTCTTTTCAACTCAAAAATTTAACAATTTAGTAAAAAATGTTATTATTTCTTGACTAAAAAATCTTTCTTGGTTAAACAATCACCTAATTGGTTGAAAATTCGTCCTACTTTGGTTTGACACTTCATCTCTTCTGATGGAAAATTAATCTTTTTTGGTTAAAAACTAATTTTTTTCAATGAAAATTTAACCATCCCATTTTTTGTTAAAATTTATGAGCTTTTTGGTTAAAAATTCCAATTTTTGGTTTCAAATTGGCCGTTTCTAGTTGAAAATTCAGGTATTATATTGAAAAATCTTTTTTTTTTGTGTAGAAAATTATTCTGTTTGGTTGAGAATTCAATAATTAAAAGTCATTACTTTTGTTGGAAAATTCGTCTTTTTAGGTTCAAAATTCAATTATTTTTGTAGAAAAATCGGCAATTAAAAAGTCATCCTTTTTGGTAGAAAATTTGTCTTTTTAGGTACAGAATTCAATTACTTTGGAAGAAAATTCAACCATTTGGTAGAAAATGAAATTTGTATTAAATATTCATATTGCCGGGTTCAACATTCAAGCGCTTGTAAAAAATTCGTTTTTTCGACTTAAAATTCAACAATTTGGTAGAAATGTTGTTCTTTCGCCACTGAAAAATCTTTCTTGGTTAGAATCTCACCTAATTTCTTGAACATTCATCTTTTTTTTTGCTTTGACAATTAATATCTTTTGATAGAAAAATAATCTTTTTTGGTTAAAAACTAATTTTTTTCAATGAATTTTTTACTATTTCATTTTTGGGTAATTTTTTGTTTTGAAAATTCAACTGTTTGGTGGACAATTGATGTATTTTGTTGAAAATTAGTCTTTTTTAGGAGAAAATTAATCTTTTTGGTTAAGAATTCATCACTTGAACATTTAACTGTTTTGTTAAATAAAAACGGACATGGTTTGGTCGTAACATCCCTGCTTTAGTTTTATAAATATAATGTCATTTATGACTTTTTATGCAATTTTGAATTCGCAAGGAAGGATCATTTTGATCTAGATTTGATCATCAGGATGATTTGCAACGGTTTGCCATCTTGGGATTTACTCTGCAATGAATAAAACATTTCTACAAAACGGATGAAGAATACCATCAAAGAGACTTGTCTTGAAATTCTTGCATCAACCGATTAAATAGTGTAGGCTGTAGCTGAACCTGATTACTAAAACTGATACATTTTTTATGTTTTTTGAATCTCTTCCAAATCCAGTTTTCTAAATATGCAAGATGCATGTGCATAGGATTTATTCTTTTGCGATTTTTTATGATTCCTAAATGGTTGGATTCAAAACGGTGAAGAATTGGCCGAGATGTCCTTAATACGTATAACATATATTGTCGCAAAAGAGAAATTATCTCTTTAAACTTGAGCAGAGTGCCCTGGAGAATCTTGAGATGAAATTTTGTGCTTTTGACGCTGACAGGGAAAGCTGTTAAAAGCTTTGCCTTAAATGCTAAGAAAATCCCCGTGGAGGTCTCCTTCTGGGCGGCAGAATCTCGTTAACCTTACCTAAGAGAGCCGAACTTAAGCGACCCAAGAGGGTCCCTTTTAACTCTATCTCTCCATCTTGATAGCTTTTCATGACAACCTATCGAATTATATTGTTACACTTCAATTGGATCCATTTGTGCCAGTCGTTAAACTTGTGGCTCGTTATACCATCTCCTGGGACATGCCGGATAAATTCGCTGAATACTGACACAACAGGGACTGCAGGATGCAAAATTATTACCGGATCGGATTCAGGAATTATAGACTGATAGCCTCATAAACTGCTGGAAACAGGGGGACTTTCATGCTGACCAGTAACAAAGCTTTCTTATTCTATAGCTGATTTCATTTTGATTAAATGAAGATCGGAAATTAAGAGGCGGGTAGTGTATGGGGGATAGACTATTTCTGGCTGTTTGCGTTAAAATTGGAATCATATTGACTTTCTTTCTTTCTTTCTTAGTAGCATTAATAATATAAACAATTAAAAAATCCACTATTAAACAAATTTTTAAATATTAGGTTTAAAAATTGGTGAAACAATAATTGATAATTAAGAATTGCAAAATTAAACTGTTAGAAATTTAATAAACCACTGCAAAGTAATTTGGACGCGTTCATTATATATGATACAATGAGATCATTTCATGAATACTGTGCTTCCTAAGGTGTTCCAAAAATTTGACTTTCGATTTTTGATGATCGATCCGCCTCAATTTGATTGTTCGTCTATCAGTCGTACTTTTTTCCAAGGTGGGTCTGTGAGGGGAAGTGTGGGGAGGGGAAGTGAGAGGTAATGAGAGTAGGGGAAGTAGGCGAAGTAGGTTAGTAGTAAGGGAAGTGAGAGAAAATGAGGAGAGTGGAAGTAGGGAAAGTGAGGTGAAATGAGGGGAGGGAAAGTATGGGAAGTAAGGGGGAAGTAGGTGCGGGGCAGTAGGGGTAGTGAGGGAAAATGTGAGGAGGGGAAGATGGTGAAGTGAGGGGAAATGATGGTAGGTAAAGTGCGGTGGACGTGGGTGCAGGGGAAGTGCGGGGAAATGAGGGGAATTATGGGAAATCAGTAGAAATGAAAGTGAGTAGGGAAGGGAAAGTGATAGCTGGGGAAGGAATTTGTGACCGATACCCGTCTAAACTGCTGGAAACAGGGGGGATTTCATGCTGACCAGTAACAAAGTTTTCTAATTCTATAGCTGATTTCATTTTGATTTAATGATGATGGGAAATTAAGAGGACCTTAGTGTGGGTGGGGGGAGAAATTATTTGTGGCTATTTGCATTAAAATCGGAATTATATTGCCTTTATTCGTTTGTAGCATTAATGATATAAACAATTTTAAAATCCTAAATATTAGGTTTAAAAAATTGGTGAATCAATAATTGATAATTAATAATTGCAAAATTAAACTGTTAGAAATTTAACAAACCACTGCAAAGTAATTTGGACGCATTCATTATATATGATACAGTGAGATAATTTTATGAATACTGTGCTTCCTAAAGTGGATAAAAAGTTCGACTTTCGATTTTTGATGATCGACCCTCCACCCCCCAATTTGTTTATTCGTCTGTGCGTAATACTTTTTTCCAAGGAGGGTCAGTAAGGGGAAGTGAGGAGAAATGATGGGAGGAGAAGTAGGGAAAATGTGAGGACATGTGGGAGGGGAAGAAGGAGAAGTAGGGAGAAGGAGAGGAAACGAGCGGGTAGTAAGGGAAGTGAGAGGAAATGAGGAGAGTGGAAGTAGGGAAAGTGAGAGGATGGACATTATGGGAAGTGACGGAAAGTGAGGGGTGGGAAAGCACGGGAGGTAAAGGGGAATGATGAGAGAAGAAGTTGGCGATGTGAGGGGAGGAAAAGTATAGAAAGTGAGGGAGATGAGGGGAAGTGAGGGGAAATGATGTGGGAAGTAGGTGAAATGAGGGGAAATTGGGAAAGGGGGAGTAGGGGAAATTATCAGCGAAGTAGAGAAGGTAAAAGTTTATAAAGGGGTGGTGAATGGTGAAGTGAGGGGTGTGAAAGAATGGGAGGGGGAGGTTTGAACGACTTAATAGGCTACGAAATAAATTTTTGTAGGTGCGCAGTTGGAAAAATTGACAAAAGAAGTACTTGTTATTAACTGTTTCTAAATTAAAGTTTAATCATCTCTTAAGGAGTTCTCAAGAAAGAATTTGCACTCCAGAACGTTTAATTTTGAACCTCGCAACCCCCTTGTATTTTGCACGGAAAATGTCACAAAAAATGCAAAAAAGCAGTTTTATATCAAATCCAGGTATTTTTAAAAATCTTTTCAACATTAGTTTTTTTTATGACAGAAAAACTTTCAAGTACTTTTCAACTAATTTTCTATTGTTTAAGCAATTATTATTTGTTGAAAAAATACTTTTTTTATTTAATCGTGAAAAGTTATTATTTTCTGGAATTAATATCGCAAGTAATACATGTTAAAAGTGAAATTTTTTGCGAAAGCCAGTTTGTAATCATTTAAACAATTATTATCACTTGCTTCTTTTCATAGAAAAGGCGCAAATGACTGATCATTAAATGTTTAAATAATTGCCATATATCTTACACAAAAAAATATTACTCCTAACATTCGTTAATTGTGTCATTAATTAAAAAAAAAATTTTCCTAGATTTATAAATTGTAATTTTAAATGTAAAAAATTAATAATGAAAAACTTTCCACTACGGAACGTTGAAAATTAAATAAATCCGAACTTAATTTAGAACTGAACAAATATGTTCGAATAGTTTTAATTAATTTAAATCCCTAAAATAATAACAATTTTCCAACTGTTAATTATATTTTACAAAATTCAACTATTTCAATTTTAATTTATAATTTTTTTTCAATTTTCAACTAAAAATCGAACAATTTCAAGATCTTACATTGAAAATTAAAGATTAAAAAAGACTGAAAAATAAGAATGATGTATGTGATTTGGAAATTTTCAATAGTTTGGAACATTTTCGAATAAAAGCTCCTTATTTTTAAGACTTGGATTTAAAAAATTATCGTCTTAATTTCTTATTGTTTTGAATTTATTTTGGAAGCATTTAATTCAAAATTGTTTAATAACAAATGTTCTAAACTGAAGATTGTGCAACTATGAAGTCTTACAGTTTCATATTCTACGATTTCGAAGAATTGAAAAACCATCAAATTTTGTAGATTAAAAACTGAAACTTCGAAATTTATTTACTTTCTAATTGCAAACTTTCGAAATTGAAGAATTCAAACTTAAAGCGTTAAAAATTAAACAATTCCAGACTGCTTTAAAAAACTAAAGCATTCTTAAATTAAGATTTTGAAACTAAGTCGTTAAAAATAATTAAATTCAATGATAAATGAAGCGGTTGACAAAATTTTGCTAATTTCCGTTTACGAACATTTTTCCCGTCCTTTCAATTTTAAGATTCACGCCTTCAGAACTGGACAATTTTAAAGTGGAACAATTCTAAATTTAAAAGTGTTTGAAATTGGAAACTAAACCATTTGAAATTGAACAATGTTAAGTATAATAATTGTACAATTTTAGGCACAACCAATTTTAGATTGAAAGTAGACTAAGTCGAATGATTCTAATTTTAGAACTTTTAAAATTGTAAAGTATTTATAAATATACTATTTTTGATACAATGAAAAAAAATGTTTAAATAAAATTTTAGATCAAATTTAGTCGAAATTTTAACATAGTAATAAGTTTTGCAACCTGTTAGCCTTTATATTTCTTGAAATTATTATTATTTGATGAAAAAATATAGTTTATTTTGTCGGATTTTTGGCAAAAAAATTTTTGCGAAAAAATGAAAATTCGATTTTCAATCAATATTCAAAGGCAATTTTGAAAACCCATGAAATTTTTATCTCAAAATTCTCGCTGGATTTTCTCGTTATGGGCTGACTTTTTCACATCAAACTTTTTTTATTTAGCTTGAAAATTCAACTATTTGTTTGATAATTCATGCATTTTCTTGAAAGTTCGTCTTTCCGTGGAAAATTAATCTTTATGGTTGAAAATTCGTTTATTTGGTAAAAAATTAAACTATTTTGTTTAAAAAAAAAGTAACATAGTTAAAAGAAACGAGTTACTTCGCGCCACTGATTTGCATAGAGATTTACTTTTTTTTACGTTTTTGAATAATATTCATCCCGCAGAGCTTGTAAATATTGTGCAAATTTATACATATATTTAAAATTGGAAAATCTTCATTGGCAAATCTTAAAAATTGAAGAACTTTCCTTTGTAAATCTTCAAAATTGAACGACACGTTACAAAAAATTCGATAAAAATACATTATTTTAAATTATAAACATTCCACATTAATGAATCTCCAAATGTTATTCTTAAAAATGAAAGAATTTTAAATTGCACATCGTTAGAATTCAAGAATTTTCAATTGTAAATCTTCAAAATTGAACTATTCCAAAAAAACGTTCAAAATTACATACCTAAAATATGAATCTTAAAAATTCAAGAATTTTTTATTGTACCTATTCAAAATTGTAGAACTTTGAATTGCAATTTTTTAAAGTTGAAGAGTTTTTAACTTTGAAAATTTACAATGAAAATTCTGTAATTTTGAACTGAAGAATCTTCAAGTAAGATTAATGATGATGTTCAAAATTTCATGATTTTAAACTACAAACATTCAAAACTAAAAAAGTTGGCATTTTTTGTTGAAAATTTATATTCTTCATTTAAAAATTTAATTATTTGATTGAAAATTCAACTATTTGGTGGAAAATTCAACTATTTGCTTGAATATCGAACTCCTTTCTTGAAAATTCGTTTTTTTTTTGGTTGAAGATTCATCATTTTATATGAAAATTAATCTCTTTGATTGAAAGTTTAACTATTTTGCTGGATATTCTTTTTTTTTTAAATAAACTTTCTTCACTGAAAATGTAATCTTTTTAAAATTAATTTTTTTATGAAATATTAACTATTACATGTTTTGATGAGAGTTAATTTTCTTTTTTTTTTGAAAACCCAACTACTTGGTTTAAGGTTGAACATCTTTGGAAAAAATTCATTTTTGTTGTTGAAGATTCATAATTTTAGTTGAAAATTTAACTATTTGGTCGTAAATTAACTTTTTTGTTGAAAATTCGTCTTGTTTAGCTTGAAAATTTAAGAATTTAGTAGAAAATTAAACTATTTGGTTAAGAATGATCCTTTATAAGTTGAAAATTCAACTACATATTAGAAAATCGATGTCTTTTTTGAAAAATTCGTCTATTTTGGTAGAAGATTAATCTTGTTTGTTGAAAAGTCATCGTTTTGGTTGTCGATTCAACTTTTTTTCTAAATTATCCTTTTAAGTTGAATTGAACTGGTAGAAAATTCGATTTCTTGGTTTAAAGTCAACTATCTTCATTCGACTTTTTGTTAATAATTCGTCTTTTTTCGTTGAATTCAAATGGTTGATGATTCCTTTTTTTTGTTCAAAAGTAATTTGTCAAACGGAAAATTCAACTATTATATTTTTGCTCGAAAACTTAGCTTTTTATTCGAAAATTCAATTATTTGTTTGAAAATTCATGTATTTTATTGAAAATTCGTCTTTTGGTGAAAAATTAATCTTCTGGGTTGAAAAATCAGCTGTTTGGTAAAAAATTCAACTACGTAAAGTCTCCGTCATTTCAAGACGCCATTATTTCAAGACCCCAACATTTCAAGCCCCCCGTATGCGGTTATTTCAAATGACGGAGTTCCGTCAACTCCCACCACGGTCCCTGTACACTCTCCTCCGCGTCTGTGACCGACCAATGAAAAAAGAGGCCCGAAGAGCGGGAAACCTTGAATTGAGTATTGTTTCATGACGTCATGGGAATACGTTGCACGACGTCTTCGAGAAAATATCATAAACGTAAAAGTCATAAATGTACAAATAGAAATATTTCTCAAATGTAGAATCCATTGTCTCAGTCATGTTCCATTTTTTTGTCTACTCACGACCTTTCAATTTCACGAAATAAAATAAAATATCCTAAATGTCAGGTGAGTGGTACTATAACCTCAAATGTGGGACAGTGGCTTGTATTCCATGAAACTGAAAGGGCTTCAACCGATAAAAGGATGAAGAAACAGAATCGCGCAAATGCATTCTACACTTGAAAAGCTTACTATGCAGACCTTTATAACTTAACTTCACGTTTCGGAGATTTTCTCCAAAAAGTCGTAAGCAGTTGCAGTACCATGTACTAACCTTCCTGACGGCTGGCATTTCCTCATATCGACGTCATGCGACAAAACTCACTATTCTGCGAAATATTTGAGTCGTTTACTGATTCTATAATATTGATTTTTAGTTGGAAAATTGTAGTTCGCCAACAAACACACTTGAAAGACACTTGAAAAACACTGATTGCATGCATGCAGACTAACGGATCGCGACTTTTTCAACTGCGCAATAAGCGACAATATACGCGACTGACTACTCGCGCACTCGGCCCTTCCGAGGCGAGAGACGCAACCGTCTCTCGCCCTACGCGCTGAGAAACTGCGTCGGCCAGCAGTGCTAGAAATGTCGGGTGAATTTATTTGTATGATTATTGACAGTATTTATTAATGATTTCAAATCACCCGCGCTTTTCGGATGAAAAAGTATCGACAGGCGGCGCATCGATACAAGAAAGGAGCAGCCAATGAACGTCGTTGATAAAAATTAACTGCCCACACGCGGTAAGGGTGGGGCCCCCTCCGGCATTGAAAATAACGAATCCCTACGATTCAAGGACGCTGAAATGTTGGAGACTTTACTGTATTTTTTTTTAAGGACGCCATTTTACGAATAAAGAAATCTGTGTTACATGCAGTTTCGATGAGATGGCGATTATGACAAATGGGATTTCGGTAACATTTATTTTTGATTATGTGTTTATTCAGAAGAATAAAAAGTATGTCACACAGTAATTCGAAAAAATACTAATTATGTTAAATATTTATTCAGCGTTATAAAAATAAGGTCAAACAATAACTCGGTACAATGAAAATTATTTCAAATGATGATTCGAAAAGAAAGTAATTGAGAAAAATAAAAATTAGGCAAATTTGGAATTGAAATAAATAAAAACTATAGAAAAATTGCTCTTCGGTCAAATGATTTTAGTTGAAATAAATATTAGGGAGAATATAATTTGGGTAATATTCATGGTCCTCAATTGTATTAATTGTCACAAAAAGAGACTTGTGAACTATGTTTCGAAAGTAACTAAAAAAGTAACTGTTTTCATAGTTACTGTTACTGAACAAAATGTAGCTGGTTACTAATTCGTTATTTATTTACAAAAGCAACATTGTTACCACTGTCGTTACCAAAAAAGTAACTAGTTAACAGAAACGAGTTACTTCGCGTCATTGATTTGTACAGAGATTTACTTTTTTTACGGTTTTGGCAAATCACGTTATTCCGCAGAGCTCGTAAATATTGTCTGGAGCGTGGATCGTTCAGCGATGCATGTCATACCGCGTGCAACTTGCTTTTTATTGGAAATATCACACGAGTTTTCCCATTTTGGTCATTCGTCACGTTCCTCATTCGCAGATGTTGTTTTTCTTGCGCTCAGCTTTGAGTTCTGCTGCAGAAGCAAGAACCAAGAGTCCTATGTGACTCAAGGGAAACCTATGTACTGCATAGAGAAATCTTTCAGTATATTATTAAGATACTCTCGCATGTATATATTCCTCTCACCCTTCCGAATTTTCTATTTCTTCCTATACTCAGATGTACCCAGAGATCGAGAATTTTCAGAAAATACATTTCAATATTTTCAAAGACCAATTTCATCGACAAAACAAAATTTAGCAGTTGCATTTTCAACCAAATAGTTGAATTTTCAAGCAAAAAAGACAAATTTTTGGAAGACTGTTCAGTTTTCAACCAGAAAAATTGAAGTTTCGAGAATAAAGTTGATTTTCAGTCACGAGAGATGAATTTTCAATCCGAAAGGATGAATTTTCGATAAAAAAAATTGTCTACCAAAAGATGAATTTTCAAACAAATAGTTCAATTTTCAAGCCAAAAAGTCACATTTTTGGAAGATTTTTAAGCCTTCAACCAGAAAAGTTGAGTTTTGAAGAATAGGGTTGATTTTCCGTCAATAGAAATGAATTGTCAATCCGAATTTTCAACAAAATACATCAATTTTCAAAGAAATAGTTCAATTTTCGAGCTAAAAAGACAAATTTTTGGAGGACAGTTGAATTTTCGATCATATAGCTGAATTGTCATTCAAGAAGATTAATTTTCTACCGAAAGATGAATTTTCAAGAAAATATATGAATTTTTAAACAAATAATTGAATTTTCTACTAAAAAGATAAGTTTTCAACCAAAAAGGGAATCGTTAAATTTTCCGTTTAACAAATTACTTTCCAACAACAAAAACATTAATTATAAACCCCTTCAATTCAACGAAAAAAGACCAATTTTAAACGAAATAGGTTAATCCTCAACCAAATAGATCAATTTTCAACAAAGATTAATTTTCCACCTAATTATACGGATTTTCAACAAAATTTCATCGAATTCAAGTTAAAAAGTCGAATTTTTTAGAAACCAATTTACTTTTAAACCGGGAAAACGAATTTTTTACCAGTTGAATTACACTAAAAAGGATAATTTCAGGAAGAAAAGTTGAATAATCAACAAAAGCAAAGAATTTTCAACAAACAAGATTAATCTTCTACCAAAATAGACGAATTTTCAACAAGACATCAATTTTCAACCAAATAGTTGGATTTTCAAAGTATCAAGGATAAATTTTGAACAAAAAATGGAAAAGTTTAATTTTCAGATAAAGAAAAATCATTGTTGAGAAAAAAAATAAACGAATTTTCAACAAAATGTCTCAACTTTTAATTCATTAATTTTTTTTCTACCAAAATAGTTGAATTAAAAAAAAAAAATAATAATAAAATATTTTCTACCAAATTCTTGAATTTTCAAGCTAAAAAGATTAATTATCTACAAAATAGTTGAATTTTCAACCCGAAAATATGAATTTTTACCAAAAAAGGTAATTTGCGACCGAATAGTTGAATTTTAAACTAAAGTGATGAATCTTCAACAACAAAAATGAATTTTTCACAAAATAGTTTTACCTTATGCCAAGTAGTTGATTTTCTAAACAAAAAATTACCTCAACGAAACATATAATAGTTAATATTTCAAAACAACCAAATTTTAATTTGAAAAATACGAATTTCCAATTTAAAATATCAAGATACAACCAAAAATGGAATAGCTACATTTTCAGTAAAGAAAATTAATTTTTAACATGAAAAAGAATTTTCTGAAAAATAGTTTAACTTTGTAGCAAAGAGATCAATTTTCATCTGAAATGATGAATCTTCAAACAAAGAATGAACTTTCAAGAAAGGAGTTCAACATTCAACCAAATATGTTGAATTTCCAACCAAATAGTTGAATTTTTAAATAAAGAGGATAAATTTTCAATGAAAAATGCCAACTTGTTTAGTTCTGAATGTTTATAGTTTGAAATCATGAAATTTTGAACATGTTCATGAAGCTTACTTAACAAATTACTTTCCAACAACAAAAAAATGAATTATTAACCACTTAAATTCAAAATCACAGAATTTTTCATTCTAAATTTTCAAAATTAAAAACTCTGTAATTTCAAAGATTTACAATTTAAAGTTATACAATTTTGAACAGTTACAACTGAAAATTCTTAAATTTTTAAGATTTGTATTTGAGCTATGTAATTTTGAAAGGTTTGTTTTAGAATAGTTCAATTTTGAACATTTACAATTGAAATTTAAAAAATTTTAATGATGTGTAGTTTGAGATTCTTTCATTTTTAAGATTTACAGTTGGAGATTTATTAATTTGGAATGTTTATAATTCACAATAATGTACTTTCAAGTGATTTTTTTTGGAATATGTGGTTCAATTGTGAAGATTTGCAAGGGATAATTCCTCAATTTTTAAGATTTGCAATTGAAGATTTTTCAATTTTAAAGATGTATTAATAAAAAGTTTTTCATTTGGATGATTTTGAAGATCAAAAGTCAAGGGTTTTCAATTCTAAATCTTTTAAATTAAAGAAATTTCAAATTTAAATCATCAGAAGTACAGAATTTCTAATTGTAAAATTCAAAACTTATATAATTTTTAATTGTAAATTTTAATAGTAAAAACTCTTCATTTTTTAAGATTTATGTTTTAAAAGTATGTAATTTGAAACATTTTTTCGGAATAAATTCAATTTAATGGAAAATTCTTTAATTTTTAAGATTTACAATTGAAAACTCTTCAATATTCAACGTGTATATTAAAAAATGATTCAATATTCAATGCATTTTTTGAAACAGTTCAATTCTGAGGTCTGAAAATTGAAAATTGTTCAATTTCGAAAATTTTAAATTAAAAATTATTTAATTTTATAGATATGCAAATGAAAATTCTTCAATTGTAAATTTAAAAAATAATAGCTTTGATTTATTTTTTGGAAATTCTTATAACGTTTTACATAATACGTTTCCTTATAAACAAAAGAAATGGTAATTCAGGTTTATCGAGCAGTAGGTAACTAAACTGAATTTAATAAGACATGGCTAAATATATATAAATGTTTAAATTAAGTAACATACAAATTGTAAAAAATGGTAGAGGTCAAAGGTTAAGGGCAAAGGTAAAACGTGAAAGATAGGGGGGGGGGGGCAAAGGTTGGAGGCCAGATGTCAGAATTCAAAGGTCAAATGTCACAAGTCAGAGGGTTCACAGGGGGCCAGGGGTCAACGGAAAAGGTCAAAAGTCAGCAGAGTGGGGAAGGAAATAATAGTATATTATGCGCCGAGGTGCATAATGAGGGTCTTTACGCGACGAGCGGCAATGCTCGCAGGACGATCGAAGAATTGTCCGCGACTGCTTATTAATTATTGTAACCATATTCAGCAGAAACCCTTGGTACAGGGACCCTCTATCCGCAAGCCGAGGACGCGTTCGGTGGCTTTGTCATAGGCCCTTCAGTTCTATTCCAAAGGAATAGAAACCGAAACCGAAGGTACCCCTGGTGGGACATATATGTGGTAGGATATATATATATATATATATATATATATACACATAAAATAAAATTAGATTCAACTTGAACAAATCTTTGAATGATTGAAGTTTCGTTTTAAGGTTTCGTAGCCGTTTTCGTCCGTCGTACAAAAGGGCATAAGTGCAAACACTTGACACAAGAAAAAGGCATAAGCGCCAAAATTCTTTTTTTATAACATTTTTTTTACATAATTTTTTTTTCAACAAATCTTTTTCAACAATTTTTTTTCAGCAAATTTTTTTCAACAATTTTTTTACTCCAAATTTTTTGTTGAAACATTTTTTTCACCAAATTTTTTTTCAAACATTTTTTTCACTGAATTTTTGTTTTCAACCATTTTCATTGAAAACTTTTTTTCTTTCAGAAATTTTTTTTCAAACATTTTTTTCACTGAATTTTTGTTTTCAACCATTTTTATTCAAAACTTTTTTCTTTCAGAAATTTTTTTTCAAACATTTTTTTCAGAAAAGTTTGTTTCCAAATTACAAAAAATATTTTCTCTTTAGATTCGTATTTTTCGTTAACTCCTCCTAACACAACTTTTTTGGACGGGCGTTGCACAAAAGAGAGTGTGATACACGTACGCATAGGTGATTGCTAACTCGTGTGATTGCATCATTCGCCTGCGGCTTATGCTGCAAAATTCACACTTGCACGCAATAACCCATTTTGCGCACTTGTATCACAAATAATAATTATTTATTCCGCAAGATAAAATAGACATTACCCGGTTGCAAAAACTAAATTATAGCTTACCCATTCCTACCTATTGAGATCCCATTCTAGGAAATACAAACCATACTTCCATATTCCTTGCTGGGCAGTGCTGAATTTCTCGTTGTTTTGTTTGTGGCAAACCACGAGGTGGAAGAAGAGTGTACTCTCCGAATAGATGAGAATGTGTGTCTTTCTCAAATATGTTATTTAGTAGTCGAATCATTTCCACCTCTACGGGTCGTCTTTCAAGCTGTCACCGAACATAATTACAAGTAGATACTATATATACAAGTAGATGCTATTATAACAGGGTGTTCAAACATATAATTTTTTCGAAAATTTCTTTTTTCTCTGAGCATAACTGTTATGAATGATCGTAGATTATATATACAATATTCTGCAAACATGCTTAAGTACTCACGTCATTTAAAATTACTTCAATTGCTTCTTTTGTGCGACTAGATATTGTTATGATTCTAGGTAGATCACACTTTAATTCTTCTTAATTTTTCTTCGCCTTCTTGTAAGCCTTCAATATCACATTAGCAGCATTTCCAGTATGTGAAGTTGAATTGATTGCAGCATACGTTCCCTGCCAGGTTGCCGGCTCAGTCACAATTTGAAATCGTCCTTCAGAATGAGCAGGAATAAGTTTGGACGTATTATGGTAGTGCACATTTTTTGGAATGATGCCTCTTTCCATTGCTATAAGCACTTGAAAATATATAAATGAATACATTTCAAATTAACTGACAAGCAATATTTGATTGAATTCGACAAATGAAACTGCTTCCTACTTTAGATAACTTTGATAATCGAGTTAAATCCATTAGTAGATGATGCGTGTCCAATATTGGATTTGACATAGCCAATTAGAAGAGGTGAATCACGACCTTCATTATAAACAATATCTGGGGCTTCAGCTTCTCTAGCATCTGCGTTTTTAATTCCCAAACCATCAGCTTCAACGAAGGATATGTCCTTTCCGGAAAGATTAGATTCGTTCAAAGCTTGCTTCATAACTTGAACTTGAAAATCTCTACTCGGAAACAAAACCGAATTAGTAGGGACGGAAGGCCCATGAAATGATTGAACATTCAACACTTTAGCATAAATACGTTTAGCAGCAGAAGATTATTGCAGAAATAAGACTGAAATTGCTTCACTAAAAGTGTATCCATTTGCATTTGCGTCGAACGATTTTCTCTGTCCATTAGGTGGAATAAGGTCTGTAAATATTTTGTTTGAAGTAAGTGAAATTCGTCATCACTTGATGAATTTCAATTTAATATTCAGGCTCCTTGTTTTTCAATTGCGACTCACCCAAATGAGAAAGCTGTATAGCCATGTAGGGGTGTAAGGCTAAGTATGCAGATCCAACAATAGAATTTTCACAGACTCCTCCTTCGATGGCGGAACATACTTGCTCAAGTGCTGCGAGACTAGAAGTGCAGCCTCTATCAATATTATAACTCGATACCGATAGAACTAAAAACCCGTTCACTCTATTGGCAAACATGGCTCGGGAGATTCCAGCAATTACTGGTCCATTTCTCTGAAATTAAAAATTCCGTTAACAAAAATTGTTCTACCTATTAGCTTGCTACCGTCAGAAGTTTTCTGGTGGATTCCAGATCAGAGAAAATTGTAGAATGCGCCAAAATGACAAAGTTCTGTCGCCATCAATTTAACTATATACAAATTAGCCTACAAAGTAAATTTATGAAAACGCTCCTATCATTGTCCACCCTGACTTAGAGGCTGAAAATTTCTATGTATAGCATGTCTTGCGTGTCCTAGAATAACGATGTTCAACAACGAAGACTTTAATCGATACAGAAGACTCATCATCTAAAAACTGATTTGTCAGGTGCAGTGGTTGAAATGGCGATGTTGAGATGTTCTTACGGAATGTTGCAACTCTCTTTAGTTAATGGAATACAAATAAAAAAGCGATTTAAAACCAATTTTCAGCTCTAATGTCAGCGATTTAGAATCTCTATTTGATTCCAAAACAAAGTGGATTATGAGATTTCTATTGGATGCTATTGGAAACTGAAAATAGTTTGCCAACGCAGAAAAATCAAGGTTTGAAGTTGACGCTTACTTCAGGGTAGAATTTTTCTGATTAAAAAAAAATCAACTTCAGCTTCTTCAAATCTCTCGAGAAAACAGGAATGATACAGAAGTTAGTTTATTGCATCTTCTTTTGTTAAGATGAGAAAAATTTCAACTTAATTAACTTGAAAACAAATCTTCACCAGCCTATTTGTTTGTGCACCTTTGAAGAAATTCAGATGTTCCTACAAAATCGAATTTGTGGCTTTGAACTCCTGAAACATAGCCAACCTAACTATTCATGTTTTTTCTAATTCATTATCAGAACTTTTCTTTAATAGGGGAACGACTGGTAATGCGGCGCAGTCTCTTTTATAAAAAATTGCGCATGAAGAACCAGTGCGGATAGCTTCAGGATATGTATTTACATATGAATGCAATGGAGAATGATGGACAAATTTGGCTAATGGACGCATCTGTTTAAATTTTATGACGAGGATTTTGTTTTCGATGTTTCTCGTGTATCACGACAGCTGCGACGATACTAGTAAAACTCATAGTTTTTTTCCTCTAAATGTGAAAAAAACCTATTTAAAAATTGATCTTGTGACCACTCCAAAGGATACACATGTTGCACAAATAGGTGTAGCTATGTTAACATCTATATTAAAGTTTTCATTGTAAAAGTTCTGTCGCCATCAATTTAACTATATACAAATTAGCCTACAAAGTAAATTTATGAAAACTCTCCTATCATTGCCCACCCTGACTTATGCAAATATGTTATGCTATGCAAAAGCGGGTAATACTGCGCGAAGGAAATTTTAATGCTAAAGTACCGAAATTCTAAAACATGTATCATTATAGCTTTGGTTTCTATTTATACGCGTAACATACCCTCTCTATTTTTTGGAATAGCTGCTCCTGAATATATAGATACCTTGTATTATTGCAATAATGTCTTTGATTGTTAGAAAACTATTTTCAAAATGAAATAATGAAGAAAACTACAAGCGCGCCGAATTACTGATAGAGTAGGGTAACTTGACGAACGGAAACTTGTTATAAAGAATCAGAATTTGAGCGTTATAATTTCCGTAGATTAAATTCTTGCTATAAATGATGCAAAGCTGATGTATTGATCTACGCGCTTAATATTTTACCATCCTTATATTGATTATATTTTTTCGCTATCGAATGATATGTTACATATGCACACCGTATCACCCGCTTCTCCCCTATTTTAGTAGTACTTTAATACTTATAGCAGTTTGCGTTAAGGTGGCCCACGCTTACTTATAGTTTCGGAATAAATGACCAATGAGCAGTACGTTTCACAGCACTAAAATAAATTAGGGTGCACGTTTTGGGATCACTGTTTGAAACCCGGTTATCGTCTTTTTTCAGAACTTCAGGCATTCACGAAAATCTGGAAATCATCGCAGTTCGTAAACATTTTCGGGATAGATTTCATTCCAGGCCAATTTTTGCGGAACTGACCAATTCTCGACAGAGATGCGGTAGACCGGGAAATTGATTTGAAATCCTTTTTTAAACGTTGTCGAAGAGTTGAAAAACCTAATATTCAACCTGGTATAAATGAGATTATTAAGAAATTAAGCAATAACACCCATGTAGTATGAAGTTTGGGCTCGATAATTTCAGAATAAAAAAAAAATCCGCCTTTTTCTGCTTCTACAATATTTTTTATATTCAGTGTAATTCACTTCCCGTTTTAGTCTTCCGTACATAATTATTTTCTCACAATCAGACCAGCTACTAGACATAAAAACTCTAGTTTTTCTTCCTCTTAAAGTACTAAGATTTATTCCAGCATCTACAATAGGTTCATAAACACACTCCAGCATCATTCGCATCACTGGTTCCATCTGTTGTGATGCAACACCTTCAATTTTTTCAGTTCTTCGTGGTATACTAGGATGATCTGTGTAAGGAAAAGATATATTCAAAATATAATGTAGGTATAATTATTAATTAATAGTTTCAAAACCCCAACTGATGTATATTAGCAATAGAATAACGAAAAAAATCTGCCTGCTGTGCGGGAATATTCTCTTCGCTCGCAAATTTGAGCGCGCCCAGGGCGCGCGTCTATGGGATCTCGCGCTACAAGCTCGGTCTTTGTACTTTTCCCACTTTTGTGCAAGACCCAACTTGAAGTAAAAGTCATACCGTTGACAACTGTATTTAATAATTGCGAAATCCCTTTTGTTAAACTTCATTCAGGTTTAACGAAAACCTTCTCATCACTTGTCTCGGGCTTTGTACTTATTTATTATATATGTCCAAAATACCAAATTTTGCGTTATTAAGCTATAAATTTGAATCTATTATTTTCTCATGGCATTTTCCACGTTGAAACCCAAAACCATGATCCTTATCAGAAAAATGGGTAAAAGAATTTTTCTAGACCTTTCTGAAAGTAATAATTTTGTCCCTGGACTATTTATATCTAGCGTGGTTTCAGGCGGAAAATTTGAATCTTTAATTTTCCCATTTTCCTATGGCTGAAACGATAAATATTTGCGGTAAAAGGCTGGCTAGCGAACAAGAACTGTCATTTTCGACGAAAAAAAAGTATACTAAAGGAAATTTTGATTAAAATATTCCTTTAAAAATTATCGCGTGTCAGAATACAGATATATAGAAAGACAGATAGACATGTTCGTAAAACCCGTTTTTCTGACTAAGGGTATCTCAAAACAGGGAATCATCGTGACTCAGATGGTATCGTGATTGTCTTATATTCCAACACTGTAGCCTTGGCAACCACGATGGCGCGGGTTTGATTCCCGAAGCAGGAAGCCAGCCTGGATGTGTTTTCAAAAAGCTTCGCTTCTTTCCCTTGGTATACCTCACAGATAACCTACAGCTCATAATTAACCCTGAAGTACAGTCGCTAATGACCTTGGTAGTCGACGCGACTATAAACATTCAATTATTAAGAAAAAATATCTCAAAACGTCGAGAATTGACGAAAACTGGTTATACCTCCGAATTCACATGAATCTAATGTCTTCCATCATAAATGATCAGAATGTAAAAATTAAAATCTCAGAATTTAATTGACTGCCATCAGAAGTCCAAGAAAGTAATGAGAAACCTCCGACTGCAGTTATTGAAATCTGAAATTGGGTTTTCATAAATAAACATATGCATAGTACGATACCCACTTCAGGATTTATTTATTATTCACAACAAATTGGGTGGAGACAAAAATTGTTCAATTCTCTATATAATTTTTTCCGCAGAATCGATTAACGTAATCAGTTTGTTTTTGTAAGTTACAGATTTAAAAAAATTGTTTAAGCAATTGAAAAATCAGATTCTTCTGTATGCGAAAAATCGTTTTTTGAGGAAATGCTCTCATCCCCCTATATTAATTACTTCATTTAACTATTGTTTCACCCATGCGCCTGAGAAGTTCAAAAATTGTTTTTAACTTTATAACCTTTTAATAAATTTTCTATTTATGACAATTTTATGTTACTAAATACCAGTCGAATAATAAGCCTCTACGATTTCAGTCGAAAATAATTTTTGTCTGCAACAAACTGATGCTGGAGTATTTGTTAAAACAATTAAGTAACGTGATGAATAAAATTGTTATGTTCTGTAAATCTATCTTCAATCATTCTGATCATAAACGAGTTTATTTAAGTAACTCGTTCAGAGCTCAAAAAAATAATATTTCTGAAACGGAAATTTTCGCACTGTATTTTTATATATTGTTGAACACAAACAGAAATTAAAAAATCAACTTTTACATTCTTCTTAGAAATTCAATGCTGATCAGTTAAAAAAAAACTTTTAAATCAATTAAGAATTGCGGGTTGTCGAATATTTTGAGCAGTAAGTACCAGATCCACTTCAATGCGTGCGGTCTAGTCTACATTGAAGTATAATAAATTATATACAATTTAAAAGATAACTTCGAGAATATCTTGAAACATGGTGCACTTATTTAAAAATATCTTCTGAAAAATCACGTTAAAAATTAAGACACCGTGAAAAATTATATATATAATGCTAATGTAACCTTCACTTAGCGCATGCATTCAGTTAAGTTTATATCGTTATATTATATTATTATTTAATTTGACACTGTATTTGGAGGTAGTTTGACGTTTTATCAGCTTGTTTGTCAACTGTCAAATTAAAGATGTGATGGCACCTAGGTGCTCCAAAACATAGCGCTGGAATACATGCAGGTATATCGATGTTTCAGTTATTTTTCTTTATTCATAGTGTATCCCCTACGGGTTAAAATGACCTCCGCTTCACACAATACTTCCGCCTGTATAGTTTATAATATCTTATCCTTACTATTTACAGTTCTTTACAACTATTTACATGAAATATTATATCTAGATCATTATTTCGATTTTTTACAATAGCGCAATTTAAAACTTGTTAGCGAACGAGTGAACGAGCGATCGAAAGCTAGAGGGCAAGCAAGGGAGGGAGAGAGAGAGAGAGCAAGCACGCAACCGCATCTCAATCTACTTATTCTATGACATAACTTACAATTACTTACAAATCTTTACGCTTCTAATCTGAGCGAATTCCGTTTCCTTTTTCTTTTACTTCTCTGGTAGCTCAAATTTGTCATTTTTTTCACATCTATTCTTTCATTCGTTCTCATTCGCTCCTCTAGCCCCCTCCAACTCCTTCATCCACTCTTCTCTCAATCAATCCTCCCTTAGAATCTTTACCACATTCTCTTTCCAGCTTTCTTCATCTTCCATTCCTCTCCTACATCCTTCCCATACACGCTCGCATGTTTCCTCTTCCCATTTACAGATTCTGCACTTTCTGTTCTCTTTCTTTTCTCAATACATCCGTTCCCTTACCTCGTTTACAATCTAAATCTTGCTATTCTGGTCCACCTTCTCTCTCCCCGACCCTTTTCTAAATACTGTAGTACTCACTCCATTTTTATCATTTTATATCAATAATTATATTTTGATTCCTTAATCATTCCCCATCTTTCTAATTATTGTCTTTACCGTCTTCTATATCTCTAGCGATAAAGAACTCCCTCCTTTCTTCTCCCGTCTCGTTATTTCTATCGCCCTCCCTGTCCTTTCCTCTACCTCCATTATATACTTTCTCGCTGATTCCCCTCCCTTTCCCTCCCTTGGCTTCGTCTCAAATTTCCATGCCCTTTTTCCCGCTCTAGTACATAATTTATCCCTTTGCGCTCCTTCTCTCACCATATATCCCGGCATCCTCCAGCCTATCCCTAGCGGCCACCTTATATACCTTTCTTGTAAACTCTCATTCTCTTTCCTTCCTTTCCGTCCCCATATCTCTGCTCCATAACTCAATAACGGCCATGCCAGTGTATCAAATAACCTGATTCGCCTTCTCCAATTTTTTTTTAACCTCCGTTTTCCTATTCCCTTAACGAACATTGATATCATTGCCCCTTTCTCCCTTTTAATCCTCTTATTTACTAAATACTTCAGAACATATATGTTGTTTATCAACCCCATCCCTTTTCTAAGCCTTGCCTGATTCGGTGGCTCTATCTTTTTTTCCTCAAATTCTTTCTTCGGCAGTATTCAAAGCAGAGCGGGAGGTGGGCAGTGAGAGTGCTGGCAGTGCTGGTAGTGAAATTGAAAAAGAGAAAATTTTCCACGTGCCATGACGGCCAACAGTGCGTGGTCCGGTGTCGAGCGGCGCGTCGGGAAGAAGGAGAAAACTGAACGGTGGGAACGAAGGAAGCGAGATGGTAAGGAAGAGAACGTCTAGCGCAAGTGACGGGGAGGATCTCTTCAAGTGGTAGAGAGATAGCCAAGAGAGTCCGGAGAAAACCGAGGTAGAGAGTCCGTTCACAAAAAAAGCGGGAGAACAAGTAGGTCACCCCCTTCCCCAAAATGGCCGGAAAGTCGAAGAAGAAGGCTCACGGGATGCTGTTAGGCGAGATTAGGGGGCTAAGGGAGGACGTAGGGGGGACCAAGGAGCAGATGGGAGGCATGAGGAAGGACTTGAGAATCAATGGTGAGAAATAAGAAACGGATGTGAAAGAGCTGAGGGAGAGAGTAGAAGGGTTAGAGAGGCGTAGGAAAGAAAAATAAGTTAAAATAAAGCAGATGGAAGAGGAGATTAGAAGTGGAAGGGAAGGACGAAAAAAAGGCTTTAAAAAGGTGGAGGGTAGGGCGGAAATGGAAGTAGTTGACGAGGGTGCGTGGGCGAGAATTAAGGTATTTGGGAGAGGGTAGAGAATATTATAAAAGAGAAAGTGGGAGAGCGTAGAAATGAAAATTAAGAGAGGGCGAATAGGAAAACGAAAGGGCAATGGAGTTGAGAATGGAGAGGAGGCAGGCAAGAGAAATAATAATGTGATAAGAGGGTTGAAGCTGAAAAGCGGGGAAGAAAGGGAGGGCGTATAAGCGCTACTACAGAACATAGGGTGGGTTAAAGGCATTATAGGGAAAGTTAAGTTGGATGGGAGAAAGAAGAAGAGAGTGGCGGTTATGGAGTTGGAGAGCTGGGAAGAGGTTGGGGGTAATGCGAAATAAGAAAAGGATAAAGTATAAGGGAGTTTTCATCGATCAAGATTTAACGAAAAAGGAAAGGGATGTGCAAAAATGCTGTACGATAGGGCTAGGAGGGAGAGGAGTGAAGGGAGACCAGCGAAGGTAGGATATCAGAAAATAAGGAGAGACGAGAAAATGTGGGTGTGGGACATGGAAAAAGAGGTGTTGAAGGAAGTGCAGGGGAATTCGTTTCTTAGGAAGTAGGGGCGTGGGGGTAATGCAGGATAGAGGAATAGTGAAGGTGCTGTACTGGAACGTAGCAGGGATAAAGATGAAGGATGAGGATGTCTGGGGAGGTATGCCAAAGAGTTTGATGTTATGGCACTGGTAGAGACGTGGGTAGGAAGAAAGGAATGGGATAGAATGAAGCCAGAGCTGCCAAGGGGGTACAGGTGGAGACTCTAGGAGGCGGTCAGAGTGTGAAAGAAAGGAAGAGCTAGTGAGGGAATTATAACGGGTGTTAGAGAAGAATTAGAGGAAGAAGTTTATGGAGAGGAAGAGGAGGAGGGAGTGCAAATGAGGAAAGTAAATATAGGGGGGGGGGGTAACGTGTAAGTTTGTGACAGTGTACAATAAGGATAGGATGAAAAGAATTGAAGAAAGGCTGGAATACTTGCTAGGCGAAAAAGAGGAGGGTATCGTGGTACTGGTTGGGGATTTTAATGCAAGGATGGGAGAAAAGGGGGCCTTTACAGGAAAGGGGTCCTTCACGTGGAAGGGAGCCTTGGCAGGGAAGGGGAGAGCTTCGTAAGGGAATCAAAGGATGAGGTGATAACTCAGGAGGGGGAGATTCTAAGGGACTGGATGAAGTATAGAGGCTGGGCGGTGGCAAATGGTTTGGTAACTGGGGACGAAGAGAGAGAATACACACATGTAAGTAAGATGAGGTTATCAATGATAGACTATGTAGTCATGAATATGTAAGGGAGGGAGGAGACGGAAAGATTCGCAGTAGAAGGGAGGGTAGAATTGGACCATCAGCCATTAGGGTTGTCGATAAGGGGTGAGAGCGGCAGAAGGCAAGGTGGGGAAGAAGGATCGACGCGGGAGACGGTGAGCTGGACGAGGGAGGCGATAGAAAAGTATAAGGAACACTTAGGAAGGTAACGCTTTGGAGGGGAGTCAGTGAAAGAGATATAGGAGGAATCAAAAGAGAAAGTGAAAGGTTGCGTGCGAAAGAAGGTATTCAAAAAGAAGAAGGAAGGAATGGTGAAGTCGTGGTGGGATAGGGAATGTAAAAAGATGGAAAGGAACGTGAAGAGGAAGTACAAGAAGTGGAAAGAGGGTACTACGAAAAGGGAGGAGTACGTAGAAATGGGGACGGCATTTTGATTGATGAGTAGGAAGAAAGAACAGGATAAGGAGAAAGATCTGGAAGAGGAGTTAGAAAATATTAAGACAAAGAGGGATGTCTGGAAGATAATAAATAGGTTCAGGAAGCGTAGAGTGGGGATAAGAGAGGAGATAGGAAGTGAGGAGTGGAGGGAGTTTTTTAAAGAATCATTGCAGGGCTTAGATTCAAAGAAGAGGGATGGTGGAAGTAGAAGAACGCGGGAGGCAGAGATCAAAGAGTTGAATGATGAGGAGATAGAGAAACAGATAAAGAAGTTAAGAAGGTCTAAAGCAGCAGGTCTGGACGGGGTAGAGAACGAAGCATGGCTGTTTAGTACACAAGAGGTTAGGGAGAGGCTGAAGGAGGTAGTGAAGAAAGTATGGAGGGGGAGGGTTCCCAGGAGGGTGGAGAGAAGGGTTAATAGTGCCGCTGTATGAGAAAGGAGACAGAGATGGACAGGAAAATTATAGAGGGATTACGCTAATGAATGCAGCGTATAACGTGTACGCGATGGTGGTGGCGGAGATGCTGCGGAAGGATGTCGAGGGGAAAGGAATGTTGCCGGAGACGCAGGCGGGCTTTAGGGCGGGTAGGAGTACTATCGACAATATTTACGTTCTGCAGCACGTGGTGGATAGAGAATTAGCGAAGAAAGGGTCGAGAATGTACGCGTTTCTCGTGGATTTTAAAGGCGCGTTTCCTTCGGTGGATAGGGGAAGGCTGTGGGAGGCGATGGAGGATAGGGGAGTAGAGAGAGGCCTGATCGAGAGGGTAAGGGAGATATATGAAGAGACTAAAGATAAGGTAAGAGGAGAAGAGGGGATTTCGGAGGTATTCTGGATGGATAGGGGGTTAAGGCAAGGGTGTCCGCTTAGCCCAATGCTTTTTGCGATTTTAATTGTGGATGTGGAAAGTAAGCTGGAGGCCGGGGTGGTAGGAGGACTCATGATAGGCGGGTTAGAATTTGGTCACTAGCGTATGCAGATGACATAGTGTTACTGGCAAGAAGCGAGGAGGCCTTAAAGGAGATGATGACGAGTTTGAGAAGATGCCTGGATAAGAACAGGTTCGAGCTGAATGCGGAAAAGTCCAAGGTTATAATGTTCAGAAAAGGAGGTGAAAGGGATAAGGGAGGTGAGTGGAAGTGGAAGGGAGAGGTGGTGCAGGAGGTGAAAGAGTTTGTGCACATAGGCTTCGTGTTTCGGAGGAATGGGGGAGTGGATGGTCACATAAAAGAGAGTGAGGAGGGCAACTGTGGTGATTAGGCAGGTGCGAGGGTTGTAAAAGAAGTTATTCGCAGATGGTTTTGGAAGGAGAATGAAATTGTTTGACTCACTAGTGATGAGTGTGCTATTGTATGGAGTAGAGGTGTGGGGGTGGAAGGAAAGTGAAGAGGTGAATGGGACACAGGAGAGGTATGTAAAGTGGACATTGGGGTTGGCAAGGAACACGCCTAATTATATTGTCAGCAGGGAGACGGGAAGAACGAGTGCAGGGATTCTAGCAGGGAGTCGGGGGTGTGAATATGAGGAGAAATTTTTGGAGGAGCGGGGAAGGAAGCTGGTTAGGGAGTGTTGGTGGGAGAAGGAGAACAGGTGAGGGGGTGGGAGGATGGAGGCGGGAAGGAAAAGGTATTTTAGAACGAATGGTTCGCAGATGGATGAAGTGAGAAGGATGCAGGTGGAAGGAAGGAAGGTATATGAGTTGGTTAAGAAAAACAGCATGGAGAGAGAGAAGACAGCAGGGGAAGAGAGAATTAGAGAGTCAAGGTTTAACGGGAACTATGTGTGGATTATGCCGAGGGCGAGAGCGCAATATTTGTGTGAGAAAGGAGAGAAAGGAAGTCAGGAGCTTATAGCGAGGATGAGATGTGGGTGCATGGAGGATTTTAATAGGTTCTGGCTCTCTAGGGAAAAGAGGATGTGTGAACTGTGTGGGAAGGGGTTTGCAAAAGTGGAGCATTGGTTGGAGGAGTGCGTAGAGGTGGAAAGAAGTGAAATGAGCATGGAGGTATTGATGCATGAAAGGGGGGACAAAAGGGCAGTAGCATGGGTGAAGGGAGTTTTGGGTAGGATGGAGAAGAAGAGAAGGAAGGAGGAAGAGGAATAGAGAAGGAAATATTGTAAATAGGAGAGGAGGTAGATATAAGTAATCTGTAAATAATGTAAATAGTAGATAAGTTTTAGGTATTAGCCGAGAAAGAGATTGAGAGGTATGGATGGATGTTAGGTTTCAAGGGTTAGTTTTTAGGAAAATTCTGTAAAAAAGGGAAGTGTAGCATGTCAATTGTTTAAGGCCAACAAGCTGAAGAATAAACGTTTATACTATATACTTGCGGTTTAGCGCTTAAGCGGATAAGGCGCACCGCATGCTATTGAGTGGAAGTGGTCACGGGCAAGTCAAATTTTCATTTTATTTGAAAAAGTTACGTATAAAGTCTACGGGAGAGTGTTAACTAGAATTTTGGTAAACGAAGTGAGGTACAAAGTGGTCGGGAAAAGTCATGAAGAATGGTGAGGTTATTTATGATGAGAGGGAAAAATCAATTAGTATTTTGATTCACAATCAGACTAGTCAACAATTGCCCCGTTTTTGTTCGCATCGGCGGAACAACAGCGAAAAAGAGAGGAAGAGAGAGGCCTAGACAACAGGAATTCGAAAAACAGCGAAGGAGCAAAGCCACCGAAAATTTACATAATTTCCTAGCTTCGCAAAAGAAAGAAAGAGAAGATGCCGATAACGAGAGGGAGAAAACGAAGATATTACTACGTTCTTTAAATATAACTTTTAAGGATAAAAAGGATGAGAATGGTCTTTGTGAAGGATCGGGTGACGAGACAGTCTCCTTCAGTAGGAAAATCCTGAGTGAGGAAAAAACGAAGCTCCAGAAAAACCAGGAAACGAGAATGCCTTAGAGGAAAATCTATTTCGCATATTAGACTCTTGGTAGTAAAAAAAGATAAAGGGGAACCAGATAAATTTTTTAAGATGAGGAAAGGGCCATAAGGGAGAAAGCAAGAGTGACAGCTCGGTCTAGATCAAAAGAAAGGGAAGTCAAATGGCAGGATGAAAATACTAAGCTGAGGGAAAGAATCGCAAGGCTCGAAAATAAAATAGAAGATTTAAAGAAAATAAGTATCATGGAAAAAAATCGGGTAAGCCTGTAAGAGACAACGGATAACGAAGAGGAATTGAAGTATCGTAGTGATAACGAGAATTCAAAGATTCCAGGAAGGCTTTCAGCTACAGAATTATTATGGGAATTAGAAGAAAGAAGAAGAAGGAAAAACTGCATAAAAGTGGGCGGTTTTAGAACTACAGGCGGGCGCTCCATGGCGAACGAAATGCAGATGGTACTCTGGAATCTGATAAGAATAAAAATTCACATTAAAGAGATGAGAATAATAGGAGGCGGTGTTCTATTGAGGTTGTCCTAATGGGTTACGTTCAAGACGACCACACGTGTTCACACGGGTGCACCTAAAGCCGTTCAGCGACGCTGGGGGGACACTCAGTTCGCTCGGGTAAATGGTTCAAGACTCATCAGGGGAAAGAGTGGGTGTCACCCGTGGACTGACTTTTCCACCCGCTGAAATAGTTTGGTGAGAGCGTGTACTGGCGGAATTCGTTGGGAATTTGTAGTAAATAGAACCTAACTTAACGAATATTTTGTAACCGAATGTATATTATGTAGTGCTCAACAATGAAAGTAAAGTTCTGCTTTTTAATTTTAATTAGGTTATTTCACAATCACTAACTGCTGAGAAATGATCCACTTATCGCGAATACTGGGTGTACCAAATGCATTACTGTCTTTCTAAAAATCATTATTGAATAATGTAAAAAATAAATAAGAAAGACTTATTCTTGGAAAAAGAAAAAAAATCCTTTTTTTAGTTCTGTGCACTGAAAAAAATGATTAGTTGGACCAACTATTTAGTCTGTAAGATACGGTATTGCTATTTTATTAGTTTGGACGAACGCACTTTCTTAGTTGCTGATACTGATGAAATAGTCACTGCAACTAACGGAATTTTTGTGTCAACTAATAAAATAGCAGTACCATATTATACGAGTACTCACTAAATAGTTCTAGATACGTGCCTTCCACACGTAATCGACAACTTGTTCGATAATAAGAATATTTATTTGTAGTTTTGCACGAAAATTAACATACCACATAATTTTTAAAATTACTAAAATGATTAAATATAAATAAATAAATAAATAAAATTAATAAAATAAATAAAATAAATAAAGTAAATAAAATAAATAAAATAAATAAAATAGATAAAATAGATAAAATAAATAAAATAAATAAAATAAATAAAATAAATAAAATAAATAAAATAAAATAAATAAAATAAATAAAATAAATAAAATAAATAAAATAAATAAAATAAATAAAATAAATAAAATAAATATTTTTTAGTGCTCTAAAACATACTTCAGAACGAATCAAATCGGAGGCGGACACTTGGGTAACCTTCCTTGTTAGAAAAACGCGAATATCTCCTAAAGTAAAGACGGCCAGAATGTCCTTTGTGTTCAAAGAAGCGGCTATAAATAAGGAATTAGCGCATGTTACCGCGTACAAAGCACTCCAAAAGGATGATACATGAGATAAATTAGCGAATTCATGGCCGAATTTTTGACTTACCACATTTTATTCGCAAAAATAAATTTGACAGCAGACACCGAGTTGAAAAGTCGCCATGGTCTTTGAAGTTAGAGCGTAGTCCCATATGGAGGACATGGTGGTATATTAGCAGAATAGTACAAACCAGGTGTTCGAACCTTTTAGGCTGAACCCGAGCTTTAAAGGTTCCCTACGGATTCGGGTCCGGACTGGACCCTGTAATACATGATCCAATAAATGCATGGTCTAGCCACTTGAGGGCCCCGTTTGGTCGAAGTCACGCAACCGCTTAATTCCACCATTTTGTTAGTATGACCGCGCAGTTTGAATTTGACGCATACTCTGTGTACGACAAACTATTATAAGAAAATGAGTATGTAGGTAGAAATATTATGAAAATATTGAAATAATGAATTCCAAACAAACTTGGAATAAGTACCTTTTGTTAGTAGATACAGGTGCGGAATGTGACAAGTTATTTTTTAAATAAAATACTCGCCATCTGTTGCGAAATACCTCAATGTAAACTAATCTTTATACACTGTGAACCTTTATGTTTTAATTTCGTAGAGAATTCAATATGGCAAAATAATTCCTTACGAATACAAAATACAAATTGAGAAGTAGTGCCTCTGATCCTCCAGAAAAAAAACCTGCAGTTTAGGAAAGCACAAATAGTTTAAGTACCGAATTATTTGTTTTGATGCAGTGATTTTTTATGCCTGCGATTATCATACCAAAACTTGTGTTATTTTCGGGAGATAAATGAATTAATTATTAATTTAATTCGCGAGATAAATTTTATATTCATGGATTTAATTCACGATAAGAAATCAAGATTTGATTTATTTTTCGGAGAAAACTGAGTTTTACTTTTGAGGTTAGAATTTTATGGTTTCCGAAAATCGTCTTAAAATCGTCACAAAAATTGTAATTGTTATTTTGTTTTTTTAAATTATCAAATTTCCCCGTCGAGAGGTTCAGTTGATAAACACGGAGAAAGAAAGTTTTGTTGAAAAAAATTATTCGCTTCCCAGAATATCAATTTTTAATGAGAAGTTGTCACAGTATGACATAATATTTACAGTATTCAAGTAATGATAAAAATAAAATTAACATTATCTGCTGTTGAACCATGAAGATATTGAAATATATGCCTTTTGTGAATATCATAACAAATACCTTGATCATGAAAGTCTTTATTTTTATTGGATATGAAAAAGCAACTTTGACGTACTGCTTTCATAAAAAATATGATTTCGAGCAAATCCTTTAAACAAGGTGTGTATTTGAATTTCGAGAATTTTCTAAAAAAGAACCCGTTCTTTCAAAAATAGTCACTTGCCACTTTCTCCCATTGCACCCTTCATGTATTAATTATATTACGAACGTCATACAAATTGTAAGAGAAAAGGAGTGTACAAGAGTGTTGATAATTGTGAATAAATATTTAATATCTTTCGATCAAATTTTCCTCCAAAATTAAGGAAAAATATTTTTAAATAAATAAAACATAGTAATTATCATTTTATATGTCGCGGTCACTTCATTATATAATTTTATTTATTCAGTACTTTCCCAATTAATTTGAATTTTATTTTATACACATATATGTCACCAGGAAGAGGTTATAAAACACATAACCTCAAATTATAGTTAATCCGTATTTTCCTGTACCCATTTTCAACATTACAATACATTTGATTAAAATTGAAGTATTTGTATATTTCAAAATTACAAGAAATTCCAATTCTAACATTTTACATTTTAAAATCACTTACATTTGCCGCCTTATTTATCTAAGATGGAGAAATTAAGCGGTGGGTGCTGATTCGCTCAGTTTTTTTTTACTTGCGCGTGGCTAGACCATGTATTTATTGGATCATGTCAGTGCCGTTTCATCGGCAGGTCCCGTTAAGGGCGTTGAAATAAGGCCCTAACCTCAAAATTGAATTGCCTCATTTTACTCGTACTAGAATTACATACATATTTGTCATAGATACTATGCCTACTCCTGTTTCGAATAAAGTTAGTATTCGGAGTGAGAAATTGGCTAATTTCAATATCTTTTGAGAAAAACGATTTTTCTTTTTATTCTAACCATTCCAACGTGAGCATTCGAAAAAATTGTTTTACACAAAAAGTATTGAAATTGGCCAATTTTTCACTGAACATACAGGCTTGATTCAAAACAGGAGTATGCTCTGAATATCTAAAAAAAATGTAATTCTAGTATTTACGGAATAAAATCCCTCTATGGTAAAATCAGGCAATTCAATTTCGAGGGAAACGCCTGGTTCCAACGCCCTTAAGACTTCAATAAAAAAGGGGAAATAATCTTTAAAAAAAAACACTATATAGCACATTTTTAAGTATTCTAATCTGTATAGTTAGTCAGGCCACCTTGTTGCATATAGATACGACAACAATGACTCATTCCACTAATCTGGCACGTAGTAAACAAAATTCACGTTTTCATAATAGAAGTTTCATAAGCAGTTTCTTGATATTTTTTTTCTTGTCAATCGGAATCACAAAAAAGCAGCGGCATAATAAACAATTACAGGCATTGTGATTGCCATGCAGTTTGAAAAAAAATTGGTACCTGCGAGGTGGTTGATCATCTGATGTGGCATGATCGCAGAATGGTAGTTGTCCAATTTCGGCACTGTTGACGAAAACATAACAGCCCAAAGAAGCAATGAATAAACAAATCAATGCCCTTTTCCATTGAAGTATATTAGACATCTTTTTGTCATGCCAATAAGCCAAATTGCTTGTAAACACTCACTATCATTTTGATATTCGCACGTCCATGAAATTGTAGACCCCGAGCTGAGCGCTACATAAACGATAGACTCCGAAACAGGGCATCTGAGTGATGAGTTGGATTTGAACTTTAAGTCAATAAGTAGAATTATCGAACTGCACAGGCAAAATAAATCGAAAAATGTTAAATAATCGGTTGCTCAACATCATCTCGATATTTTACAATATTTACACTGTATATGTATGCGCATGATCTATAGTCATCTAAATTCTAAGCCTGATGCTATCCAGACGATCTAGAGATTACTAGACTTCAATTATGTTACTAGAGATCTAGAGATCCTGACATTTTACTGTTTTCTATTATTTTTTTCTTATGGAAGTACCATGAATGGCTGCGAGCCAGAGATATGACAATGTGAACAGTGTAGATGAGATGAGATGAGATGAGACTGTGTCGTGGTCGTGGCCCAATGAGGAACTGTGTATTTCCCGGGTTTTTTTGATTTGTCTAATCATAAAATCGTTTTCTTTTGATGGTCACAAGTTTTTCAAGCAACTAAACGTTGAATGTACAACATTTTTCATTTGAATTTTTTTAAACGTGCAGCAGAAAGTAATTTTGCCATGCATTTTCAATGTATTTAACATACAATGTAATACCCAATTGTACAATTTCAAAGTAAAGGTTTTATAAAGTTAAACACTTTCAAATTGGAAGTATTATTCAGTGGAGACAGTTTTAAAAACTTTAAAAATTAACAATAGAATCACGTTTCATTAGTAGACTGAACAAAATGCGAACAATTTCTAGTTTCTAGCACTGACAATTTTAAAATAAAAAAATCCTGAAATTTGAAATTGAAAAACGGTAAAATTTCAAAATTAAATGTATAAAACTGAGTAACTTGATTTTGAAAGCAATCGAAATTAAACAATTTAAACATGTTGATCCGTGTGAATTAAACAAATAAACAACCAAAAGAAAAATAATGTCAGCAATTTTCAAAGTTAATTGATTTGTATAATATTCAAAAAAGCGCGCTTTAGTGCATGCGCATTATCAAATAGAGAGTATAATTTATTTTTTCGCAAAATGACTTTGGTATTTGTGGAGATACGAATCTTTACCCAAAGTTGATTTATTTAAATTATCTCCATCTTCAAATGCCTTCAACTGACACTCTTGAAAAGATCATCCTATATTTTGACACAAGGTCAAAATTCAAACGCGACATACAAATACAATTAACGACAGTGGCGTACTCTGACTTTTAACGTTCCGCCTTTTGACTTTGATGTTCTATGGTTCTGATCACGTCTGATTTTTTATTGCAAAGTGCCTTTTGCTAAGTGAAGTGACGTGAAGAAAAAAGTTTCCTGTTTTGGACGGTATGCAATAAATAATTGTTAGATTGTTATTTAGTTATTAGAAAATCGACCTTTGATGCAAAGCACATGAAATATTTTGAAAAAGTTCAAGTGTCGAGATGAATTTAGCATGCCAATAAATAAGCTCGTGTCTTTCCTCCAGCCATGCCTGAAGACAATAATAGATTTGGCTGGAACCTACAGTCTGATTAAATAAATAGGATTGTCTCAGTCGCAAACACTCGAACCATTGGTGCTTAATAGGTGTTTCTTTAATCATTTGTAAGTGGCCTCTAATATCACTATACCAGAAATTTTTTTCTCTTGAGACTTGAGCTACATAACCTTGCTAAATCCATGTCTAATGAAGTTAAATTTCTCCATAATTCAAAATAATAAATTAATATATCATAGTTTTTCTTACAGGGAATTTTTCAATATCAAATTCGATTCTAAAAATTGGGAACAAGTCTTTATTTCTTTGTAATGCTCTCAGATATAGTAAAGGGAACTTGTGACACTTGCGAAAAGTCTTCCTTTGGAAGACATTTCGAAGATAAAATCTATTGTGATTCGAAAATATTTCGACCGTGTGTTTATTATTAGATTAGATTCGCGCGTAGTTGCATTATGTCCTCTTGAAAATTTGGCAGGAACGATTTGTCGAAAGATTTCTGGATAATTTCTTTAAGGTTGATTTTGAAAGTCAGTTTTCTGTTTGGTTATCTTGAAATGCTTAAAATTATTTAATAAAAATACTTGAAAGCTTTTTTCCTTCACATTATATTTTTCACATTTTAAACCTTATTTCTGAAATAAATTGGAAAGAAAATTCCGCATTTCAGGGGCATGATTTTCACAATTCGGTGCTGTCATCTATTTTAGAGGTATATTAAAAGTCAGGAGTTTTCGTTGCTGTGGCAATAATCAGACTGCGATGTAGAAATTGTTTTTTGTATTGTTTGAAAACGGAAAAGATTGCTCTCAACTTGAATTTCTAAAAGACATATATTTAGTTGACAAACTGCATAGGGTTTAAACTTTCCAAACGCTGCTGTGCTTAAATTTAAATTTTCTTTTATTAGCTTTAATTTCTCAATTAAAGGCCCCCAAACTCCTAACTCTTAAATTTTTACAATTTTGTTCTTCCAAGTTCTATAATTTTGATACATAATTTATAAACTAATGACCAGGCTGTAGGAAGACACGAGTCAAATTAGGCATTTTTATGCCACGTATTTTATCTAGATGCAAATAATAAATTTATTTCCTGCAGTGTGCAGAAAACAATGTTTCGTTTTTAATTCTGTCTGCCAACCTGATTCACAGTGAATAGTTATTAACGAAATATTTACATTGTCAGGAATTATGGAAGGTCAACAGTTTTGCTTACGGTGGCACAATTTTCAAAACACATTACTAAGTTCTTTACCAAAGTTACTGGATGGAGGTCACCTCACAGATGTTACGCTGAGTGCTGGTGGTAGGCACATTCACGCCCACAGGATAATTCTTTCAGCTTGTAGTTGCTACTTCAAAGAATTATTTAAAGTAATTAAATTAATTAAAAATAAATTTAGAACAATTTATTCGAGATCCTCGGATAAAACTTAAATAAACATAATATAAAAAACTTCTTGAGCAAAATAAGTATTTGAAATACTCTGAAATTTATTTAAAACTCCTTTACGATTGATATAGTTTTAAAAATGTATTAGATTCAAATTTTCAATGAAAATATTGGAAAAGGTTTGAATTTTGTCTTGAAAAGAAATGATAAAGTTCCAAACGGCACTTTGTTAATAATTTGCACAAATTCCAGGACTTGAATAACTCTCAGCACCCTGTTATCGTTTTACCAGGAATGGAGTATTCAAATTTGTGTGCACTAGTCACATTTATGTACAACGGAGAAGTAAATATTTATCAGGAACAATTACCTGCATTATTAGCAATGGCAGACACTCTGCATATTCGAGGACTGGCAGATATTGCTGGGGTAAGCCCCTTTTATTATTGCTTGAAATTTTGGCTGTTCAGTCTTTTAACGTTGTTCTGTGAGTTTAGAAATTACTAATCAAGGCATCATTAAATGAAATAACTCTTTAAACAGACATTGCAATCTACAGTTTACAATTAGAAAGAAAATATCATTTCGTAGAAAAATATGACAATAAATCTTTAAAATTAATAAGTAACTTTAATTATCACTCAGATAGATAATTAATTTTAATTATTAACAGTCCATTTTACTATACAATTTTTGGTAAAAAAGGAACGTATTTCAACTCCTCTGGGAGTCCATTTTACGTGAAATGGAACGAAATAGCTTTTTTTATTGAACGAAAATGAGTCGTACATGCACGCGTTTAGCTGACAAAGAGAAAAAATCGCTGAATGCTAATTTTCAGTCTCACTGCTTGGTTTAAAATACTTGCAGTGAAACCAAAGTTGGCTTTATAATCTAGCATTTTTCTCCTCCATCGAATCCTCATTGAGGCGGACAAAAAGGACATTGGTAATTCAGGGTGTCGATTCGGCGGATTTAACACTTTCATACAATTTTAAACAAGCCTTCAAAAATTACGAAGCTTCATAATGATTATAGAATTTCAATTCGAAACCTTTAATTTAGCAAATCATCAGGGAATAATAAGTCGAAACTGAAAGTTTTTCAAAATATAAAATTTTGTCATTTACAATGTTTAAACATTGAGAGGAAAAAATCCTGGTTTTCGATTATGATGCCCGGGGTTTCCCAGTTCGATCGACACCTTGAAATGAAACACACTTAAAAAATACATAGGCGTAAAATATTAATAGAATGCTATAAAATTAAAATGATGCATGAGTGATGATTAAATTTATAATTGGAGGCCCTGATTTGCCTAACATCTCAGTTTTGTAGAAAATGTAGTAGTACCACCACCTAATCAGTAGAATTAATGGATCCTATCTTCTTACATAGTCAACCCAGTATCTTTCCTCAAGCCCTAAAATTAAAAAAACTAAAGTGATGTTAGAAAACTGATACAACACTTTTGCTTGCTCCTTTTCTAATCTTGATATTACCCTATGATCGTGTTGTTTTGTTCAGGTCACTTAAACACATTCACTGTCGTTCCTCAAGAAGTACTTCACAGAGGATTTAGCCAGTACATATTATGTTCGTATGTGCATCGAAGGAACGATAATGAATAAAAACGATATCCACGAGATCAAGAATCGTTGTGTGTGTTGCAACTAAATGCAAGTGGATGCATCCCATGGAACCTTACCCCATAGAATGAATTTGCAGGTATATTTAAAATAGATTCTTCACGTTTTTTATTTTACCTTTTCAATAGATACCTAGTTCTCTAGGTCAAGTCTTGCCACTTTTTTAATTAAAAAAGGTTTATGTTTACGTTTTCGATGTTGATATTCTGGGTCGTTTATCCAATTTTCTAAATTAAACTGAACCATGCTACAATTTTGGTGAAATAGTGTGAAATATATCTGTAGACATGGTTCCTTCACATTCTTACATGTTATGATCTCATTAATTGCATTCGCTCGCTTGATATTAACGATAGATTTTCTTTCCATTTAACTAAAATCCCTCGAGCTGGTTTGACATGTAGAGATCCGTTGTTCTCGTGGTGGATTGGTTCTACGTACATGAATTCCTTTAGTTTTCTTCACAAAAAAATATATTTTTATGAATAGACATATTTATTATATTGTATAAATAATAATTTCCTACCAGCTTGAGAGATTGGCAAACGACTCTGAATTGAAAGACCCAAAAGAAACTGGATATCGGATATCAATTCTTTAAAGAGGGTGGTGGCCACTGGACCGAGAAACTAAAAATTATATGAATATCGAGGGGGAAAAATTATGAAATTTAAAGAATTAAACAAATTTAAGCAATTTCAAATTACAACTGTTTAAAGTTAAACAATTAAAAAATTAATGCCTTCGAAATTTAATGATATTTAAATTAAAAGCTTTCGAAAAATGTATAGAGAGGTTAAACCTGGCGCTTTGAAATTGAACATTCTAAATTAAGACTACCAAATTGAAATAGACTGTGTCTAGTCGTCCCAAAAAATTAGAAGAGTTGGAAAAGGGGATGGACTAGTGTCGAATTTTCGGGACGACTAACTAAGCTTATAAAAAAATATTTGACTACTCATCCCGAATTTCGGGACGAAGAGACACTTCGCAGTTTAAAATTTATTCGTTTAAAACTTAACAATTTAAAACATTGAAAATTGCTTAATGTCCATTTGCACCATTTGAGCAATTTTATTTGAAACCTTTAAAATAAGACATTTTTAAAAGAAACTTTCGAAATTGAGTAATTATCTGTATAGACAGATTAACAATTGTAGAATTTCAAAGGAAAATTGTAAAATTTAAACAATTTGAATGCGAAGTCGAACGAACTTGACCGTAGCAATTCGTAAGTGTTTGAAATTACACTTTGAAATGCTCAATTATTCCACATTAAACTATCTTTTCCTATTTTTATTAATCACATTTTATACATTTTTGAAGAATTGGTTAACACTTTTTCTAATTGAAAACCTTATATTTAAGAAAAAATAGCAACCTTCAAAACTGAATCATTTGTGATATAATCCTACAACATTCTTTATTTTTCAAATTGGAGGCCGTAATAGTTTGTTTCGAACAAAAAATCTTCAAAATTGAACTACTTCCAACCTTAATCTTAAAGAAATTCTCAAATTGTAGGCGTTCTAATTTGATTGTTAGTAAAACATTAGAATTCCTCAACCAATTAAACTACATACACAACCGATAGAAAGTTTAGGTATATTTCTTTCGACCGTTTGAAAATTTATATTTCACATCAAAGACGAATATCTGTGCAGAAACTGAATCCACGACTTTGTGAGTAGAATCATTTGCAAGATTAGAAAATTTCGCGTCATATCTGCCTACGTTGAAATTATTTGAATAAAGGAGTCAAAAAATATTTAGCATTAAAGTCCAAAATTTATAAAGTAAAATGAGCATTTTGAAACAAATGAAGGTTAACAACGATTCTCGTACTTTTGGTTTCCCAAAAATTTCTATTGCACGAGTAAACCATTTAGAAACGATCAAAGGAAACATACCCAAACTTTCCGTCGGGTAATGTAAATTGAATAATAAAAATTGCATAATTACAATTAAAATGAATTGTTAAAAATTAAACTTTCCTCCTTCCTTACTTTTAATTAAAAGTAGTGCAAGTGGAACAATTTCATATTTGTATTGCTAGAAATTAAATAAATAAAAATTTAACAGCAGCAAAAAAGAAAAACTTGTGAAAGCATTATGTAAATTATAAAAAATCTATTTCAATTTATTTTTATTTGATGAAATAGATCCAAAAAATTTGCTTGTGGCCGAATCCATATCAAATCAGTCGGGTTCTATACATGAAGTCGAAGAATCTCTCGGGGACGAAATATATTGTTTTTTTTTTTTTTTTTTGAAGAAAATAGGCTATACGTATTTTTACTACTTGCAAGAAAAAAAGTTGTATGGAGTTATGCGTATTAGAATCAAATTTTCTCATTTTTCTCGAAAGTATGCACATCTAAAAAAGTTATACATAATATACCTCTTGCTCTTTTGAGATATCTTGAATCATTTACGAGAAAAATTGGAAAATTATATTTTTAGGGGAAAAAATTCTCCCGGCCTCAAAAATGGTTCAACCCACATCAAGCTGATAGGATGCCTCTCTTACATTAGCAGAAACTTTTAAAAACATTAAAAGGAATAAAATAGGTGGGTTTCTCCAAAAAATATTTTTTTCATATTTTCAAAAGGATTTTCTGGAAAAACTACTTTGATTTCAACATTTTTTCATATCTGTCGTTTGCGAGAAAAATGATAAAATTCAATTTCATATGAAAAGAACATTCTCCTGTCCACAAAAGTTATTTAGCTCACGTATCAGGGCTTAAAAGAACTCTCCAATGTCTCAATTAAGGCAAAAGTTATAGAGGTTTAAAGAAAAAATAGGTGTTTTTTGAAAAACAAAGCACAAACTTCAGATACGAATAACTTCGTAGACAATTTTTTTTTCAATTCTAAAAAATACGCATCGCCTAGTTTCCTCTAAAAACAACATATTTCGTCCCCGAGAGATACTGCGACTTCAAGTGAAGTACCTGCCTGATGTGAAATGGATTCTGTCTTGTAAAATTTTAAAGCTATTGTGTTCAAAGTTCAACAATTTGAAGAAAGTGTTCAAAATTGAGCAATTAGATATTGCAAATAAAATCAATAAGAATTGAATATTGGAATTAGTATTACGAAAAATTAAATTATTTTTAATTAAAAGCAATAGAAATAAACAAATTAAAAATGTTAAATGATTGAAATTGAGCAAATAAAAGTTTGACAGCAATACAAATTAATAGCATAAATCTTATTTTCTCATTTTTTTTAATTGCCGCTTTTCAAACTCATCTGTTATATTGATTCCTCATTTACGTTTTGAATTTATTGGAAACTATTTTTTCAGTAGTAGTGTTTCTAAACAATTTCTTTTTAAATTTATCAATATACAAATTTAAAATCTTGTAACCCATTTGGTTTTTGAAAGTCTATTTCAATTTCATTTCATTTGAATAAATAGATCAAAGTTTTTTCCCCATTTTCTTTAGTTTGTTAAAAACTAAAGCCTCTTGCATTTTGTTTAAGAAGATTTCCAATATTTTTAGTCGCTTCCACCTTAAAATATTCTTTTAATCGAAACATTTGAAGAATGATTTCCATTCCAGAAAAATTCAAACTACGATAATGGAATGGTTGTCGATCCACCGATTTCTTCCCAGGAGAAGGAAGTTGCCAACATGACGGTAATGACAGAGGCAAAAGACAATAATCTAAGCCCAGATACGTTGGAGTCAGTACCTGGAAATTACGTGAACGACAATATAGAAGAGGAATCATCGAACGACTTAGATAGTATTCCCTGTAGTGTGAAAACCAAACCCTACTATTCCATAAACGCAAAGTTAAATCAAAGAGAAAGGAAATCTGTGATAGGAAATGTCTCTCCTATAAAGAAGATCGAGACGAATTATGTAGGAAACGTTGTTGAAGAATCGCCACCGATTATGGAAGAGAGAAATCCAATGTTAGAAAATGCAAAGCCACCACCAATTTTAGACGCGAATTTTAAATTTCTCTCTGGATCGCTTTCTAACAGGACTTCACAGACTTGCAATAAAACAAGCGTGACTTGTCTAATTTGCGGTAAACAATTGAGTAATCAGTATAATTTAAGAGTTCACATGGAAACTCATAGTAATAGTTCTTATAGTTGTACAGCCTGCTCACACGTGTCGCGTTCTCGTGATGCTCTCAGGAAGCACGTTTCGTACAGACATCCTGTGACGTCTCCGCAAAAACGTCCTAGATATAATTCGTCAAAGCCATAGAAAAATTTCTAGCAAATATTTTGAAGTCGATTTCGATACCTCTATGTTAAAAGAACATCTCTTGGAGTGTATTTCTAAATCTAAAACGACCACTCTGCCTTTTAAATTGGCCTCTCACTGTAGTAAACATACGCGGAAAACAGTAGAAAGATTTAGTAATTAGTACTAACTGGCTAAGCATATTGTTTAGAATTATTTTTAATTCACTTAAATTCTTTTGAATTGCTTGGAATGCTTTTAAACTCTTTCGAATTCAAAGAAATTCGTGGTTAGTTCAGACGCCCAACGCCAGTGTGGTCGATTTAGAGTTAAGACGTACACTCTGAAAGAGGTTCTCTTAACATGTGGCTATCGATTTAATTGTGACAAATCTCCGTGCGTAGAGAGCATTTCCATTGAAAGTCGGTTTCAGTTCGGAAATAAATTTTGGGATAGAGTTTTGAAAAAACGCTGAAATACTTTTAAGATACTTTTGAGGGTTTCTGAGAGTAGATATTGATGGAAGGGCGAACAAGTTCCTTGAAACCTTTAGTGTTCAAATTGTTATTGTTTCCTTGTTATCGTTAAATCGTTTTAATGAAGACATCTTAGACATACGATATGTATATAATATATATGTAATCTCCTTTTTCACGACGAGCTGTACTTTAAAAGTCCATTGTCATCAGGTCATTTAACTGTCATATATTTAGGTTTTGTAGATAACAATCGTGTATATATGTAGAATTGTTTTCCTATACATAAATGGTTGCGCTCAGAAAAGTTATAAAATAAATATATTTTAAAGTGGAATAAATTGGTTTTTTCTGAAAGCATCCTTGTTCGTGTTTTAATTATTGAAAATCACGGATGGGGAATTTTTATTCTTATATCATTTTTACTTCTTGAAACATGTTTCCGAAGCAAATACAAAAATGTGTGTAAATACAAAATTTTGAAGACATTTTGCATTAGAAGATAAAATAAAAATTAGTGAATTGGGAAATAGATTAGAATGAAAAATAAAAAAGTTCGTAGTGACTTGTATATCAAGAATTGTATTAAAAAATAATATACAATATTTGTAAGCTACATGATAAATAAATAAAATGCATTTGAGGTTAGTTATGCCACCAAAATAATTTTAAAAAACCGTGACATTTTGACATTCCGAAAATTGATTAAATCTTCTCCACGCGCCATATTTTAGTATTGCAATCCTGACCCACGGAAATCAGAGTCTCCTCGTCTAGCCAAACGAGACGAGTAATTTGACTTTGTGGATGTGCGTCTGAAAATGGAAAAATATATATATATTTTATCGAGTGCGAATTGAATTGAAACAAGTATCCTTGAAATTTTTGAATCAGGCTCGCTGCTGTACCGGGAAAATCGAGAAATGTTCGGGGATTTTTTGAGACCGAGAAGAAGCAGGAAATTACATTGCATTTATTTTTAGACCTTAAGTAAAAAAAAATAATAGAAAAAAATGTCCAATCACTTTAAATGTCATTAAACTTAAATCGCATGAAATTATGAAACTTTTCACGAATTCGATTTGAAATTCTTTAGAGTTGATTATCTGTAAATATAAATTAATTAAACATTTTAGAAAAAAACTTATATAATATTTAAAATTGAATAATAGTTCATCGTGGAGAAGTTATAAAATAAAAACTGAATTCTAAATCTATTGGAAATTAAACGATTTATTAACTGAAACGTTACAAATTGAAGTCGTTCAAAATTGTATTATTTCAAACTGAAAGCTTTAATAGCTAAACAATGGTATATTTTTTACTTAAGCTTTATAAATTATTTTCAAATAATAATTTCACATTCGTAGATTCATAATTAGACGACACTGGCAAATTGAAAACGTTTCAAATGGAACAATTTTTAACGTAACATTAATATTTTTAAATTAGGCCATATTATTTTGACTGTTAATTAAAAATAAATTTTTTTGAATAAAATGTTACAAATAATGCGATTAAAAATTAAAGCACTCAAGATTTATTTATTTTGAACTGCAAGTCACAATAGTTGAACGACAATTATTAAGTTTAAGTGATTTTGATTAAAGTAATTCAAGTTTAAAGGATTACAGTGTAGACAATTTAATTTCACAGGTCTAATTTAAAAAGTGTTCACTTTTAACCCAAGTTTAGAATTTAGTACGTTACGTGGAATAGCTTAATTTTGAAGGTTCACAATAGAAAATTGTTCAATTTTTAACAGATTTTAACAATTTTTAAAAGATCAGAAATCTTATAAATTCTTATCTTTAAATTATGTCCATGCATCCCTTTAAATTCCACTTGATATTAGGTACATACAATTATAATTTTGATTAAACATTATTATAATTAATTGTAAAATTTTGAGTTTGAAATGCTTAATTTATAAAATTTACATGTTCAAAATGGTGCAGTTTTCAATAACTAATTTTAAAACGGTTTTATTTGTGAGGCATTCAATTAAAATTAAAATTAGAAAGCTTCCATTTTATACCTATACATTATTGAACGTTTGAAACTAAAATGTATTGAATTAAAAATGTTTTAATTTTTTATTTTAAATGTTTCGAATTTAGATGAGTTACACTTTGACTTCTTTAATTTGTAGTTTAGTTTTGATTACTTCAAACTATACAATTTTCAGCCTTAAAAGCTTGAATTGTTTTATTTTAATGTCTGAGACAATTTTCTGCAACCCGTTAAATGGCCAGAAACTTTTCTTTGCATTTTAGCGGCCACCTTGTAAATTTAAAATGAGTAAAAAATCCACATACGTTTAATAATAGTGTGCTTCGCCGGGTTTGTTAGGCTCCAAATTATAATTGTCGTATCGAGACTTCCGCTAGCAACCATAATTGAATCAGGCGACCAGGCGACGGAATTTACTCTCGCATTGTGGAAGCCCCATTCTCTATCATGTGCAAACTAAAAAAAAAACAATAATCAGACATTATTTTCCATAATATTATTCACTACACTTTTCAGTACCAGGGTGTCTAGCGACATGGAAAACCTTGAAACCCTGGAATTATCCTTGAATTTGTCATGAAAACCTTGAACTTGATATGATATTTATGATATTTTATGCTTTGCTAATAAAACATTAATTTGATTGAAAAGCGAAAAGCAATTAAAATTCTTTATTATCAAATAAATTTCTCGTTTATAAGGAGAAATTTAAACAAAAATAAAGATATAATTTATCTTTTGCTGATAAAGAGATGTCAAGACACTTTTTGGACTGTGCTAATTATTGTATAGATTGCAATAAACAGACTACACAAAGTCAAATGTCGATGTTGATTCAGTTTCAGTTTTAAAATACTGTAAAAGGACGGAGAAAAACACTAGCTAATTAACAAATTATATTCAAATATTGTATCCTGAACTTAAGATTTTTTTGTGATTCTTTATTTTAATAAATTAGCCTGATGAGGTTGGCGAACCAATGCCAACGAAACGTCGCACACTTTGACAAACAAATTTGTCTCGACCACTGCTTTGAGTAGCCAAGCTTTAGCCGCTAGGTCGGCTGCCACAAATACGAAGACCCCTCCCCTACAGAAGGAGGTCACGAATCTTGGCCATTGATTTGGGGACACTCTTTCGAGCGTCCATCAGGTAGCATCCCTGAAGAGCTCATACTACTCCGTAGTGAGCATTGAGTTCGGGTAATTGCCATCGGCCACCAATATCGTCAGGCGGTTAGTCCTCTGAGCGGCCGTCAGTCCAGCTCCCGACAACTCTCTGTTCGCCGGCTGCTGGGCTGCTTTGTGCCTCTTCAGAGTCTTAGCCACCCCCGTTGGAGTGTCCTCTGAGCACCTACCTCTCTTCTGGGCCTCAGTGCTGGATGTCGGCCCTGTAACTGCCGACGTTGCAGCTCTTGCAGCTGCTCTGCTAGCCTGCTGCGCTTGCCACTTCAGTATCCTTTTCAGGGAACCGTTGAGCCGTTTCTGTTTGTTGGGGGACTGATATACCTCTCCCGTTATCATAGCCTCGTCCAGAGGGACCGTCAATCCCTGAGCTCCCGAGGGAGCTGCGGGCACCGCCGCCACCTGAATACTCGGGGAGGTCGTCCGGTGTCTTAGGGGGGTGGTCACATTGAGTGAGACGCTCAATATTCAAATATCCGCTTGCAGACCATCATAACAAACGGAGGGCTGTTTCTTGGCCGCTATGCGGGTCGCAGGTCATTCCTGTCCCGATTTCAAAGCTGTAAATCGGTCCGGGAGGGGCCGCGACCCAGGGATCCAGAAGGCCCGTGTTAGCTATGCTCTTTCATCCTTCTACCATACCGTAATCACGCATACCAGTAGAGCCTGTTGATAGGGATCCTTTTCCTCTCATCCAGGAGAGCCCGTTTATAAGTATCCTTTCATTCATATCCATACGCATGCAGGCCGAGGTCCTTTTGACCCCCATGTCCCACACACCTAAGCCTCCCCACCAACTACAAGGTGTTACAGCCCCTAGGGAAGAAAAATTTTGTTGAGTCCACGAAAAATTGGAAATAATATTTGTTTTCAATTAATGTAATATTGAATGTCGTTTATTATTAATAAACTGTAAGACGCTCTTTAGGAACGTTTAATTGTCAAAATTCTTGTGCGCTTTTAATTAGTGTAATAATAAAAGCCTTTTTATGGTGAAGAATCTATAATTTGCTTTTTGCAGAGTGTAATTGCAAAAAAAAATGTATTTAACTTTAAACTACTGAAATAATAAATGCTTTTTCATTATATAGAATCTGTGATTTGCTCTTTCGAAGCGTGTGTAATTGTCAAAAATAATTGTCAAAAATGAAATCTGTACGTAATATTTCTGCCTTACTCAAAAATATTGTATAACGTAATATTTTTACGAATCGTAATTACAAATTTTCGATTGTATTTTTAATTATATGCAATTGAATAATTACATTTTTGCATACGAAAAATGTTCTTCAATGCGAGTAAACAAGGAATATTACCTAAAAAAAATCGAATTTGAGAAAAATTGCTTATTTATATGAAAAAAAATTTTCCCACGTAGTACAACAAATTTTTCCTGAAAATTGTTTTGTAAAATTACTCCTGAAATTGAAAAATTTCCTAAATAGTTTGGAATGTTCTTATTCCCGAACTTATGTGCAAATTTTCCAAAGGCAAGTAGAATATTTCTTATGGAACTGAGAATTTTTCTAAGTATGAATTGGGAAAATTTTCCAAATATTGTAGGAATTTTTCATTCACAAGCATGTATATAAAATTTCCCAAACCGATCGAAATATTTCCATTCAAAATGAAAATTTTTTCAAAGTATTTGGAAAATTTCCAACACTTTTAAGAAAATAATTTTTCCTACCCAAAGTTGGAAATTTTAGCTACGAAATTAGTGGGGAAATTTTCTAAATTTTTTACGGTGTACCTCACACTCTTTATTTGTACGTTTACATTCTTTGACCTACAGAAGTCCCTTTATCTTCCTGTTTAGTTTTTTTCAGTCTTCATCTAACCCTGTCTCACTAAATTTTATTTCTTTCATATTTTCTTTGAACTTGTCTTTTGACTCTTCTGTATATATCACGTTTTCTAATTTTCTTTCACCCCTGCCCCCTTTATCACTCTTAAAGTTTCCTTCCCATTCTACGTATAAATCGATTGATGATCTGATTCAACACTTTTCCCCACTTCCACCTTTTTTATCTTCTCCCACCCCATATTGTTAGTAATAACATAACAAAATAAAACAAAATGTAATTTTTACAGCAATTTCAGAGTCATATTCACCTCCCAAGTAAAAATATTTGTTCTTGATTTTGTCTTGAATGTCTTCAATATATCTTCAGGACCATGATGTTTGGTTCCGTCTCGCCAGGTAGACATTGGAGACATACAGACTTGTCTTCCTGAGGCCTATTGTGCCTGACGAATTGCCAGGACGCTGTCTTAAGTGAGGGTTTGAAACCCTCCAGCCGTTGGAGTTCCTCGGACGGGTCTTCCGGTTTACCCGGGAACCACACCGTAGCTCTCACCATCTTCTGGAGCATCTCAACCCCACCCACCTCAAGCGCTGCACCTTCCCACGGCTTTGTCTCGACAACTGCTTTGAGTAGCCAAGCTTTAGCCGCTAGGTCGGCTGCCACAAATACGAAGACTCCTTCCCTGCAGAAGGAGGTCACGAATCTTGGCCACTGATCTGGGGACACTCTTTTGAGCGCCCTCCAGGTAGCCTCCCTGAAGAGCTCAAACTGCTCCGTAGTGAGCATTGAGTCCGGGTAATTGCCATCGGCCACAACCATCGTCAGGGGGTTAGTCCTCTGAGCGGCCGTCAGTCCAGCTCCCCCTATACCATTTTAGGAAAGCTAAAGATGTTAGTAGCTTAGCTTGAGAAGACCTGAGCTTAATAAAAGTGCTAGTTTTAGTCAGAAAACTCTCCCCATAGATTTCTTTAATAATAGATTTAATGCGTTCACGATGATTCATCATAATAAATGTAAATGAGGTTTTTCGAGTTTCAATCGCGTACAAAACTACGAATCTTGCCGACGTTTTGTGAACATTACAGTTCACTTCTTCAGAGCTAACCTGAAACTGAAGACACTACCCCTATAAAATTTTTCGATTAGACCAAAATTCAAGAAGTTAGAGCATTTTAAAATTTATGCAATTTTTGTTTTTAAGAGATCCGCAAGTTTTCATCGTGATATTTAGTAGACTTTTACCAGATTTGCAAATTATCTTAATGATATTTTTCACTTGGACACAAATTATAAAATTTTCTAGATAAATAATAATCAAGTAGATTAGCTATATTGGGATATTTTTAAAACTGACTACAAATTGTTGTAGAGTTGACTTAGAACCGAACTTTGAACGAACGGAATGGAAGTCTATGAACTAATGTTCCTGTTTAGTGAGTTAACAAAAAACTTATGTTTTTTATTAACATTGCATCGAAAAACACACCTACTTCTTATATTTCTTTTTCATTTTTCCCTACATTGTTTTATTTTTGAAAGAGAACAGTCTATACAAACTAATTGTCGAGCACGAAGCGCGAGTGTCACAATTAGAATCTAATCGTCAAATACGCAGGTGTTTTGAGAGCTGTCTTCAAAAACAAATTGAAAAACGATTTCAGTTCTAATTTATGACTGAAGTTCATCAAGGGTTGAAATCAGTTTTCGATTTGAGTTACAGTAGACGTGATATTTGAAAAAACGTAGTCAAAATGCACGCATTGAACGTACGAAACCGAGCGCGAAGCGCAAAAGCGCACCCACGCACCGTAGGCGCGCTCAAACTTGGCGCGAAGCGCTGCGAGCAATGGAAAGGATTTGATCTTCTGTCAATACATTCTTCACTGTATCATATAGGTTGGACAATTCGGCATTTTTATGGCACTCCCTTAGAGAAAGTCCGTACATCTCTGCTGCCATCCTCTGGCTAATTAGAAGGTGCAAATGCCCCAGGTTTTTTAAATTGCTTCTCAGCAAGCCCAAGAGGCTGCTTTGGCCTTTTATACTACAACATAGACATGTAGTCTCCAGGTCAGCTTAGGGTAAAAAATGACGCCTAAATACTTAGCGGATGTGTACCAGTCGAAATTTTTTCCATAGAACTTAGGTTTCTTGACATCGCGCAGTTCCCTGCGTCTTATAAAAACCATGAAGTCAGTTTTATCCGAGTTAACAGATAGGCTAAGGACACTGCATGAATTCTCAATAATGTTAAAAGCATTTTGCGCCAGTTCAACTAGATTTCCCTCATGTTTATCTGCTACCAGGGTAGCAAGATCATCTACAAAACCTTCTGTGCAAAAATCTTATTCATTATATCCACAAATCAAATCACTGATAACGAACGTCCACAGGGTGGAAGATAAGCCTCTCCCCTGCGGGCGTCCCCTTTTTACCTTCGCTTTTACGTTGCAAGCGTGAAGCAACCTCTCGCACATTTGAAGAGTCCTGTCGCACGGCATAGATTGCTTCCGCCTAACTACATTTCTACAACACGTTGCTCTGCAGAATTGAGTAAAGATTCCGTGAGGGTGTTACTAAAAGCACCCGTGATGGCTCAGAACGATTCTATCGTTACATCTCCTGTCCGCCTCGCTTTTGAAATGGTTTTTCCGATAAGATTTCCCCCTTCATATGAAAATCAAATAACTGTTCCAATATTTTCAACATGAAAAATTTTAGTCTTATGGATAAAAGCCGGCCTAAAATCAACCAAATCAGCACGATTTTTTAAAGTAAGGTCAGATAAATTAAAACGAATCTTTCTTGTAAAAAAGCACGAGTATTTAAGAAGGAAAACGATTGGTCTATGTCTTCCTGACCCCTCTCTTCCCTTCATATTCAATTTTAAAACACAAAGCAACTAAATACATACTTTTCTATAATCTTATCCTCAACTTTTGCTTGTCCTCATCCCTGTTCCGTTAAAGACAAAATCGAGAAAGTTGGAGACAAATTGACTAATGTTATATCATTCATGATGTAACACAGATGAGGCAAAGGGATTCACACGAAAAAGCGCCCACAAGTGTAAGAAACAAGGGGAATAACACCAAAAAGAACCCCAAAATGTGAGAGGGGAGGAGATCAGTCATTATTACCTTATCATAAATTATAGTTTTTAGATTAATTAAAAAATATATAAAATACCGCATTTTGAGAAAAACGCAAAAATGTTTTTTAAAAGGAGAAATCTGGGTGAAATAATTTGTTGACCGCAAATTAATTCGTCATGACGAATCTCTAATTTCCCATCAGAAGCATTTAAAATGTGGGGGAAGTACAAAGATCAAGCACGAGATCCGACAGAAGCGCGCCCTAGGGTGCGCACAAACTTGCGAGCGAAGCGCGCCAGGAGAATGTGCCCACGTCGCGAGAAGATTTGTCAAACACATTTAATGAACTAATTTCGCCCCCTTGGGGCCTGTAAACTATTTTCGATAAACTTCGAGTATATTTCGATTGTTTAAAGAAAGACAACAAAGAAAATGGTTAAAGTTTTCATTTGTGTACCCTAATTGATAACAAATATGCGCAATAAACAAATAATAAAAGAAATCGATTCCAATTTAATTCCAATTCTAAATCAAAATTAATGAAGAATTGTGGTCTTTGGACTATGTTGAAATATGTTTTGTTGTTTTACCTCACGGTGCTCCGCTCGGATTTGATCCATATTAAGTGTGTTTACCATGCTTACCGTCAAGGAAAGAAATTTTGTACAGCCTGAACGGCTTGATATATGATACGTGTAAATACAGTAGTTGTTTAAATTTTTTTTCGTGCTGTAACGGCCTTTTCCTTAAGTTTATAGCATAGAAGAATATATTCCATTTGATGGCAGAAGGACATGTAGGAAAAATTGGCAATTTTATGTGAAATACCTGTGTTAAAAATGTACATTATTAAATGCTCTAGGTTTGACAACAATGGATTACCTTAGTAAGCATGTATTTCTTACGGATGGAGGAAAATCAAGTTTCATTCGAGTGCTTGGTAGACATTGTAATGAATCATTAAATAGAGTGCGATGTATTTTTTCCGAAAGAAGTCTTTTCAAATTTACAGGAAATAATAGGAAAGCCGTTGAGTTTTAAAGAAAAATATCTGTTAAACATAGTAGGAAATATTTCGAAGTCACTGGATTTCAGGAAATGGTGCGGAATATGTGCACTCGCTGGACGATTACTCTGGCCTCTTCCACCAAAGGAGTTACATCCGCCAACTTGGATTGAAAAAGCTGACTTTAAAGGCCTTGAACAAAGGTTAAACTTAGTCATCGTTGATTCAAAACAAGTATCTTTACGCCAATTGATTCGTGACCGTTGAAAAGGAAGCAGTTTTCAACGGAAGACATGAATTCGAATCGCCTGAATTTATTAGCTTAATAAAGTCGCAAATCTGCATAGATTAGAATGCTGGCTTGTACCTACGCATTCATGATATCACAGTCAGATCGTCAGATATAAAACAATCTGGCTCATTTGTGTATGGTCTATAACATTGAACAGTTTTCGAGCCTCAGTGATTTTCGATTAACTAACTACCTTCGATAATAATCCTTAAACCAAGAATATCATGTTTATTTTTTGGTCTGCCAACAGATTTTTCGTGCCACCTTGAATCGGTTTCAAACTGCTTCTGTTTCACACATAATAAGAATTCGTTGGTAATTACATATCATCGTAGATATTACTTCGACTAAAATTAAGAGAAATATATTTCGCCGTGGTCATGGTCATAATTTATTGCCCCAATAAAGTCGGCATATCTGCTGCAATACGTATACAAAAAAAATGTTAACGTTATAAAAACTATATTTTGCCTGTTAATGGAACAATAATATAATAAATAGCAAATAATGTTTTATTGTTGAGTAGTGTGAAATTACTTCGGCTATACGCCGTCAAAAAGCAGTGAGCGCCATTTTTTTCAAAATTGAGTGAAGCACGCTATCAGGTGTCATTTAACAACATCTAAGGAATGTTGGACAGTAGGGTGGGTCGAAAATAACCAATTTCAGAAATCGAAAACAATACCATACCTTAAAGTAGTGCCTAGTAGTGCCTAGAGTCTTTTCAATTTTTGTCAAATTTTAAGGTACGAAGGTGCGAAGAATAAAACTAAAAAATAAGGGTATATTAAAACATGATAATCTCTTGCAGAACAGTATCTTAAAATCTGGCAAAAATTGAGAAGACTCTGGGTAACCCCAAAAACGTGAAAAAATAATTGAAATTAAAAAAAAAACTTTAAAACTCTTCACAAAATAATTTTTTAAACCTATTTTGCTCGAACGCGTTATCTACATTTAAATCGATCGATTCCACATTCAGTCTACTTCACGGGATTCCCCATGCACTACTTTTAGACATGGTATTGTTTTCGATTTCTGAAACTTGTTATTTTCGACCCACCCTATTGGACAGAATAGTGGCGTCTTGTTATAAAACAATGTAAGCGCCCTACCTACGGTTTTTAAGGTTAGTTATTAAAATATTTCAACATTTCTTTGAACAGTTTTGATGCATTTCCATCGAATTCAATGATGAATAAGTGCGGAAATATAATTAATTAAATTTTCTTGGCCGTTTATTTCATATAAAATTGCATGAAACAGTTTATTTTACTATCAATAGCAATTTTGTTTCATTCATGTTCATTTAAATATTATTAACACTAGAAGTACCGAGCGGGGTCAATTGGACCCTTTAGATTTTTAAAGTGGTAAATCTCCACAGCGGTTTCTTGCATAGAGATGGCGATTTGTGACTTCAAATTATTTATAAATAGGAGTATTTGACCATTTTTTCGGAAAGATTGGATGCGCACTTGCAAAAAATATTCAGAAATCATTTAAAAATCATCAGAAAATGCCGGTAGTTCTAGTGTTAATAAAATCACACAGAAAAAGTGAAACAAATTATTTTTTATTCTAGTAAATATAAGTAAGAAGTTAATTAAATCATTATATAAATATGTAAAACTTGATACATAATGTGATTACTCGCTCAGGTGAATAAATTGTGTTTTACGGCGCTTACTTTATTTTGAAACCTCATCCTTAACGTAAAACCTGCTTAGCATAGGTGCTGAAAAAAAAGTAAGCGTCCTTTTAAATTTCTAACGTGTGTCAGAAATTAAAAAAGGCGCTTAAAAAATTATTTGTTTTTTTAAATCTAAATCTGACTACTTTTTGATTCATACAAGCATGAAAGAGAACTTTACTGAACATCCTAACAATATGTTAAACGTTAATTTTTTTGATATGCAATAGTTTTGTACGGCAAATAATAAACACGTTTACCTTTATTATGAAATATTTATTGTTTGGGGCTTACTGCTTTTTGACCGTGCACAGCCGACTTTGTATTAGTGAATAAATTAAGGAAAGAAATGAAGAGTAAAAAGAAGAACATAGACTACTAGACATTTTCGTAGTTATAGTATGCTTACGGTACATTTTGTTGCGCTTGTTTCTAAATGTAAAGTACTGTGATGTAAATGATGATCATATATGTGGTTCAAAATTTCTAATTACTATGTCATGATTTACACTTCTAATGTATAAATATAACATCACGCTACATTACTCCTACGTGCCGAGTTCAGGTGGTTTGAAATTACCCATTTACTCTCGTAATTTGATGCGACTCTACTCACTGAAGTTTCTATGCTGCCGCGTGACGCTATTCGCCGTATGAAAGAGTACGAGTACTTTAGGGTTCTCGGGACGTGGTAAAATGAAGAGGGTCGAAGATGAACGATAAAAGAGCTTTGAGGGGAAGCCCATGATTTCTCTGTGCCAAGAAGCGCCACTTGTTGCACTATTTCTCTTAGTATAAAAAAAATTGCTGCTGCTGCTATCGCTGCTGCGGGGCAGTGGGACTGGAGTATGGTGAGAAAAAACACTTTCAAAACGACTAGTTTCCGTTTGTTGAGCGCTGTGTTGGAGGTATAACGACTTCGCGTTCAGTCCCATAAATTTTTCCAGCTTTCCTTGCCATGCTACCAAGCATTTCCATTGAATTTTTGTGAGCCATTCTCAAAGATAATGCCCATTCTTTTAGACTGATTTCATCTTCCTGAAAAGAATATTGGGGTTCTAATTAGCTGTTATAAATAGTCAAAGAATTATATATTTGTATCAAAACAGTCCAGCTGATCAGTTTTGAAACATTGATTAGGAACATTAATGTAGATAGCAATTATATATTGTAGATATAATAAATTGTATATAATTAAATCTTTAAACTGATCCCACCATCTTTTCGCACATATATTATAAATGAAGACTTAAAAGCGTCGACTCTGAAACATGCTTTAAACTTGAAAAAAAAAACATTTTTTTCTACTGCTAGACTATTGTCATAACAAATAAACTGACTAAGGTTATTCAATTTGATACTTAAAACTTTGAAACACCAAAGTTTTTTTAGTTTTCGCGCATGTCTCACCGTTTTCGAGATAACTCAAAATTTTGATTTTGGCTTAAATTTTGAAAAAATTTTTACTGGGTTAGTACAAGGTAGTCGAGGACCTTTCACTTTTTCACACTTTCTTTCCTATCCTCTAAGTTTAGAGTAACTAATAATGACTTTTATCTAATTTCTTCTTTATAAAGAGAGGTTTGTAATGACCTACATTTTCAAATATACTTTTTTGACATATTTCGATATAATTCGACCCCAGGAGCTCGAAAATAATTTTTTTTTTTTTATGTCCGAGTGTGTATGTGTGTTTACCTTTTTTCTGTTCATCATATCTCAAAAAGTAAAAGAGCTACGATCATGAAATTTAAAAGAAATGTAGTTCCGATTGATATCCAGGTCTGATAGGATTTTGAGCTAGATCGACCATTAAGAAATAGTTTGTTCTTGCATTTAGAGATTTAAAAAGAAAAATTTCACCTTATTTATATGAGAAAAACCTTTTTGATATACAAAATGCAACAATACGATATCTAGCGTATTTGTTCGCGTCTCTGAGAGGCATCGATCGACCTACTGTTGAAACTTTTATGACCTACCAGTACCGATTTATGAAGTTTCAAAAAATGGTTTATTCTGTTCATATAAGAAAAACTTTTTTGATATTCAAAACCCGACAATATTATATTCAGTTTATTTATTCGCGTACTTGAAACGCATCGATTGACCTACTGATGAACCTTTTGTGACCCACCAGGACCGATTTATGAAGTTTAAAAAAATGGTTTATTCTGTTTATATGAAAAAAACTTTTTTTATATTTGAAGGACGACAATATTATATGTAGACTATTTGTTCGCGTCCTTGAGACACATAAATTCACCTATTTATGAACCTTTTATGACCCGCAAGTACCTATTTATGAATATAAAAAAATGGTTCATCTTGTTGATATAGGGAAAACTTTTTTAATATTGGGAATACAACTATAATGTATATCATTTTTTTTTCGGTTATTCGAGGCGCGTGGATTGATCTATTGACGAACTTTCGAAGACCATTATTGATTAATTAATAGCTACTCAGAAAGTTTTAAGAAAAGTTACATTGTTTCTATGAGGTCTCAATTTGAAATATAAATCTACCGTAGATTAAAATATTGTTATTGTGACAGAATACATCAACTGACATTCTGGTGGGCCCTCTGATTTTTTGAAAATAAAATGTACAAGAAAAATATTGAAAGTATCCATTTTTTTCATTTGTTAGGGAAACCCTCCCTTTATGAGGTAGCAAATTTATTTGATACTCATGAGGAAGCAAAGTGCTCATAAAATCAGCACAAATAAATACACGTATAGTGAATACGTCCATCATACTTCGCAGCCGTATTTATAACTAACTCGACTTAAGAAAAACTTATATCTGTTTTTCTAATTTTTTAACTATTGCATTGATTTATTATAAGAATTAGACACGAAATGCTGAATATTTTGAAATTTGCGCGTACTTGAATTATTGACTTATCAAATCTTTTTTACATTATCGACTTATCGAACCTTGCTCTCGAGTATCGACAACTCATCTTGCTCTCGACCGTTGATTAGCTGATTCTACTGTGACTTGCATTAGAGGTCAACGGTCAACTGAATTTACCAATAGAGTTTAGGGTATTCGCATGAAGTTAGCGTTATGGTTACGGATGAAGTTGGCCAAGATAAATGTCCTTTTTATAATAGGATGTCTCCTTTTTTCTGAAAACCTATGTACTAGCCCATTATCCTGTCACAGCGAAACCCCATCTGGGTCACAGGAAACTTTGCGAAGTGAACATTATAAATTTTTATTTTGGGATTCTGTAGTAAGGTATATTCGAGTACATATTTCTATAGATTATAACACTTTTTCGTACATCCCGTTATTAGCCTTAGTTCAATAATTAATAATGTTTGCAATAAAATAATTTCAAATTGTGCATGTGTGTATATGTATGAATTGTGAATATACGTTTTTCACCTGTCACTTTTTTTCTTACTAGACCACACTGGAGCCACATATGTACACAGTGAAGCCTTCCCTATATCAAGTCCCCCGTAAACGGCTATTTCAAATTGCGCAGTTCCGTCACCTCACACCACGGTCCCTGTACGGTCTCCTCCGCGTCAGTGGCCGAACAATGAAAAAGAGGCCCGAAGAGTTGAAAACCCGCGTTGGTCTGAATTGAGTATTTTAGCATGACGTCATGGGAATGCAGTCAACTTTTTCGATAAAATAGTCTAAACGTAAGTCAGAAATGTACGAATAGTAATATTTCTCGAGTGTAGAATGTATTTTCTCAGTCATTTTCCATTCTTTTGTCAATTGTCGACCTTACAGTGTCATGAAATAAAACAAAATATCCAAAATCTCAGGTTATTGTATCAGATTACGTACTCTAACCTCAAATTTCGGACAGTTGCTTGTATTTCGTAAAACTGAAAGGTCTCCAACGGATAAAAGTATAAAACAGAATTGCGCTAATTTGTAAAGTTGTCTGCACTCTTATTTCAAGAACTGTGCTAACCTTCCTGACATTCCCACCCAACCTCATATAGGCGCGATGTCATGCTACAAAACTCACTATTCCGCGAAATATTCAAGTCGTTTTTTTATTCTATTATATTGATATTTAGTTTGAAAATTGTTCTATTTGAAGGAAATGTTATATTTTTCACGTCGTACGCCAACAAAAACACTTGAAAAACACTGGCATGCATGGTACGCACTCAGGGGCACGAAGAACTTTTTTGCTGCAGGACCAGATGGTATCAAGAACTTCTGGAGGAAGAAGCTTACTTATACAAACCAACATCTGGCCCGCATATTCACCTCTTATTTAAAGTGGGAAAAGCCCATTCCGCAGTGGCTGGTGTTAGGATGCACTATACTCCTACCGAAAAAAGCAACTTGTCCAACCCAGAGAATTACAGGCCAATAACTTGTTTGAACACACTGTATAAGATCTTTACAGCTATCCTGAACAACAGGATTGTCCGAAGAATTGAGCCTGTGTGGCGAGAGATTTCCGAACAACGTGGCTCCAAAAAAGGCGTAGCAGGATGTCGAGAGAACATGCTAATGACAGGTGCGTCTGCAAAGACGCAGCAGCCTATCAACGCGTCCTGTCAGTGGCCTGGACTGACTACCGGATCATCTGTCTGTTGAAAAGCTTGAGGGTTTATCCACACATAGTGAGATGCATAGAGAGATTGATGCCCCTTTGGAAAAATAGATTTGCTATCTCATCTAGACATTATCGGGTCACAACGAACGTCACCTTACAGAGGGGCGTCTTTCAGGGCGATACCATGAGCCCTGTGCTTTTTTGTATCACACTTCTGCCTCTATCTCCGGCACTACAAAATTCTCCTGGATATCTCTGCGGCAGAACTAATCATCGCGATCATAAGGTCACTCATGTGTTTTATAGGGATGACCTGAAGAACTATGCTTCTGGCAAAAGCAAACTTCAGAGTGCTTGAAATATCGTCAAGAAGTGTGTGCCTTAAAGCCGCATTAAGGACGTAACATCAGTGAAGAAGTCTCTCCGAAGCAGATATAAGCATGTTCTTCGACAGATTTGGTCTTCAACTCTGTCGGCGTTGAACAAGATATCTGCGACTAGCATGCTTGCTGTCCAAGTTCTACTCTACTCGTTTCGAGTGGTTGAATGAACGAAGAACGAGCTTACGGCCCTTGATTTCGCATGCCAAGAGGGTGTCATTTCCACCTTAGAATAATGTGACCGCATTTTATGTCAAGAAGTTCTCAGCGATAGGTGCAGAGCGTATAATGCACACGCTGAGTACCTAGAACACATACTATCCGGGTGTCCCACTCACGCGGGAACGATGTATCTCTACAGACATAATGCGTGGCTAAGAGTGCTTTATTACCATCTTTGTCGCTCTTACGGTATTGGCCGCGTCCCTGCCCTGCCGAACGCTCCAAGGGAGATAGATTCAATTGTCCAAAACCAGAAGTGCCAAATTTTCTGGAACTACGATTTTCAGACAGCAGTCTCCGTTGCACACTCGAGGCCTGACATCGCTCTCCAAGACTTCGAGAAACGAACTATATTCGTGATCGAATTCTCGGCTCCGGCCGACTACAACATCACTGCCAAGGGGAAGGAAACGGTGGAGAGGTATCAAGACCTTAAAAGGGAGCTGCAACGATTGTATCCAAAATATTCGGTTAAAGTTTCGCCGGCCTGTCGTTGTGATTTCATCGTGCCCTGTTACCACCCATTTCACGGTCGTAAGACGTGGCCACATGTGTGATTTACCACGGTTTTACTGGGAGCCAGTGTCATTTTTGGATGGAAGTTGCTCCCAGTGGGACCCCGCGGTTGATGTTTAACCCTTTTTTCGAAAAAAAAAAAAATATATATATATATACCTTAATATCTATGCTTCTAGTACAAAGCAAGTTCAGGCTGCTTTAAATATCGTCGAGGGTTACACAGGAGAGATTGGCATGGACTTTCATTTAAACAAGAGTGAAGGAGTCCCTCTGTAGCAGATAAAAGCGTCTTCTTCGCCAAATTTGGACTTCAAAACTAACGGAATTGAACCAGGTATCTGCGACTAAAATGCTTGCTGTCGCGTCCTACCCTCCTCAATTAAGGTCTTTCAATAGATAAAAGAACGAGCTTGCGGCCCTTGATATCGCCATGCGTAAGATCATGCATATGCAGAAGATCTTGCATATCAATTGTTCCATTCCGCAATTATACATCCCACGCCGGCAGGGTGGGCCTTCATATGCCCTCTAGCGAAATTCCTCTAGGCAAGCTTCAATAGCTATTATTTTGGGTTGGAAAACTGTATTGAATGTGCCTAGTGCTATTGATACTTCAGACCTCCCCTGTTCCCAAGGAGTTTTTAGAGCCTTCTGTGTACTATACAAAATCTCCTGGTGTAAGTAATTCTTTACTTCTCCATTTATCATGTCATTCTTCCCTTTTAGGGAAAATGACCTTAAAGGGTTTCATGAAGGATAGTTTCGTTAACATAACATCAGTTTCCTCTCCAAAGGGCTGTAAAACCTCGTAGTTGGTGAGAAGATTTAAGCGTGTGGTACAAGGTGTTCAAGCGGGTCTCGGCCTCCATATGAATGGATATGTATGAAAGGATCATTATCAACGGTAGGCAATGACCCCTCTGGAAAAAGCATCTTCCCCTGTGAAAATGGCAATTGCCGAAGGAGTCTTAGAAGATACTTCGAAATCTATAAGTGCGAAACCATCTGGCACCACACCGAATGAAATCAGAGAACAGAAGAAGATGCGGCTGTGAGATCCAACAGTCTCTTATAGCCAGGCTCTGCTAAGTCCCCTGAAAATGGTTATAGTCGCCGCGGAATTGCCTCCAATGAAACTCGATGCCGACCAGTTTAAGGCATTTAAAGCGACAATGGAGAAGTAATTCAATGGGGTGCAACCTGGAGAAGTTCATTAAAGCTGATGGAGGATTACCATCCTAGGCAGGAGCTAAGATAAAAGTGATCGACAACAGACTCCTAAGGCCAGTAAAGCTGCAGGCTTGGATTCCTAGTGTAACCGTCGAACCAACAGCTCCTTTCACTCCGCTGGGATTCGAACACCAGGTCAACTGATTTCCGGTCAGGTGCTCTAGCCACTGAGCTTCTAGAGAGATCAGAGAAAGAATTCTTTTTTCTGAATCACACTTTATTTAGCAAGATGTCACATATCAATTTTTAATCGAAATCTGTATTATCATCGGAGAAGGTAACGGATCGAGAAGAGAAATCCACACATAAAATGGAAATCTACAATATCGAGTTTCAGGTCAGCCCTGAAGAAGTGAACTGCAATGTTCACGAAACGTCGGCAAGTTTCGTAGTTTTGCACACGATTTAAACCCGAAAAAGCTTTAAATTCAAATTTATCATCATGAATCATCGTGAAACTATTAAATCTATTATAAAGTATTTCTATTTCAATTAGAAATCAAAGTAAAACTAGCGGATAAAAACAAAACACTTGTAAAAATTTAGAACCTTAATTTCAAATGCCCGAGTCACTTGTCCTAATTCTAACAATACTGATGCAAATTTGTAATTTTGTCCAATTTCATTTTCTCACGTTTCAACGTTTAATTGGCCGGAGCCTGCTTTATATTATAGATCCCTTTTTGTTCGGCCCTCGGGCACGTTACAGAACAGAACATCTAGCGCTACCTAGCGGCTGATAAACTCCCCTATTATTGAAATGTAGGTTCATTCAGATACTAGATGTATATGCGCTTAAAAAATCCTAACCTCTTCAAAAAATTATTAATAAAAGCTTTGAGTTTATTCATAAAATAAAATAAACGTGTAAGTCATTCAGTTGGGAAAAAACAAATTTAATATTTTATTTACTGGTCAGCTCTTCTTGTTTTGTTCTGAATTTCACAAATATAACATGATTGTCTGCTGGAAGAAGATTTTAAAGTTGTGCTTTTATTCAGTTTTTACTTTTTATACTGAATAGTTGAATTTCCAAATAATAAATATGATGTCTGAATAGAAAATTAAATAGTTGAATTTCCAGCTGAAAAAATTAATTTACACACAAAAAATTGAATTGTTAAATGTTTAACGATTTATCGATTTTTGACCAAATTTCTGATGATTCATAAGTCTGTTAATACCAATAAAAAATGTTTCATCTGAAGTTTTAATAAGGGTTTTTATAGTCTTTTCAATTTACTTTGAAAGTCACAAAAATTGAACCATTTCAGAACTTCGTATATAAGACTGTCATTTTGCATCACGCCAAATGTAATATGCCAAATTAATCTCATTAAAATAATAGACAAATATTTTCATGCAAGAAAACAACTTTATATTGAATAGAATTTTATAAGATTTTGAACTAACTATATTAATGAAGTGTCACATTGACATAATAGAAATTCTGCGAGTTTGTTATAGTTAATTATTCAAAATCTGAAGTAGAGAGCATTATAAGAGTCTTGTGTTTATATTTCCACAAGTATTGTTCTTCACATCTCATAATATAGCGTACGTACATTTTATTTTTGGTGTGCCAATTTATGTTAATTTTCAAAAATTAAGGAGAATGGAAGGCAAAATTTATAGTAACTTTTAGAGAACTTGAAGTTACCTCTTTAAGTAACCTAACTGTAATGAGTTAATTCACAAAAACAAAACAAGAGTAACAAAACTGTAACGAGTCACCTAAAAAAGAAAGTTACTTACGAAATAAAGCTGCGTTGGGATGTTGGCTTGGTTGGCTCGGAGAATATTGGCTCGAAGAACGTTGGTTGTGCTGGGATGAGCTCGAATCCGAGATCCAAAGTGAGTTGCCCGCCGACCCTAATTCTGTAAGAACAGATGGCAATAAATACATTTTTTATTTTTAATACTTACACTAGGAGAAGCATGCTACATAAGTTAGAGTTTTATCTACTCAAGCCTATGTACACTTTGAAACCTGATTAATCACTCAAACAAAAAAGAAGAATCTATTTGTAGAAAACCGCTAAGAAGTTTACGTAATAGGTGTGTAATAAATTGTGTGTAATAATACTAATAATAATATCAAAAATTATTTTTCATTGTTCTTAAATTGCTCTAACGGAATTTGCATCCGCTGCAATTTACATTTTTAGGGACTCAATTATAGAGTTCATAACCTGCGCGCCAGTACCTGTTATACTGCGTCGGATTTTAAATAAGGATTTAAAATATATTCGTCACATAGTATAACCAAACCTTTATGACTTCCATTAAACTCTCTTGCATACCCACTACTCTTGAATTAGTTTCGTAAACTTTATAAAACTTATTTTTCCCATGTATTTTATGAGATCTTAAACTGAAGTATACTAACGAAGTGTCACACTGACTTGATATAAGTTGTTGCCAGATTATTATAGTTAATTGCTGAAGACATGGGGTAGAGTGATTTATAATGTTTTTGTGTTTACTTTTGAAAACTTATTGTCCTTGACATCTCAAACTATAGCGTGTGTACATTTTATTTTAGGCACGCTCATTTCCTATAATCTCCAAAAATTAAGGGCAATGGGGGTCAAAGTTTGAAGTAACTTTTAGAGAACTTGAAGTTAATTATTTAAGTAACGTAGCGGAAACAAAATAATTTGTTTGTAGTGTAACGTAACTGTAACTAGTCATTCAAAAAAAAAAGTTACTTACCGAACGCAGTTTGGTCGGCCGGTCGGTTTCGTTGGCTCGAAGATGGTGGCCTCGAAGAAGGTTGGTCACGCTGACGCGAACGCAAGCGAGGGAGACGAGGTGTTTCAGCCTGCACACTTGATTCTGTAAGAACAAACAGAAATGGATGTATTTTTAATTCGCAATACTTAAACTGAGAAAAGCATGTCATAGAAGCTGAGGTTTCGTTCATTCAAGCTTAGGTATAACTTGAAACGTGATTAATCGTTTGCAGAAAAAGAGAGAAACTTTTTAAATAACCGTTGGCAAGTCTATCGGGTTTCGCGTAAAATGAGACCTAAAAGAAATATTTTTGATCTCTTGAAGAGAATATACCAACTGAGAAGTTTTAAAATAAAACTCAAGTATTTGTCAAATTTTGTTCCTTGACTTCAATTCACGTGATGACCTAGGAAAATAGTAGTAAACGTCTAAAATTCATATCGCATAGGTTTAAGTTCTAACCTTCAATTTAAGAAAATAAAACTGGAAAATGTTGATGAGCTACAAAAATATGGCTGAAAATGCCTAAGCGGGTCTGCTTCAATTTCTCTATATAAAGAACTCATCTATATCCAAATCACGTTCGAAAAAAGTTTGCTTCGAAAATTATATTTTGAAGTTCTTCAAAGGTTCTCCAGATGATTGCCTTTAAATCATCGTATATAAATTTCCAAGCGTATCTGCGTCGAGTTTTAGTCGGCGAAGACCACTGCCGGCAAGCCTTGCTGCTTAAGCGACTGTAATTCCACTTACACATGCTTAAATATGTTTCGTTACTGTTCGAAAAATTCTACAGCCTTCTGTATTCAAAGGGTTTGCAATTTTTTGAATGGTAGAGAATCCATTCTCCAGAAGACATGTCGAGCGCCATTTTTTAATTTAGCTTTATAATGATTTAATTGAAATCATTGATAGAAATAACAAATACTTAGTTTAAATGGAAAATTGGACTTATTTTAAGGTGTACCGAAAAGAGGCATTTAACATTTGAAACTAAGAATCTGTTTTAATAACAAAGCGGAAGGCGTGCGAAATTCGAATTAAATAATGACTATTGTAGAAGTTCACCCTCGAAAACCTTGATAGCCACCAATATTTTGAATTATAATGTTTCTTCTCTTGAGACTCTATGTTTTGAGTAAAAAATTGCAAATATTCATAAGGTGTAGTGATTTTTACATTTATTGTCCCGTGTTTTTTATAACAAAGTTAATAGACAAATTGTTGTTGGAAAATGGAACGAAAAATAACGGCTTCCTATGTAAGAGGTACGCGGTTTTTTGTCAACAAGAATTTTTTGTATACCAATGTATGTAATTTTTTGTTATTGGTGATATGTATTCCTCATTACAGTTTGAGATGAATTGGCTGTAAGAATTAGCAACACTTATTTACCAGCGCGATTCTTAAGTCAGGGCTTATAGATGGTTACGTACGTCTTGCATAGTTGCTTCTTAAAAAGTAAGTGCTTTCGAAAGTGAAAAATGTAAATATTGTGTCTATTTTCTTGGCGAAATAGTGTTATTTGTATCTGAAAGAAAGAAAAATCCATTCATGTACACTCAATACAATGATTGACAAATGATTTTTTTAGCTATTTCAGAGAGCGCGTAAATCAAGATTAACAGAAATTATGCTTTTACCTTCGATCTAAGAGATGTTTCCGTAAGACAGGCTTAAGAGAATATATAACAAACGGTGCTTGTTTTTTCGGTGCAAGGCCACGCGAAAGGCGCTAGAGAGCCTAGTGTACATCACTACAGATTATACTAATGTGGAAGATAATCAAGTGTTGCCTGAATCAGAGGCTGAAATTAAGCAACCAACGCCTAAAGTAATAGATGAAATCCAACAGTCACTACCTGATAAAATGAAACCAATGGATGATGATGATGAGAACGCATAATCTATGACTGTTGATGACGATGAAGAAGAGGCTACAGGTCAGTCAGATATAACAATGGTTGAAGAAGATACTGCACCAGATCATGTTCACAGCTATCAGTGGATTAACAACAATTTCCTCAGGTAAGTTCGTCAAAATTGGGAACAATATTTGGATATGGTGTACGGTGTGCATTGAATAAATAATAATATTCTAATATCTGGTGATGCACATATCTTTACGTAAGAAATGAAAAGTACTTCAACCCTGTTGTCCTTTTTGAATTGTTCGTTAGGCAGGTTACTCTGAGAGTTTTACATAAGGTTGAGCGACCAAAAAATACTATAAATAAATTCTCATCAACCCAAACGCTCACAAGAAACATTACAGTCCCACCGTACCTATTTGTATTAATAATAATACCAAGTATAGAAACATTACTGTGGAATTTGTATTCATGCAAACGATATTCTCAACTTGGTATTTCTTTATCCCAATGCCAGACAGTGGAAAAAAACCTAACAAGAAACTGTCTCTACCTCAATAAGTTAACTCAATAATTTCAATACCTCCAACTGAATTGCTCCCACCTCTCTCACTCTCTCTCCCAAATCGCCTTTGTGAATTTCTGAAATATAATTCAAGGAACCTTTTAGGTTGGGCCCGATATTAGAGGGTTCCTCAATGATCCGGTCGGGACCGGAACCCATAAGAATTTAAAGGGTCCGGACCCGAACCTGAGCCCTTTAGAACTTAAGAGGTCCTGTCTCGGACCCGGACCCTTAATGAATTAAGGTATCCGGTTCGGAACTGGACCCTTAAGAATGTAAATGGTTTGTGCCTGGACCCAAACCCTTGAGAAATACAAGGGTCCCGTTCGAATCCGTACGCTTAAGGAACCTTTTAACCTCGGGTCCAAAATAAAAGATTCCGATCCCTGCCACATCTACAAGCGGGCTGCTATATAAAGTATGTTGTCATTGATTCATGCCATTCACTCCATATTCACCATAAAGATTACTTCTACTTCTCAAGATTGTCTAAAATCCAGAGTCAAGTCTGTTAAATTCAAGATGGCAGATCCAATATGATGGTTGAGATTTTCAAAAATCAACGGAACCGTACGAAATTTGGTATAGCTGGTTTTTCTGAGTTGCTGATCACGAATCAGGAATCAAATTTCTAAAATTAAAGATGACAGATTCAACATAGCTGGTGAATAATTTTTAGAATAAATAAAATATCAGAACATACTACATGAAATTTCAAATACGAACTATTTTTTATTATTTTTTTATCAGTCGAGTCGTTTCAGAGTAAAAAGTTCCCAAATCTGTAAATTCACGAATTTATACAAGGCACAGCGTGTTTAGAGAACAGAGTGGTCATAGAAGCTTCTGCCTCAAATTCTATGCTGACAGTATGGACAATTGTAGTTGCTCCTCTAAAATTCTGTAATTATCAGCTATAGAAAAACAACTAGAAGGCCCGAACCTAACGGAACCTTATCGAAACCATACCCAGACTTTCGTGTTGAGTGGCAAATTATGAATCGATATAACTCCACTGATCTATCTTGACTTTGCTAAGACTACAAAATTGTGAGATAGCACATTCTTCAAATTCATTCGCACTTTCAATAATTAATATTGCACCTTGTTGATGTTCTTTACTACCAGAGTATGTGCTTTCATTTGTAGCTAATAAAGGAAAAACAACTAAACGTAGGAACAAAATGAACGTAGCGAAGGAAACAACTGAAGATCGTAGGAGCTGTTAACGTGAAGTCAACTGTCCCGCGACGGCCACGTTTTAAGGTGAATTGCGTATCATTTCACGGATTCACTATTTTATTTATTGTTGAAATTATTTCGGAGCAATATTGGATCTGCCATATTGAATTTAACAGATTTGACTGTGGATTCGTAATGAGCAACTTGAAAAAACACCATATACAAAATTTTGTATGTATCCGTTGATTTTTAAAAAGTTCGTCCGCCATCTTGGATCCGTTGTCTTGAATTTTGACAGTTTGATCTTGGAATTCGTACCAGTAACCAGAAAAGCTACTGCATGCATTTTTTCAGCATTTTTTATCGCTATTCTGAATTTTTACACACATGCATGGGACACTTTCTATCGTTATGTCCGCAATATTGGTCGGCCATGTTGAAATCATGGCATATGCCACTTTGCATTCGACAGTCTATATTTCAGTGAACATTTTGAGTGGGCGTAAGTTTACTTAGGTTCTCTCAATTTTTGGACAGCAAGATGGAAGTGGAGATCACTCTCCCTTCCACTTTAATAAAAGATTTTATTTTCCAGTCCAAATTTTAATTTTCTAAAAAATATTTGTAACACTTGATTTTTACCTCTCATTCATGACATAATTAAGGTACTGTCTATTTTCAATTTATTCTTCACTTTTCAGCCATAAAATACACCTTTTCTAAACTTTTCATTAAACATTATTTAACTTTTCACAGAACGATCTCTTTAAAAAGTAAGATAAAATACCAAATAGTTGAAATTAATTCTATGAGATTTTAAACTGATGAATACTGAAAAAGTGTCACATTGACGTGATATAAATTGTTGCGAAATTACTGTAGTTTATTACTAAAGATGTAACTGTAACGAGTTATTTAAGAGAAAGTGACTTACCTGATCCAGATTTGTCAGCTGTTCGGCTTCGTTGGCTTGAAGAATGTTGGCTATGCTCCCGCTGGCGCGAGAGCGAGCCGAGGTGACGAGATGAGTCTTCATCCGAACTTAATTCTGTAAGAACAAATAGAGATTCATTAATCAATTTAAAGGTGTTAACGTCTGAGTTTTTCAATTTTTGATTAATATAAATTTTGATGTTAAAGCGATTACTTCGGACAAATAAAATTTAAGAAACAAGATGATCAAATGGTGATGACCAAGTTGATCAAAAATGGTACATTTGTCGCAGTTGAGAAATACGTATAGTACTTCGCTGCAAAAAAGTACTTCCCTGCAAAAATGTTTATAAGTTTATAGAAAATAATAGCTCATGTACTTCTTGGCAAGACACATAGTATGTATGACTAGTATACAGTTTTAAAAGCGCTGATCGATACTGCACTTCATAGCTCGCCCGCGCATAAATAACATTTTGGCGCTTCTGCCAGGTTGGACTCAAACGGTCCGAATTCTACGTAATCCACATCAAACTCAGCTATCTTGGAAATAAACTTGGAGAAAGGAAATTAAGCATTCCGTGGAATTCACTTTGATAACAAGATACCGTAATTCTACGAAATTGCGCAAGGGAAGTTCTATGCAGCCACCTGAGATTTCTTAGTGAGTAGCCCTTCGTCATTGAATGGAAGCGACGATGTAGGAGTTAGTGATTTTGTTAAGTATATCAAACAAGCGCGACTTTAATCTAATAACTCAAACTTACTCTCAGATAAATACAAATAAACAATTATGAGGAGTTGTATACGGCTTTGAAACCACTTCAGTATAACCACTTCAGTACCAGTAGGTATATTATGAATTAACGCGACAAAATTTCAGGCCAAGTAAGGCCGATGAAATCAACATATCTAACTGAAGCTTTGCGAGAAGCATTGGAGGCGGAAATACGGATTAAAGAGAAAAACATCAATAAAAAAATGAAACCAATTATGAATAAACCTATACCCCAGTTTTTACGATCACAAATGTTAACATCTGTACCTTGGCCTAAGGCGAATACAACTCCGTTACTATTTACAACATCGAACCAAAATATTCTACTAGCTGATCGATGACAGATGAAGTGCAATAAATTTGGAAAAATGGGACATTTCGCAGCACAATGCTACTTTGAGCCCTAAAATTTTCGGAACTCCCAAAACCACAAACGGCCTCCTCAAACTCAAATCAGGATAAGGACAAGGAGGAAATAAGAAGAACAGGAAAATTACTTACAAAAACAGGAAATGACACAAGAGGTGATTCTAGAACACATAGACTACGGAGCAAGGGCCGAATATCAACAATATCTGGACAATTGCAATCCATACAAGGAAGAAGAGCACATGAGAAAATACAGATTACTCGTAGATTCTGGATCTTCAAAATTCTTCAAATAACTTTCTTGTAAAGTCTTGTACATTCGGTAGCTTACCGGTAAGTTTCTTTTTTACCATCTGCAATTTTATGTTACCGAGACTTTTCGAACTCTAGACGAAACTTTCTCTCTTTTTGTAGCGGTCGCTTATATACTAAGTCGGCCCTATTGTCGCGAATTCTGAATTTTGAAACGTGGTTGCAACTTCGCTTTCTCCTCGAGAAACTGAAACCTAGCCAAACTGAGGATCATCCCGAGGAGGACGAATCCAATTCAATTCTTCATGTCCAACATATCCGCCCGGTATGTCCAGTCTTACAAAATTCATATGAAATCTCTGGCATTTGATTAATCTGACCCTCGAAAGTGCAACCCTAATTTTAGTTGGCTCTGAAAGTCAAATTTACTGACTATGCATGATAACAAATTGTTACTAAAGCAAGATTCTTGTCAATAGTAACCTATGAGCTTAGTAATCCATATAATGTATTAATCCAGTTAAATTTGATGATGATTTAGTCGACCCTGTACATATATTGCCCATTTCTTATTGCACTTCGAAAGTGAATCATGAATATGTATGTAGGGTACTGCAAACTCAGTGTTGGACCGAACGTATACGAGAGCACATGTACCGCTCACCATAACGGATACATTATGTAATGTATTATCTTTCATAAAGTCGTACTAGTTAGATATTAAAATTCTTAGTGGTATTTAACCCAATACATAACAATTCGCGACGAGTAATCCGAAAACCACGTGAGCGCAAGTGGACTAAAGCCAAGTAATGAAAGTAGTGGGACAGCAAACAGTGCCAAACAGGAAGTGTTGATGTTATAAAGAGACGCTCCATGGCAACGGTTAACAAATGCAGATGTAGAAATCGAAAACAAGGACTCTACTGATAGGCGAAGAGCAAAACAGTATATCATATAGAGTCGAGCACAAATCAATCGGAGGACCAGAAATAAGAAAATATAAGATTAACAAGCAGCGATAATAATTGTTCTAACGAGATGGCAACGGTGGAATCAAAAATTAGACTGGAGTTCTAGCTGGGAAAAGATGACTGGGAAACGTTTGTGGAAAGATTGGAACAATATTTTACGGCAAATAATGTGACGGACTACAAGAAACAGGCAGCTATTCTACTAACAACCGTAAGTCTAGATACTTATAAGTTAGTAAGAAACCTGTGTCACCCGACTAAACTGAAAGACGGAAAAACAGTAACAGAGCCGTTAGTAAATTTTGTAGCACGTATGAAAAAGCTTACAAAATAGCTATAGCGCGTGAAAAAGCCGGAAAAGATGTAAGGTCAATGGATAAGATGTACGAAATAAAGCAAGAAGGAAGAAATTTACATGTTATCAATACAAAAAGTAGTCGCAACGAGCGGTACGTTGATCGTAAAAATTACAGCACACAGTATAAAAAAGCAGCGCAGGACCACGAAACTCATCGTTCAAAATCACCAATCGACAATAATAAGAACAGTAAGGGCTGCGCATTAACTTGCTATTGTTGTGGAATCAAGGTTCACATAGGAAGAGAATTTAAACATAGATATCAGAAATGTCGACAATGTAATCGTAAAGGCTATATAGAAGCAGCGTGTCGAGCTTAAAGCAGGAAAGTATAGCACCTTTGAAGATAGTTAGAAGTTAACAATAGCGACAATAGCGAACTCAACAACTTAACAGCAGCTGGTAATAGTATAGCAAATCTAGATGCAGCGCGAGCACCGATATATTTGAAGGCGAGTGTAAATGCGTGCAATTTGAAAATTGAAGTAGATATGGATTCTTTTTGTAGTATTATTTCGGATGGCACCAGAATTAAATACTTCCCAATTATAGGAATCCATAAAATTTCATTTTCAATGAACGCCTATAATTTAAAAGTGAAGCCAACAGCTATTTTGAGTAATTTAAACATTTGTTTTGATAATAAAAAGTATACGTTAGATACGTTAATATTACCGGGTAAAGGCGCAGCCCTACTCAGTAGGTCATGATTACATGCTTTCGGGCTTTGGTCTTTATTATGAATAAATGAAATAGATTTAAATACTGCCCAAAATTTAGCTCAAAAAGTAGATAAAGATTTCCCTAAGTTGTTTGGCTCAGGAGTTGGTTGTTTCAATAAAGCCACAATCAAATTAGTATTAAAAGAAAATGCGAAGCCGAAAGCATGTAAGATGAGACACGTACCGTATGCGATACGAAGCAAAGTCGAAACAGAAATAAAACGATTGGAAAATTTAGGACATATTGAGCGTGTGATAACAAGCGAGTAGGCCACACCCATTTTACCCATTATTAAAGCGAAATGGATCTTACACATGCTACATGCAGATACCCGTGCATCCGGACTCGCGATATATGTTGACAATAATTACGCATATTGGCCTATATCCATATACGAAATTAACAGAGGAAGTTGTGTCGGACCAAAGGGAATTTCAAAGAACAATGGAAGGTTTCTTAGGAGACATTGAAGGACAAACAGCTGTTAACCTAGATAACATATATGTCACCGGTAAGAATGACAAAGAGCACCTTCAACATTTTATAAAGTTTTACATCGACCACAAGCATTTAGTATACATCTTTGGATCAAATCAAGAAACACCGTTAACTGTAGCCAGTAGACTTCAATGATGGGCCTATTTTGCATCACACTTTTCATACAAAATCGAATATATTAACACGAAAAAGAACGGTAATTGTGATGCACTCTTAGGGTTACCAATTGAATATAACACGCCAGTTTTCAGTGAGGATTTTCGAGTAATAAATTATATAGAAAAAGAATTAAAAGTAATTCGTGCAAAGGATATCGCGAAAGAAACGTTAAAAGATAAAACAATTAGCAACATAATTAAATTTATGAAAGAAGACTGGCCTAAACAAGAAAATCTATCCGAAATCGAACTTAAATACTATGCAAAAAAACATAAGCTACACGCGGAAAAGGTTTGCCTATTGTGGTGTTATCGTGTAATCGTACCTGGAAGCTTGAGATTGCACGTGCCTGAAGAACTTCATCATTTCCATTTCGGTACCGTAAAAATGATAATTAGAGATAATTACAATAAAATGGAGTGCAACAAACATTTGCAGCACCATACCATCCTGCCACAAATGGCGCCGCAGAAAATTTTGTCGGTATATTCAAAAATAAAGTAAATAAAATGATCAAATCCGGAAAGCAACTTGATGAGGCTCTTGAGAAATTCTTGTTTGATTACAGAAGCACCGAGCATTGTTGGACAGGACGATCAAAAGCGTGGATGTTTATAAAAGACAAATGTGAACTAAACTCGATTTTCTGAAACCAAATGTTGCAATTAAAATCGAACAAACGCACTTACAACAGGCGCTAAGTTGAAAGGGATGTAAATGGGTCTTCTCTTGTACAAAAAATATAAGAATTAACATTAAAACATAAAGTTATATGCAAATATTTATTATGTGGTAAGAACTTTGATAAGAGAACGATTAGATTTCATTATAACCCAATGCTTTTTATATTCAACAACTAAATAATTCTATTTTCAACCACTTACACAAGGTTAAAGACGCCGTAGGACAAAATTCACAAGCCTCAGAAAGTGGATGTGAGTGTAAAAATGATTAGGATGGTCAGTCTAATTAAACTTACCAACAAAATCCAGATGAATCGAAAATGTAAGAATTAGAATGTAGCTGGCGATCTTCATTTTTGTCTCTTGGTATTGAATAGACTTCCTGAATTTCGACTGAGAATTTTGGAATGTTTGTACTGCTATGTATACGAACCCTTATCAGGTTAATATGCCTCTATTCGCAACTTGGAAATTTTGGCCACGGAACTTCCACGTTTTGTAAATAGGCTATTTGTGCGCATGAGTGATAGAGACATGTAAGTCCTCAGTAAACATCGATACATGAAAAAGTAACATGATTGTCAAGAACTAAAGCTTAGAAAAATTATCATTCAATACATTGGTGTCAGTAAATTTGTTGAAAGTTTCATCATTGTGTGTACGCTTATTTCTATAGCATAAAATTATCAAGTTAAACGCCTTTTTCCAATAAAATCAACTTTCACAATCAAAAAATGCAGAAACAAGAAACATTGACAATAAATTGTGATTAACTAAGATTACTATGGATTGAATGGGATGATTCTAGATTACATAAAATTCAATATATTTAAATTTTTAACGAATTCGTTGAATTTTGGAATAAAAAAGATAAATTTATTTTTACTACAGTAAAAACAAACTTTTAACAATATATGTAGTTATTTTTAAACCAACGACATAACTTTATAACAAAATTGATGCCTCTCCGAAATTTAAACTAAAGAAGACAAATTTTTCACGAAAAATGGAATCGTTAGATTTTCAGTTTGAAAAATTAGTCTTAAACAAAAAAGCATTTTCAACAATATATTTGTAAACTATTTGAGTTAGCAATGTAAATTACTCCTAATTGTCTGAATTGCTTCGACTTTACTGGATTGAAAATGGAAAACTTGACAAAGCTCGCTTTGATAGTTTATTCGATGTTGCAAATTTTAAGGTGCAGATAACAATACGTCAATTACCTAAACAAAGAAATAGTTATTAGTGTACATCATAATAAAAAATTAGTATAAGTAGGCGATGTGCGCCTACAAAAAAAGGCTTTTGTAACCCCTGAAGACATTAATTATGTAATTCAAGTCTTCTCCTCCTATAATTTCCCATTCATGCTCACCCTCCTTTCCACTAGTAATATACATCCTTATATATCCTTATAGTAATATACATACTTTCAAATCATAACAATCTAGGCTCCATACTCCTGTGGTTTCAAATCAAAATATATTGCATTAAAAAAAAGGTTGTAATTCCAATCCATAGATGAATTTTCAACAAAAGAGTTGATTTCTCAAGCTAAAGAGTGGAACGTTTCAGAAAAGTTTTGACTTTTAAATCCAAAAGTATAAATATTTTTAAGCAAAAGAGATGAATTCTGTATCAAAAATATAATCTCGGGTCAGTCCATAAATTCGTGCATATTTTTCAACGTTAAGTAAGTGCTTTTTTTCAGTATTTTTACAAACAACCATATGTTGCTGAAACGATGGGCAACAGCTATAGATAAGGATAACAAATATATGATTATTAAATTAATATACTTTGGATTTTTTGTTTAGTTTGCAGTTGCTGAAAAATACGCGCGAAATTATGGACTGAGCTGATAGTAAGGATCATTTCGCGAAATATTTCACCAGCCCCGTCGATGTCCAAAATGGACTTTATATGGTCCTAGTATTTTCGCCTTGATTTCTTTCAATTTTTGCGACAAACTTTAACCCTCAAAAACTACCCCCTAGGCGGCAAAAATTATAGCAGGCTCTCTAAATCTAAAATAGTGACATTTCACTAATTGAATTAGCGAGAAGTCGGTCACTACGAATTAGTGAAAAACCACTAATTCAATTAGTGAAAATATTCCCCTAAATAAATTAGTGAAATTTCACTGAGCAAATAGTGATTTCGGAGGTAAAATATTCACTACTCAATAGTGGAAATTTTTAAGAATTAAATGAAAAGAAATTTATCAATTAGAAATAAATTCACGTATTTAGAAGCCTATTTATTTATTAAATTGAAAAAGTGTATATTACAGAAGACTTTCTTTGAAACCTTTCTTTAAAATCTGAAATTATAAAAATAGCGCCACGAAATCCCGCACAAACGAATGCATTTTGTTCTTGGAATGTTAACACCACCATTGAATTTACAATAAAAAATTAGACACTAATAACTGGGACACTAGGAAACTTTAGAAAACTCTGAAACTATATGGAAAACTGGGAAAAGATAACACACATATTTCCATGAGAGACACCATAAACTTGAAATGAACACGACGCTTAGCTTCTTTAAAACTTATGTCACTGTTTTATTCAAATGTTTTATTTAACTGTCTCGAGACGCTAATAACTGGGACACTTTCGTTTTTTTTGGTTGAAAATTAGTCTTTTTAATTCAAAGTTTTAAATTGATTGAAAATTAATTTTTTTTGTGGCAGATTTATCATTTTAGGTGAAAATTGATCTCTTTGGTTGAACATTTACCTATTCTGTTGAAAATTTGACTATCCGATTGAAAATTCATTTTATTTTTTTGGTTGAAAATTAATTCTTTCCACTGGAAATTTAACCTTTCCATTTTTTATGGAAAATTTATCTTTTTCAGTCGAAAATTCAACTATTTATTTGAAAATTTATGTATTTTGTTGCAAAAATTCGTTTTTTTTTGTTTGTTAAAAAAATGAATCTCTTTTTCCGAAAATTCAACTTGTCCGTTTTTGGTTAAAAATTCGCCTTTTTAGTTTAAAAATGAACCATTTGGATGAAAATTTATGTATTTTATTAAAAATTCGTCTTTTTCGGTTGAAAATTAATCTTGATGCTTAACAATTAATCTTTTTGATTAAAACATCATTTTTCAGTTAAAAATTTGACTAATTTTTCAAAAATCCGTTTTTTTTCTTGAAAATTGATCTTTTTATTCTAAAATTCAACTATGTGTTTGAAAATTGACTTATTTTTTATAAAATTATTCTTCTTGCTTGCAAATTCATTTATTTATTTTTTTAAATAATTTCTTTCTTTAAAAATGTAACTACTTAGTTAAAAATGTTTTTTTGTGGGTAAAAATTAATTTTTTAGTTAAAAACTCGACTTTTTAGTAAAAAAATTAATATTCTTATCTGAAAATTCATCTTTTTGGTTGAAAATTTCTCAACGAAAAATTTAATAATAGACTTTTCAGTCGAAAATAATGAACTTTCAACCAAAAATAGTTGGATTTTCCTATCAGATTCTATTAATTCAGCGTGCGATAAATAAATAGAAATTTTGATCTATCAACCACATAAGCTTCCAGCTCATTGGAGTGGTGGATTTTTGTGAAGACTCTTATAAAAGATAGTCTATTTATTATTGGACTAGTAAATTTAAAACCAGATTTAGACTCAAAGATATGCATAGTAATATCAGAATCAGAAGTTTACTGAATACAAATACGTTATCCAAATGCTATTTTTATATTGGAGGTTATTTGAATGCTAGGGTTAGTGAAAGTAATAACCTAAACAACGAAATATTCTGTGGTCCAACTCTATTTTATGATGGGAAATAACTTGATTTAATCATAAATGAAACAGGTAAACAGATTTTAGAATTAATGGAAAATAATGGTTTTATTTTGGTAAATGGACTTTTGGTGAAGTTACTGCAATTAAAACAACTGGTGTAGAATTAGATATGGTGAAATCTGTAGGCAAAACGGCCACGGAAACTGCTTCAAACCGTGGTTTGATAAAGACTGCATTTCAGAGAAGAAAAATTTATATATTGCTCTAAAAAAATGCAGGAATTATCGGGACACTGAAAAGAATGAATATGTCCAAAAAAATCTTCTTTTGAGACACTTTGTAAAAATAAACAAGTACAGATCGACAGTGATTCACTTATTAGCTTCCTCGCAAGTGATCGATTCACATGAAAGATTCAAGGCTCCCCAGTTATAACCAGCCTCACAACCTCACAGCATGATATACCAACGTTCATACGATGGCGTATTTTAAGAAAAATCTAATCCTCTGTTCTATTTTGCAGATTTCAGTTCACAGTTCGACTGTTTACCTAACGGCTAACCTATTCCTGGTTTTCCTCGTTGTAGGCCTTTTTCTTCGTCTGATAAACAATCTCCAGAAAGCGCTCTTCTCCCTACCAGACTACAATCTTTTGCCAGGATTCCTTCTCTTGATGAGCCTCCTCTCCGTGCCAGATCCAGGTCTCGTCATACCAGGCAGCCTTCTTTCCTTAAACTTGTATTTGAACGTGAAGAACTTCCATTTATTCGACTTATTTCTAATAAGAATCCGAACTCCATGTTCGAACTTCGAAGATACATTTTTCCTCCAGATAAACCAATTCATGTGAAAATAAAGAATAATGCTCTTGGGTCCATGTCAACCAATGAACAAATTGTATTAGCAAAGACTAACGGCGACGTCTTTGCAATATTAGAAAAAGGAAGCAAACAATTGATTTTCCGTGGAATTTATACATTTGCCAATTTCATTGTCAAACGGGTAAAAGTAAACATGATCAGCGGTTTAGTTCAAGAACTGTCCGCACAAGAAGCCGAGGAATGTCCATTGGGCCACGATAACCCAGTCCTACAGTATTTTAAGCTATTACGAGTATAAACCACAATCTTCACACAATTGGTTTTCATAATTCAAACAAGAAATTTTGCAAGACAGTCAAATTTTGTTCCGTTTATCGAATCTTGCGCTTGGGACTCGATTTGCATGTTACTCCTACGTTTATGCAAAGAAAAAAGCTATACGTTTACTTTGGCTGCTTCTTTTTTTGCAGGTCTCACTTAAGCCGTCGTTAGGACAACTTTATGTAATTGCATTTTTTTGACTAACTCAATTTAAGTCCTTTTTGAATAAAAACTAATACCTTTCATTTACGGGTCAATATCCGACTCGAAATTAGACCAGGCTTCTTCTGTGGGCACAGATCTTTTGAAATTGAAAAAAAAATTGACAACTGTAGTTACGTAATTTTGAATTCCCTTTCGTTAAAGCTCCTTTGGCTTTAACAAATACATTCTCATTACTTATTCCGTGCTCCGCGCTAGATTGACGCGTGCTTAAAATGCGAGATTTCCTGTATAGCCCTGAACTTCAATGAAATTAAATGTATGCGTTCTTAATTCCTGAAAAATTTTCTTTTGAAGGTACCAATAATTAATGCGTCATCCATATTTGATCTCCGATGCACAAAGGTTCGAGTCAGGAATTTACTGTTTAAAAACAAGTTCTTGGGCTTTTACTCGTAGTGTGTGGAATGTTATTTCTCAAATAAGCTTTGTTTATAAGATTTATCAATGAAAATATAACAAATAAAAATGAATAAATAAATAATAAATACGAGTAAACGGGAGAATGGAGAATTGGAGAACGAACCATATGAGAAATTGCAGGCTCCGGAAGCTACGATCATGGTTCTTTAAAGCAATCGATCTCGACGCAACTGGAACGTGTATTTCGTCCACTACTGCTCCTTCTGTCCTAGAAGCAGGGGCAAATTCAGTACGGGGCCAGCAAGGTCATGGCCCCAGGCCCCCACGAATTAGGGGCCCCCACAAATGCGGAAAAAATTGAAAATTTTTGGATTTTTTCAAAAATCAATCCCGAATCCAATATAAATAAAGAAAAAAAATGCTTTGCAGTAGCTGTTGGCAGGGGTTGCTTATAAGTCACATTCAAATTTTTCGCTTGAAGTTGATCAGTTAAAGTATGCGTTTAGGAAATATTTTTATAAGTTAGAATGCCGTTATTTCTAATAAACAATAAAAATAATATTTTGCAGCTTTTCAAACTGCGCGCGAATAGTAACTAATTAGAGGCCGGGCGTGACGAATGCACAGTAGAGTACAAGGGTGGAACTCCCATGCCTGAGTCGATCGGACCTCTCTTTCTACCATGCCAGATAGACAGCGAGGTGCGATTGAAGTCGAAACGATCATTTCGAAAACTCTCTTTCTATCCTATATATGGTAGACGGAGAGTGTCCGATGATGTTCCAACAAGTCAAACTGATCGTTTCAAAACAAGGAGACCCTCTCTGTCTACCATATGAGACAGAAAGAGAGATTTCAAAACCATCGTTTCGATTTCGATCGCACCTCGTTGTCTATCTCACATGGTAGAAAGAGAGGTTCGTTGGACTTAAGTCATCGGAGTCCCCCTGCAGAGCGCTTGTTGGAAGCACTGGGTTCAAGACAAAACATGAAAAAGTATTATATTTTGAGAGAGAGATCAAACTGAGAGTATGATATACGTGATAATTCAATTACAAAATCGTTGATGGATAAAAACGTTGAAAATCGGATGTAGATCATCGGTGAGTATAATGCGTAAACAAATTTAAATTTTCAAAGTAAGGTTATGTGATGCTTTTTGCATCGATTTTCAATATTAATGAACGAGTTTGATGATTTTGGACAATAATTTGTCTTGGTGGACTGTATGAAGTCTAATTATCTATACATCTTTAGTGAATTGAAATTCATCAACAATTTTTTTTTCAAGCTTCTAAAATTTCGGAAAACTAAGATGTCGGGTAAACAAGAAGACAGACACAAAAATGTTTGACAGTATTTGAGTGGATTTCAAGATAGGAAAAATACGGAGAAAAGCCTTCCACATCATTAAGCTCAAATTCTGATCATGAAATCGACAAACTGGACACACCTCTAGAAGACTGTTGAATAGTAAAAGATAATTGTTCTGATAATCCAAATTGTTAGCCTGATGTTGGTCTCTGAAAAATGCTATTCACAAATGAAACGAATATTTTTTGGGTCGAAGAAGGTTCATTCAAATTTTAAAACTGCGGCGAAGAACTCTTCTCCAAGTTTTCAGTGCCTCAAATACGACAAGATAGCACCGAAAGCTCTAGAAAATGTACAACGGGACTTTTTTATCGTACATATCAAAACAAAGAGGTTGTTTGAGACTTTTGGTTGGGGGTTTCTCCATCAACGGGCAGAATATATTGCTTCTTATGCAATATCATAACAAGTTTACTGTCATTATATCATTATTATTATTATATAATTTATTTTTCGATACTCTGTGCGCGAAACTCGTTCTGCACTATGAATGTATTTTCTCGTCATTTGAATATAATTCAATAAATTACAGGTAGCGGAAGAAGCTCAATATGGGCGAAACAGTCTCAATCGAGTCATAAGTGCGATCAAATTCCTTGCGGAACGTGGGTTACCCTTTCGTGGTGAAAATCAAATAATTGGTTTGCCAAATAATGGAAATTTCCTTGTTATTCACGAGCTTATTTCTCAATTTGATCCTTTTCTTGCTGCTCACATGAGAGATCACGTAAATAAGGGTAGCGGTCCCGTCAATTATTTATCTGTCCACCACAGTGTTTGAAGAACTCATTGATCTCATGACTGCAAAATTATTAGCTGCGATAACAAATACAAATACAAAGGTATGCAAGCTGTGATTTTGAAGGAAACCCGTTTCGCAATATTCGTCCCGCCCTACGCTCACTGATTGAATTTGGTTGGAAAATCAGCTGCAAATGCTTGTTCCGCTGCAGTTCTTTTTTCAATTTTGTAGAACAAGTTTTTGTTTTCTTAACTACTTCGACATCGCGGTATCAAATATTAATCAAGCATCTGTCGGCTTGCAATACCAACAAAATGTTCAATACACTAAAAAATTTGAGTGATAGGCGTTGGTCATGTCGCGAAGATGCTGTCAAGGCTCTTATGCACGGCTACAAATTCATTCGAAATGTATTGATTGAAATTCGCGGCATCTGAAATCACATGAAACTGCACACAAGGAATTGTCCGATGAACAAGAGTATGAAAGTGTGCGTGTTTGATTTGCGAGTGTTCGATCGAGATCCCTAGGTGATGGAAAAGCGCATGATATGAAACAATTACCGAAAGACAGATTTCGAGCTAAATCGAAATCGAATAGGTGAACCAGAGGGGCTGCACCGCGAGGTGTGGCTACTCTGGGGAACTGAAGGACACTAGTCGGTGGGACTCAAACTAAGGAGCGATCCTTCCAGGGGGTAATGGCAAAGCATCCTGCATTATCAAGGGCGCGAGTTCTCATGCTTCCAAGGTATGATGTGATCGCAGTGTCTAGGCCTGAATGGCACCAGGGTCAACAAATCCTTGATCACCCCGGACCCTCCTCTAACCCACCGCCAAAAGTCGAAGGCTCCTCAGAGGGCAACATACCAAAGGCGGTGCCGTAGAAGTGAAGCTAACGGAATTCTTCGTAAGAGGGAGGCAACTTTGCGGAGAACAAAAAAGGAGAGACCGCGAAGCGCGTCTCGCAAACAGCAGACAAGGCACCCCACAGGGGACAGTGGCTGCAAAAACCTTACCTGAAGCAGTCCTCAGGCTTATACTATTGTCAAGCGGAAAAAGGGCTACATAGAAACTCCTCCAAACAGGAAAATGTAACGGCAGAAGACTCTGGAAACACAACGCCTTTCTTTCGCGCAAGTGGCTAACAACGTTTTGGTAAAGGTTGTCGTTGCGTCGGGTTGTCCTGAGAACTGTCTACCTCTAAAGGAGTTGGACACGCTGATAGTGGAAAAGCCCCCAACGTTTAGGCTCGAAGAGGGCCTGCACTTGAAAGCCAAAGGGACGGGGTGTCTGCAGAGGTACCGTAGAGCGACCGTACTGATTTTCGGCACCCCCGAGAGTCTGGCGGTCGTTCTGGGGCGCCTGAGTTTTCAGAACCCGTCTCTGCGAACTGATTCATGGAAAGTTTATTCCGAAAGGCAGGGTTTCAGGCCGAAGGGGCGAGGCTGGATTCTAGTTGTCGGTTTTCCTGAATCCTCAGTCAGAGCCCTCGCGGCTCTTGAATACCGCCCCTATCTAGAAACGAGTAGGGTTACCTTCCGAGTGATCCACCTGGGCTCCGCAGGGGGACCAGAAGCACTTGGAGGTAGCCCGAATTAGCCTGTCAATGGCTGAGACGTGAATCTCCATGATGCAGATCAATTTGCACCACAGCAAAGGCGTCTCGGCGATTATACTGGCACGCATGTCTGTGGTGCAGACAGGGCTCGCCCTAAACCAAGAACCTTGGTTATTCAGGGGAAGGAATTGTGGCTTGTTAGGGTGTGGCTCCATATATAAGAAGCTGCTCGAAAAAACGCCAAGAGCATGCATAGGGCAGTAGCGAAGTAAGTCTAGAGGTGTTTATCGCCTTGGCCTATTTCCCTGGCGATGCCGGGGGACCTCCGCCTACTCGAGAGGTAAGAGCTCTGATTCGGCACTGTCAGGAGAATAAAATGCCTCTGCTGTTGAGCTGTGATGTAAACTCTTACCACACGGTGTGGGGAAGCAAAGAAATCAACGTCAGAGGGAGAGATATAATTGAATATATAGCAGGCACAGTGCTCTCGGACCACAAATATATCGTGTTTTGATTAACCTTAGAAAAACCGGTCGAGAAACCCCAGAAATACACTTTGGGACTCGTATGAAGAGGAACTCAAAGGGAGGCTCGAGGGATTTCCCACAAGCTATGGTACCATTGATGAGTGTCAGCACGCTGCGGATTTTCTGCAAAGGGCTCTGACTACATCATATGAAAACAATTGCCCTACGAGCACAATTAAGTCTAGGAAGGAAGGAGAATGGTGAACTACCCACCTAGAGAGACTACGTAAAAAGACAAGAATGTTGTGCAACAGGGTAAATAGAACTAAATTGCCTTCGGACTGGGACATCTATAAGATGGCCCAGTCTGAATACAATAAAAATATAAGAAAGTATAAGCGGAAAGATTGGAGAGGCCAAGAATCCGGAAGCTCGCCTCGGGCTCATAAGGCTCGATAATGGGGAGTTTGCTAGAGACGAAGTAGCAACGCTGAAATACCTGATGGAAGTTCACTACCCGGGTTTTCAACGAATCCGAACCGACCAAGAGGAGGAAGGCTGGGGCCAAGAGGTGGTGAGGGCTGACTGGAATTTCGCCTCTAAGGTCGTTGATCACAAGAAGGTGAAATGGGATGTAGGGTCCTTCTGTCCTGTTGAATCACCAGGAACAGATAACATTTATCCAGCGCTTTTACATAATAGCATAGAGTTGGCCGTCCCTTCTCTGCCAAAATTATTTAGGGCAAGTATAGCCCTTAAACACGTGCAATCGGCATGAAAGGATGACAGAGTAGCCTTCATACCCAAACTTGGGAGGGAGGGTTACACTGCTGCAAAAGATTTCCGACTAATCAGCCTAACGTCTTTTATCCTGAAGACGTTCGAGAGGATGGTCGAGAGATACGTTAGGGATGAGGTGCTCTTGGTCTCCCCGCTGCATAGAGGGCAGCATGATTTTCAGGCAGGCTGCTCAGTAGAAACTGCGGTTCATCTGTTGTGGCAGAATTGGAGCAGCAGTTGGAACAAAAGGGGTATGCTGTGGGGTTTTTCTCGGATATAAAGGGTGCTTTCAGCAATACTCCTCCAGAAGTCATCTGTAGAGAGGCTCTGAAATGTGGCGTGTAGGACTAGCTTGTACGCTGGATAGGAAGCATGCTACGTCGCAGAAGACTCGAAATCAGATAAGGTGAGGACCTAGTCAGGGGAATAGCTCCATGAGGATGCCCACAGGGGGGGTCTCCTGTCGCCCCTCCTGTGGTGCATTGTTGTGGACCGCCTTCTTCGAAGGCTAAATAAAGAGGGGTTTTATACTCGGGGATACGCGGATGACTTTGTAATCCTAGTCAGGGGGGCCCATCTGGAGACGCTGATGGGTCTTATGAGGTCGGCGCTACGTATTGCAGAGCTCTGGTGCGACAGCTCAGGGCTCTTGGTAAATCCTGAAAAGACCAACCTGGTCATTTTCACGGATAACTATAAAATTCTAAAAGTTGACGCTCCTGTATTTTGCGGTGGGGAGCTGAAGTTTTCAGATTCAGTTAGATATCTCGGAGTAATCCCAGATAGCAAGCTAAACTGGGCAAAGCACCTGGAGACCCAATGCAGGAACTTTCTCATAATTTTTTGGATGTGCAGGAGATCCTTTGGTTTGACGTTGGGACTAAGGCCTAAAATGCTTGCATAGCTCTACTCTGCTGTCCTAAAACCTAGGCTCTTACATGCGGCCGTGGTCTGGTGATCACGGGCGGAACTAAGAACAATGCAGGACAAGCTGCGAAGATTACAAACGCTAGCATTTAGTGGTTTGACTGAAGCAATGAAGACTACGTTCACAGTGGCAATAGGATTCATGCTCTGTGAAGAACCCCTACATGTAGCGATAACCGCTAGAGCGGCACACTGGCCTCCCGAGTGATATCAGTGCATTGCCGATTCTACAGATGAGGCAAGATAAAATAACAAAACGCTTCAACTTTGCCAAAGTTTTCCGCATCTGTATCTCAAGCAGGGATCTATGGAAAGCAAATAGTAACCCGCTCCTCCGAAGGGAAATCTGGTAGATAGATGGCTCCAGGGGCGAGGAAGGGTCAGGAACAGGAATTTATGACAGCAAGAGAGGAATAGGGAAACCAGACATAACATAAGAACTGGTTTGGAAATGCAAAAAGGCATTAAAACAACTTGCAGAAAGAAACAACATGGCTTTCATATGGGGCCCTGGTCACAAAGGGATCAAGGTGAACGAAAAGGCGGACCAGTTGGCAAAACATGGCACAGCAAGTAAATACATAAGACCGGAACCGATACTGGGAATAGCGTCTAGCTGTATCGGTTTGGCCATTAAAAGCTGGATCCGATCGAAACACCAGGAATACTGGGACCAGATCCAGGGTTGCCGTCAGGCGAAATCCATCTTGGGTTATACCCATAGAATAGACAGAGCCAGGGAAATCCTGGGTTCACCCAAAAAAGATATAAGGCCAGTGGTACAGATCCTAACTGGACGCAACCACCTAAACTATAATATGCACAAAATGGGGTATAACCCCACGACAGAGTGCAGAAGATGCGGCAGGGATGATAAAACATCCCTGCATGTACTATGTCAGTGCCTAGCATTAGCTGGGCTAAGGCAACAGACCCTCGGGGCCCCTTTTAATGGGACCAGGGGAAATTACAGCACGATCAGTAGTCGTCATACTAGGCTTCGTCAAGAGATCTCGGGTCGACTGCTAAGAGCGAATAAGTGAGGGTGTGGCACAATAGGTTTTATAGCTTGAGCGCCAGAAGAGCTCTCCATGGGCTCCTCGCCCGTCCTAAAACAAAACAAAGAAAAATACTTTCTGCGATGCAGAAGTAGTTTTTCGGATGTATTTATCGATGATGGTGACGAATTGCAGCGGGGAAAGATTTCTTTCGAGACTGAAGATAATTAAGAACAGATTGCGAAGAACAATGAATCAAGAACACTTGTCGTATTTAATGCTTCTTAGTTTGAAAAGCGACATACTCTGCGATATGAATTTGGATGATATTGTCAAAACTTTTGCAAACAAGAAATCGCGCCAAGCGTTTTTTACTTAGAATTGCGAAACGATTTTAAGTGAGTCTCTACAACCCTAAATGCGGAATTTTTACCCGAGAAAACATTGTCCAACACTGTTTCTAGGAGTCAGGTCACTAGCTGCGAATGACCTCACGCGGCAGACGGAACAGTTGGAGATAAAGATATCAACTCTGGATTCATTTTTAGAGCTAACAATCTCTGCAGAATGTTATGAGGAACAGTGTTGACGGACCAGATGAAGTGATCCCAGAAGGACATCTTTTTCCATCCGGTTTACGATGCAATGAGCCTGACACTGGCAAGCCGGAATCTTGTTGAGTTGTCTAATAAATGAAGCTTTCATACCTCCAAGACAGCCGATTATGAGAACCACAAGATGTAGCCTTGGTACAGCCTGCTCAGCTCGAAAACCAGTGCTTGATATTTCGCCCGTTTTCTTCCTTCTTTACCGTGATATTACTATCGAATTGTGCCGAGAATTCAATCACGTGAATGATCTTGATTTTCAGATCTTGGAGGACAATATCAGACTTTGTAGCACTGATACGTTGAGTGGTGGAGAATGACAAATTCCAGAGTAGATCTTACACTGATCATTCTCCACAACGGACTCGAGTTCCCCCTGGGCGTATGGCAAGTCGAGCAATAGATCAACACCATGGAAGTGCCTGAGATGGTAAAATAATACTTTTAGGGCCGCATTGTGACGCTCTATGTAACCGTACCGTGCATGCTTTGAGCATCCACTGAAAACATGTCCAAGTGTTTCTGGCACTTGCTTGCACGCTCAGAAGTTCTTATCGCCTACAGGTACATTCATTGAGTGCTCGCGATAAACTAAGGTGTCTATAATGCCATCTGGGTAGGCAAAAAGAAATCCCTCAGTCTGCCATCTCAATCCAGCAGACTTGAGAAACATGCTGGACAGACCCATCAAGAGCTCTTTTCTACATATAATTCCGTTGAATTCACCATAAAGGGACTTTTCAGCATGTTCTCTTAGAGGAAGCGTATATCCTGCTTCCCGTACACGACTTTTGAGAACCAAAGGCGTTAGTGATGCTAGGCCATGTGTAGTGTCGCTGAAATCGAAAGGGGGCCAAACTTCTCTGCGGCCGTATTCGCGGCACGGCATGGAAACGCCGCAGCATTGACGAATTCATGTTGATGTACGAATCGCATAAGAGAATCTGCACTATTTAGAACTGAGCAGGCTGTAGCTAGAACCGTTCTTCGATGAAAACACTCCAAGCTTAGCGAGCCTCTAGACCCTTTATCTCGAGGAAGGTATATTCGAGGTACGGAAGATCTAGGGTGATGACTTCCATGGATTGTCATTACCTTGCGTGTGCTTTGGTCAAGTTGCTTCAACTCATGGACGTTCCATTTTACTGCACTATACGTGTAGAGCAGTATAGGAACGGCCAGCAATATTGGTTGCCTGAATCTTGTTCTTTCCAGATAATTCGGAAGCCCAAATTTTTCTGAGATTTTGGCGATACGTTTTTTCAAGGGCCGTTTTCAACACACACACATTTTGGGTTTCCGTTCGCGGTATTGCAAGATATGTATATGTTTCTCCATCACGAAGATTTTGAATGGTATTTCCGATTATGAGTAGAACATCCTGATCGTCACGCGATGATGTAGTTTCTAGTCTTCATTGGTGTGGTTAGAGAAAGCCACATAGGTATCCACAGCTTTTGCCTCAAAGCAGAATAGATAGAGGAAAGAGGGAGCTGCGGAAAAGTATCGGACTGAGAGAGTCTCCTTGGCAGACTTTCCTCTTATATGTGATATAGGTGGTAGTCACTTGTTTTTTTTTCATCTGTTATCATATATCTTATCCGTCTCAAAAGCATAAGCTCTTTTATGCATCACACTATTCTCGCATGCCCCTCCAGGCACTCATGGAGCTTAATAATTAGCTCATGGTTCGTGCCTGTCGTAGTCATTTCCTCGTGACCTGTGTCTGGGTACTTATCGAATTATTTTTGAATACAACTTCGAATCACGTTTCTATTTTTGTCATTATTTGTACAACTTTATTATTAACAACCTCGAATTTTATCAGACAGAACAGTCATAATGGTCAGAACAATATTAAACTTACAAGATTTACAAGATAACTAGCCCCCTGAGTTTTTGTATGTCATCGATCAAATTACCGACTTATTATCCAGCACTGTTACCATCACCAGACAATTTTTTGGCTGTCGTGCCTTGAACATGATGTTACAAAATATAATTAATTTGAGTATAATCAGGACGTTTACAGAAACAATTTATGATACCAGAAGTTTAAGGAAATAATTCGTCTATTAGAACATAATATTGTCATGCTGCAGATATTTCAATATAGGCTGTAAGTGCTCAATTTCTAGCAAAGATCTTTCCATTTGTTTGCGCCAGAACTTATTTTTCATAATAAATCTTCTGACACGTGTTTCAAAACAAAAATGTTATCCATCACTATTTTACCAAACAAAGAAAGCTATTTTATGTAACAGCAGCCTGTTGTCCGACTTTACGACGCAATTTTCAAAATTGTGGATGTAACAGTAGCGAATCTACATAAACTACTTGTTCTTCACTGGGAAATGAAGAAAAATTATGAAAAATATCAATATTCGAATGGTTGCAGAAGATTTTAATACATAATTAGCTGAAAATTCACTTTGCCAACATTGAAACTTCTTTCTTTCCGTTCGCTTTTAGCGTGTTTGCTTTAATTTCAATATTTTGGAGATGACACACATTTGTAAAGCGAGATTTAAAGAAGATATGACTTTGTTGTGAACCAAATGTCAATAATCATATTCTTTGCAGCCTGAAAATACTAAAAATGCGTAACTGAATAAAAAAATAAATTCAACATGTATCGTTCGCTTACTTGTCAACTGATGTTACGATTTATGTAATCTTTTACTTTGAAAAATTAAATAATTACTGCAAAATATGTTAACAGAATTATAAGGATGGATTTCGTCCTTATATCCTTTTAAGTCAATGATTCAAAAAGTACTCATTATGATCGTTAATATTATTCTTATGAATGTATAAATCGGAGGGGTTGATCACTGGTCGCTTAAAATTAAGCGTAAATGAAAACTCCCGTTTTCAACAGAGCCTCAACAAACTTTTGAAAAATATATTTTTTTAAGTTATGTCGAATTGATTAGCTCAGGCAGTCGGATATCTAACTTAATTTTTTCTGTGACTGTATTTTTAGTGATTTAGTTTCACGATCTCAATTTAAATACACTTCAATTTTACACGAAATTTGGACTTTATAACTGTTCAATTACGCTTGAATTCAATATAAGGTCAACCAACTTTTATACATGGAAGACCTTAAACTCTTTGCTTCCTCGAAAAAAGATCTTAACATGCTCGTGGAGGAGCTGAATAGGTACTCTGAAGCGATTGGCATGAGCTTTGGACTCGACAAGTGTGCCTGCGTCCACCTACACCAAGGAAGACTAGAAAATACACCATCGCGTGACGATCAGGATGCTCAACTCATAGGCGGAAATGCCATACAACATCTTGGTAATGGAGAAACATATACGTATCTTGAAATACCGCAAGCGAAAACACAAAATGTGCATGTGTTAAAAACGGTCCTTGTAAACAGGTGTCGCCAAATTCTCAGAAAAATTTGAGCTTTCGAATTATCTGGAAAGAATAAGTTCCAGGTGACCAATATGGTGGCCTTTCCTAAACTTCTCTACGCGTTTGGTGCAGTAAAATGGAACGTCGATGAGTTGAAGCAACTTCACCGAAGCACACGCAAGATGATGACAATCCATCGAAGTCTTCATCCTAGATCTTCCGTACCTCGAATTTACCTCCCTCGAAATAAAGGGGGTAGAGGCTTGCTAAGCTTGGAGTGTCTTCAACGAAGAACGGTTCTGGCTACAACCTGCTCAGTTCTAAGTAGTGCAGATTCTCTTATGCGACTCGTACATCAACTTCAAGTCGTCAATGTTGCGGCGTTTCTATACCGTGCCGCAGAGGAGCTTGGCCTCCCATTTGATTGCAGCGACATTACACATGGTCTAGCATCACTTACACCTTTGGTGCTCAAAAGTCGTGTACTGGAAGCAGAACATACGCTTCTACTAAGAGAATATGCTGACAAGCCTCTTCATGGTAAATTCTACGGCATCATACGTAGAGAAGAACTCTCGATGGGCTTGTCCAACATGTTTCTCAAGTCTGCTGGATCGAGATCGGAGACTGAGGGATTTCTTTTTGCCTGTCAAGACGGCGTTATAGACACCTTAGTTTACCGCGAGCGCGTTATGAATATACCTGTAGGCGATACCAACTGCCGAGCGTGCAAGCAAGAGCGTAGCTTCTTTTACTGTGATATTTTTATGTTGAAGGGCTGATAGCAAAAGCGGGTTGAAAAAATCGTCGAAGCAAGAATGAGTTAAGAAAGTTGCGGTCAAAAACGAGTTAAAAGAGACGAAAAACGAGGATTGTCTCGTATATTATAATATAAAGATATAATAGATTGCATTATGATATTCTATCATATCTTTAAGTGTACGATACAACCCTTCCCGTGTGGAAATTTTGTCATCACGCCAGCCAGACCCAAAATATGAAAAACTTGGCCCCAAATTGGGGCTTTAGACAGGACCAAACCACAAATGAAACGCCTAACCCGGCCAGAGCCTAACTTACCGACCGATTTGGCCCCAATTTGGCTTCATTCATTTTCCTGGTCTCAGCCACAGTAATAACTACTGTACCAGTAATAATTACAAAGTTTTTATTTGAAATGAACATTCCAAGTAGCTGAATATTTTAAGAAAAATATTATTCCTGATCCGGCTTATTCGGCATCAGCCTCATCTTTCGGTTGACATCCCAATCTTTGGAATTAGTGGACACCTATACTAACATGAGAAACATAATTGAGGTTATATTTTCGAAACTTTAAAATCAGGTAAAATACATGGAGAAACCTTATTTTTCTGCAAGAGGATTTATTTTGGCACTTCAAATTGTCAAAAAAATTCGCACTGTAATATCGCACTGAAATGAACATCTTTCAAAGCGAATCGGAATTACGCTTGCAATTTTCAACAACGAAATTCACGTTTTATTGTAGCGAAGTTGTCACATTATCAAAGAATGAATCGAAGAGGCCGACAATTGATATGAGAGTTCAGCGCGCATATTCAAATTTACATCAAACGAAATGAAAGCAATGGAGCCAGACGGTGTCGACGTTTTGAAAATTTTAATGATTCGATAATATGAATTGAAAAAACATGGTCGTGAAAGAACTGGTAAACTTAATTTGAAATAAAATTATTTATAGTTATTTAATTAATAAAACATTTAATCATTTGAAATTTGATATTTAGGTAATCTACATTTTAGATTTTTTTTTTTTCATTTTTGATCTTTGAAGGATCAGTTAACTGGTCAGCAACTTTTCTGTAAACAAAATTTCAGAAAGTGTGATTCTGTAAAATAATGTATAGTTAATTAAATAAACAAGGAGTTATTAAACCAATTTTTATTAAAATTTTGAACGCGACAAGTGCTTTTCTCTTTGGGCATTTTTGATCATTTGAATCTCACTTTAATAATTAATAAAGACGAAATCACAAAAACACTCGCCAAAATAACCTCAAACCAACCTACTTATGTTCAAGAGATTCAAGATGGAGCCCGACTGAAAACAGATGCACAGCCAAGTTGATGGCGCTGCAATCAAAAGCTGTGAAACAGACTTGGTTTAAACTAGATTTAAGATATTAACCCTGTTGTAGCCATAAAATAATTTTCCAAGTTGGGGCCAAACTTGAAAGTGAGCAAACATTTGGCAATTTCCACACGGGCATACACTGATTGAGGGACTTTTTCCAAAAATTCGTACTTTGGCTATTTTAGAGATTTTGAGTAGATGTAAATATTTTCAAATCTTAGTAGATTTGGATGTATCAATAGAGCCAGCAAAGCATTTGTCTTTCCACAGTTGGAAGGTCCACAAAATATTGCTCGTACACTGTTTGGCAACAAACGTCCATGTCGTTTTTCTCTATTTTCGTTTTGAACAAGCGAATCAAAATTCTGGATAGGTAGTTTCACAGGTTCTACTGGGAGCCGATGTCATTTTTTAGATGACAGTTGCTCCCAGTGGGACCCTGCGGTGGTTTTTAACCTTCAGTTTATATATATATATATATATATAGTGGCTTGCATTTAACAATTGTAAAACTTTAATTGAAAACCTCAGAAGAAGCCCCAGTTTACGGTAATTTGAAATATTAAAATAGTAAAAATTGAAAATTGCCATAATTTACCTAAAAATTTTAATATGTGAAATAAATATGGTTCTATTGATAAATTATAATAGCTTTTAATTTAATTTTTACTTTTTTTAATATGTTCGGTAATCGTTTATTCTGACTATTTTTTTTTTGAATTTTTAAGTAAATGGTTTCAGACCTTTTACAAAACCATCTTTCAAGTCCAAAAGTACAATATAAGTCGAGGAAGACCATGCATATAATAATTAAAAAACGGCCATGAAAATGGAAAACGTCAAAAATAGAAAAGTTTACTAAAATAACGCGATGGTGTAATATTCTTAACTCTATCCAAACAATAAGATCATATCGTGAGATGTGAAACGTGACGTAGCCTGTCTCCAATTTAAAAACATTGTCTTCCAATTAATTAAACAAAGTTAAGAAGAATAAAATTTGTTCACATTAAAAAAATTATAATGTATCACTATGGAGTATAAATTAATAATGCATGTTTAGGGTCCAAATGCGCTACTTGACCATAGAATTCTCTTTTGGATTTAAAAAAATTTTTATTCGATTGTAGATTTTCCTTGTTTTTCATAGAAAATTGCAATTATTTAGTAAACTTAGTAAAAATGCCATTCCTTGAAGAACCACCGACTTAAAAAAGTATGAAGTTGAGTTCCTAAAGGAGGTTATTTGAGTTGTATTCTTTTTTTCCTTATGCAAAAGATACTTTGATGAATCTTTAAATATAAATTAGAAAATTTAACTCATTACTGGTCAAATTTTACAGATTTGGTTAGCGCGAAGTGAGCCACCTATGATTAGAAGAAAATTACCAATTCGATTGGTTGAGATATTTCCTAATTTGATAATGGAAAGCAACTAATTGCTTATCAAAAATATATGAATTAACTCAGGACTATATGTAATAATTCAAGAAAGGTTATAAAAATTGAGAACGTAAAAAATAGAAGAGTTTGATAAAATAGAACGATGATGCAGCATTCTCATTTCTCCTCAAATATTAAGTAGGTTATGTATTGTCACATTGTAAACGTGACACAGCCTGCCTCAATTTAAAAATACGATTTTTCTACAATCTTCAAAGTACAATGTATCAATGTACTTGAACTTATTTATACATATTTCGGGTCCTCTTGCCCATTTGGTTTGAATAAAGATGATCTTGAGTTTCTTAAGAAGTTTATTTTGTAGCTTTTTTTTATGCGGAAGATACTTTATTGCCTCTCTGGATCAGAATTGTTAAAACTTAATTAATTACTAGTAATTTTTTGAATTGCAATGGATTGATGAGCTTTAAATTAATTGTGCATATTCATGGTCCTCATGTGCTACTTTTCAACAGAATTCTGTTTTCGATTTTCCACATTTTTTACGGTTGTACATTTTTCTGGGTTTTGATAGAAATTTGTATTTATACAGGGCAGCATAAAATTTATCAAAAATATAATTTTTGTTGTGAAAAATCCTCCACCACACAAAGTCTTTGAATTTATTTTAAGGGTCGTTTTACCATTCCTCAAACGTTCAAAAAAAAAAAAAAAAAAAAAAAAAAATAAATAAAACCTTAAAAAAAAAAAAAAAAAAAAAAAAGAAACCGACATTTCCTAAGAACGAAAACACGGCAGATTTTTTATTTTGACTATTGGGGTCAGAAATGCAAGTCATAATAAAATTGGGAAACTTATGCTAGCAGGCAGAGTGGCCAAATTTACTTGAAGTGTTGCTTTGACATCGCTTACAGATTCAAGCACGGACATCAACATGTCCTAACAACCAAAATCAAAGGAGATTTTTTGATTTAACTATTGGGGTCGGAAATGACTTCAAAATAAGTTCAAGAAACATACTCTACCAAAAAAGGTCTCTGAGTTTATTTTAACGGTTGTTTTAACATCCTTTAGAGATCCAGGTAAAGTCATCGACCTTTTCTAAGCGGCCTAAAATTTTCCAATACCATCTTTTACATACCAATACGATCATCAAGTTCTATTTAGGAATAGAAAACAATCCACTGTATGAGTCATGCGTAACTGAAACAGAAAATAATACTAGACCTTAGTCTAGAACAGTAATCATTTTTTAAATTCTAGAATCTTTTTTTCTGTCACATCCTACCCCTTTTTCAGCTCGAAAAATTACCAATGACTCTTATTCTTGGCAATTTGATGACTATTTTTCTTAACTAACTTGAAAATGTCATTTAGCAATATTCTCGAGTTTATATCCGTAATCAGCACTCCTAGTGATATATTTCACTTCTGAACTATAAAGAAAATTCTCCAAAAGTCTTCTAACCATTATCTCCTAAATTCTAAAAAGTCATCAAAATAACTAGTTACCATTTTTATATATACAATTGTGAAGAATATGAAGACCCGGGAGTTTTGTAAATGTTAAATTTGTTTTACATTAATTACCATGGATAGAAAAAAATTTCTAAACATACATTTTCAAATAAAATAATTCTGACAATAGGTGTAAAAAATCATGAGGCTGGGAAAGGGATAGGGTGCGACAGAACTTTCCCTTTTCCAGCAGTATTGTGAAAACTTTTCTCATTTTTTTTCTAGTTTCGAGCAATAACTTGTAAATAACGTACATATCATGATCAAGGATGGATGACTTGGCCGATTTAAAATTTGAAAATATTTTCGGTCATTATTTCAATAAAATTTAAAACGTTTCAATGTTTTGCTCAAATTTATGAACCTTGAAATAAAAGAAAATATTCTTCGTATGACTTTACAAATTGAAAAAAGTGCATAACCATTTGGAAGCCAATGATCTTGGGAGATTTCCTCGTACGGCGAGCCATTATTTATTCATAGCTTCTTAAACAATATATTCTTCATAAATCCATGCTTTATTGAATAATTGCAATTTTTTATGGAGAACTAAAAAAATTTACAACCGTAAAAAATTTGCAAAATCGAAAACAACAATCTGTTGAAGCGTAGCGCATCAGGACCTTGAATAGGCATAATTAATTTATGGCTCATTGATCCATTCTAATTTAAAATAATTCGTATTTTTCTGAACTTTGTGCAAACAATCGGAAGACAATATTTTGAAAATGGAAAAAGGCTAGCTGACGTTTACAATTTCAAAATTGGGCCTTCTCATTGTCTCAATAGAGTAAAAAATGTTACACCATCGCGTTACTTGAATAAATTGGTCACTTTTCCCATTTTTATAAATAACTTTTTTATGTGCCTATATAGAATCTTGAATGAGTTTATATATTTTACGAATCAATTAGCTGCTTTTTACTATTGAATTAGGAAATATCTTGAATAATCAAATGCATAATTTTTCACTAACCTTTAGTGGTCTACTTTTTTCTAATAAAATCTCCCAAATTCACTGGAAACTAGTTAAGTTTAAACCGTTTTGATTCAGAGAGATAATAAAGTATCTTTTGCGTGAGTAAAACGCCATAAAATAAACGTAGACTTATTTAGACACCCAAGTTCATCCTTATTCAAGGCAAATTATTTTTACAAAGTTTGCTGAATAATTTTAATTTTAAATAACAAATTTGAAAAATTTACAACTGAAACAAATTTGGAAAATTGAAAACAGAACTATGCTGATAATTAGTACATGAAGACTGTAAATTTGTATAATTAATTTGGAGCCCGTTCATCCAGTGTAATTGCAAAAGTCTGAGAAATTCTCATTTTTCTTAACTTTGTTTAAACAGTCAGAAGGTTATGTTTTTAAATTGAGGCATGCTGCGTCACGCTTGTAATGTCACAGTATGACCTTCGTATTGTATCCAGATATATAAGTATGCTACGCTATCGCGCTATTATATTGAACTCTCCTAATTTCCACGTTTTCAATTTGTATAACCTTCCTTCAATTATTATATACAGTGCTGAGTGAATGTATGTATTTTTATTAAGCAATCAGTTGCTTTCCAATAATTAATTAAAAAATATCTTGATTACTCGAATTAGTAATTTTGTACTAATCTTTAGTGTCTCACTTTTCGCTAATCGAATCTGAAAATTTATACTTATAATTAGTTAAATTTCATCAGTTATGCATAGATAATTAATGTCTTTAGGTTGAGGATTCAGCTCTTTTCTTGAAAATTTGCCTTTTTTGTTCGAAATAATATAAAGTATAGAGATGCACGCCGAGACGAGAATTTCTCGGATCTCACCTGATATTGCCCGTATTCCAGATATTTTTCTTGTAGAGAACTTTTAGTTTTCAATTGTTTAATCTCAACCCCTCCCGACTTGAATATGCGAGCAGAATCGGGCAAAATTCTTGATAATATTTATAGTTTAAGTTTGACATTTCGCGTGAGTATCAAAAATGAGGTAGCAGAATTTGAACATTATGGAAGTGGAATCGCGACGAATAAGAAGGCCGAAAAGAACCGTCATCAATTTCGAGCTCATCGAATTAATGATTTGATACTACATCAAGTAATAAGGTATAATAATTTCACAAAATCTAACTGATTCATTGATAAAACATTAGGCTGGAAAATTTTAAGCAAATTTAAAACTCAAAAGGGTAGCACATTAAAATATATGGTAAATGTCCCAGTAATCATGACGATACCAATAACCGAAAAAGTTATTTATAATTTGAATACGTTGTGGAACAATATGTTAAAAGTGATATTTAGTAATCACAAAAATCTATTTCTAGCATTATATAGTAGCGAACAAAATGTCAATGCATGTAAATTAAATAAAAAGCAAGAAAATTGGCGTCACGATTACTGAGACGTTTACCATAATTTTTTTTTTAATTCGTTATATTTTAGGTATAAATTTGATTTATATTCGAATAATTTTTTTAGATTTTCTGTCCTAACAATCTTAACTTTTTTCACCATTTTCTAACCTAGTTGTGTTATAAATGAAACGGTTAGTTTTTGTGGAATTTCCGTGAGGACTCCTACATACATTTTTAATTTCTCTCCGCTCATCCACAAGCCACAGTCTTCAGTTTATCAAAAAATGTGCTGGCTCAATAATAAGCCGTTTTTTTTAAGTGAAACTTCTTTGGGAAAACTGCTGCGCTAACCGAAGCATACATATGCTCTCTCTCTCTCTCTCTTTGCACTCTCTTACTACGTGATTTCGTCAAAAATCATGCTGATTCCTCAAGAAAAATTTCAAAGTTAATCCACCAAATTTTCACTTCTGCCGTGTGGCCCCACTGTCACCCACTGGATTTTGAAATATATAACTCACTGTCTATAAAGTTATAAAAATTATGTTAAAAAGAATTTGATGTGTAGAAATAGTTTTTTGGGCCTATAAAACATTTGCTTGAATTTAAAATAAATTTATTTTCATCAATTCGCATTTTCTCCGTTAAAACAAATATTTATTCCCGTTTGTGGAACATTCATTTGGAACAATGAATCATTCATTTGCTTTAAGATGTATTTTTTTCAATTGATGTCTCTTTGATTGAAAGAATTGAAAGAATTTTCAGTTTTTTAATAAATAAATTTTGTTATCACTAAATAATTGATAAACAATGGAAAAACGTTGTGAATAATGAAGTTGTAATCTCCAAAATGTTGACAACACCATTACAGAACTTAATTAATAAGAAAAAAGCATGTAAATTAATTACCAATGCAAAAATGAATTAATCAACATTTTTTTAAAAACAAATTCGCTTCTGTAATGGTATCGTCAAAATTGGGGGTTTTTGGCTTTATTATTTACAATGCTTTTCAATCTTTTACAAATTATTTAGTCATTTTCAAGTTTCTCAACTTTTTAGATTAATTTATCAAAGGCATTATTTGTATCGTGAATGAAGGAAGCTGGAATAGATGATTTATGTGAGTATTTATTATTTTTCTATCTTCGAGTAATAATTTGAAAATAACGTATCATGTGCCGCATGCGTGTTTTTCAACCTTGTGCTCGAATTTCTGCACCTTTCAATAAACGAAAATATTTGTCTCATGACTTTCCAGATAAGAAGACCTGATGACCTAATAACCTAAGTTTAAAATGTTTTTCAACCTTGTCTCGGACTGTCTGACCCTTCAACTAAACGAATTTGTTGCTTTCATGACTTTGGAAATTATAAAAAGTGAATAATAACTTAGGAGGCCTCATGAGATAGCGACTAGTATATATGTGTAAACCGGAATATTCACGTGAATATTCATCAGTTATATTGGTGATTTTTCCTAAACCTTATTGTAAGTATAATGATATATAAAAAAAAATAAAAAATTGTTTTGCAATAACTGGTTTTTCTCAACGTTTCAGTCTTTCCACGAAATTATAATCACTTTATACTGACTTTCATAATTTTTTTTACAAAAAATGTTGTGTTTTTATAAAAAAAACAATAATAAATAAGAAAAATTTGTTTATCGATCAAAGATTTTATTATTCTTAAATATTAATAGTTTTGATTACTTCATTATTTTTAATTATCTCTTTATAGTAATTGATTTGGATGCAATATTAACTTTTTCTGGGTGAAAAATATAGTGGCTTGTAAATAACAGTTGTAAAACTTTCATTCCAAGATGCACAAGAAAAATTAAGTGTGTGCCGCTTTCTCCCACATATGCACAGCTTACCTGAAGTTTACAGTAATTTGAAATATTAAAATACTAAAAATGAAAAATTGCCATAATTTACATTTTAATTATAATATATAACGCGTTTTATATGATTTTTATTCAACACGAGGCAGGAGCCCGTCCAATGAAAACACGATTTTCCCGAAAAGCTGAAAAGGTGCTGTAAAATCGGTTTCTTTGTTCCACGTCACATAAGTTTAACAACTTTGGTTTTATTAATAAATTATAGAAGCTCACTATTTTTTTACTGTTTTGAAAATATGTTAAGTAATTGTTTACTTTGACGATTTTTCCGAATTTTTGAATAAATGGCTTGAAACATTATCCAAAACCATCGTTCTAGTTCAGAAGTCAAATATCAGTAGGGAAAGACAAAAGAAATACCATTCATTTTTTGTCAACAAATACAAAAATAATCAAAAAATGTTTTGTTATAACTAATTTTTTTTTTCATTTTGCTTTTTCCTTTTTAAATGGCTCTGTCAAGTCGTCCCAAAAAATTGGGGGAGTTGGAAAAGGGATCGGACTAGTCGTCCCGAAAATTGGGGACGATTAGCCAAGCTTATGAAAAATATTGGACTAGTCATCCCGAATTTCGGGCGACGAGACACTTCGTTTTAAAATTTGGAATTATTTTTATTTCGAAAAATTAAATTCAGGAGAATATTGAAAAAGATTTGTAAACCTTTCCCAACATCTTTGAAACAGAATTTTGATGATTTAAAAATAATGTAAAAACAATTTGAGAAACAATTTGAGAAAAAAATCGATTTATTTGATAAGATATTTAGAAGGATTAGCGCATTTGAAAATATTCAAAAAAATTCAGAATTAACTGTAAATTTTGTATGATATCGTCAAAAACATTCGAAGATTTTTAGAACTCTTGAAAGATACCGCGAAAATAAAAAACTTTTCTTAAGATTCGTGAGCAAATTTTTAACGCTTTTTTATTATTTTAAATTAAGTTTTACAGATTGCAAATAATTCTTGAAATTATCAAATGAATCCGCGAGATTTTCTGCTATTTTTTGCAATTTTTAAAGATTTTTCTCAATTTTAAGAATAACTTGAGTTACTTTTCAAGGTGTTTGAAAATGAATCTTTTTTTGGACGAATTCAATGGTTTTTTATCTAAAAGTAAAATCTTTATTCAATGAAATATCAACTATAACATTTTTCGTTGAAAATTTATTTTTTTTTGCTTGGAAATTCAACTAATTGGTTAAAAGTTTAACTACTTTGTTAAAAATTCATTTATGTGTTTCAAAGTTCATTATTCCATTTTAGAATTCATTTCTTCGGTTAAAAATGTAACCATTTGATTGAAATTAACAATTTTCTTGCAACTTTGATTCAACCTACCTGAAATCTTTAAAAACCTTTTTTACGTTTTGTAAGAATCTTAGGAAAATAGTATATCGTGTATCGAAGGCGTAAAGAAGGCATTAGTCATACTGTACCCAAAATTCTCCAAATCATTATATAAGAGTATCCTCCATTTACAGACGATGAACATCTTTCTTGCTACTTTGACCTTGACTCTGGTCGTTTTATTTAATTCTATTGGTAATTATCGTACAATTTATATTATTATTTCTATTGTTATTATTATACCATTATTCCACATTCCTTTCGGGGTAAACGTAACTCGCTGATCAATCTCTCTAGCGATCACCAAGGGCGAAAAGCTTCACCAAGTCACCATGTAAAGCTCTCTACTCGGACTTATTAGTATCCAAAGTCTTTTGTTTAAGGCACCATTTACTCCACTGACACTCTTCATCATGCATTTCTTATAAACTATTTGACGCCACACTTTTCTGTCCTGGCATACCTTTCTAGTTTCCTTCACGTCCATGCATTTTCTCATGTAAGCTCTTGTGTTAATATGTTTTTTGTATATTTTTTCGAATTAGGTTCTCATTCAAGCATTCAAACCACTCGGTCTGCCTCTGAGTACGCTACCATTTAACTTAACTCGATATACTTGTTTCGTCAGTCGTTCATCTTTCACTCTCTCAAAATATCCAAACCATCTCAACAAATTTTGTTCACCCTTGTCAAATAGTATCTCATGCATACCACATTCTTTAAAGATTCTTACGTGACTGACTTTATCCATTAGCAATCGCTTAGAACCTCTTCAAATTCTATGAAGTTTAATTTATTTTCCAATTCTTTATAAAACATTCACATCTTTCGAAATCTTTGGAGATTGTAAAAATCCATTTAAAAAATGATAAATCATTTGAAAGCACTTGAATATGATTTGAATTAAACTTTTTCTTTAAAGTTCTCTTTAAAAAAACGTTCAAACTTCTAGAAATCTTTTAAATCCCTTGGAATCCTTGGAGATACAATAAAATTCTCAAATCTTGTAAAGTTCCTTAAAGTACCTTAAAATTCAGTGAAATTTTTGGAATCGCTAAAAATCCCTCTACGTTTCATTTCACTCATTTTCCAGAGTTAACCAGAAATACCTTGAAATATTGGAAAATCCTACAAGATTCTCTAAAATTCCTCAACAGTTTTGAAAAACATAAACATTCTCTAAGATCCCTTGCAATGTTTTTGAATTCCTTGATTTTCGACGGCATATTTTTGACCTTCAGAAACTCAAAGAAATCTTTTGGAATCAGTTGAAATATTTATAAATTGTTCCTGCGGCCTTAAAATCCATAAAAGTCCCTCAACATTTATGGAAATCTGGTGCAATCCCTCAAAACCTCCTAATACTGATTCTAAATAAATTAAACTTATTTATTAAAGTTCTCTAAGGAAACATTTAAATCCCTATAAATCTTTGAAATACTTTAAGCTTGTAAAATTTCTTGATATTCCTTACAATTCTTAGAAATCCCTCGAAATTTTTTTAAACTGTGGAGATCCTTTGGAATCCCTTAATATCCTGGAAATGTTTAAAAATCGCTTGAGATCCGAGGAAATATTTCTAATCTCTTAAAAACCAATGCAATCTTTTGAAAATTATTGAAAGATTTAGAAATAATATCAAATTATTTTAGAGGCCCTAAAATCGGTGGAAGTGTCTCAAAACTGATTGAAAACATTGGGAATCCCTTAAAACCTCCTGGTATGTTTAGAAATTTTTCAAATGTCGTGACATTTTTACGACATCTGACAAAACCCATTTCAATCCATGGAAATTGCTCAGAGTTTCTTAAAATTCGTTCAAAGTCGGTATCCTACATTAAATAAATCAATCATTTGTTTGTACTTTCTCAATTTTTTCGCGACAACTTTTTAAATATTTTAACATTTTTTATTTCCATATGGATTTTCTTATAATAATTGCCCTATAATTATTACTAGAGTACTTAAACTTTCGGCCCAAACTGGCACAGAAAAACCTGCCAGACTTTTTAATTTTTAATTTTGAAAAAGTACTTTTGAGCTACCACCTAGCTATATTAAATCGTAAAAATAAAAGTAAAAAACAAGTGATAACTGTTTCCTCAATTACCAAACATGAATTTTGACACACTCGAAAGACGAACAGGACCATATCCTCCTACGTGAGATAGGCCAAAACAATTATTCTAAGCCAATATAACTAATTTCCAAAATTTGTCAATAACGCCCTTTTGTCTGACGACCATTTAGGTATATTTCATGCACTTTTTTACTTTGTCGTGCTCATATTTGAAGTAATATAATAATTGATCTATTTCTATTTCTTCTTACAGAATTAAGTTCATCATGGTACGATGCTACTATCCTTAAGCCTGCATACCATGCTCTTTATAATGATGCTGATGTTCGCTACTACACAACAGATCGTAAAAACTTTACAAACCTAATTGGAAAAAAAGGACTAACTCGAGTACTAGAAACAATAGTTGGCCATCAACTATTCCTTGCTGCAATAGACGACAAGCGTTATATTCGTCAATTTTATATGGGACCTATTACCGATAATAAACCAGTTTATATATGCCCACACATGAGTCAATGTGAAACGGAATTTTCTCCATTTACTAAATTAATGACTGACTTGTTTGCCATGCAATTCGACACACGAATGGATTTAATTGATAACTAAATATGATAACTAACATCAAAACCTAAACTTGAGAAGTAAAATTATTAACAATGATTTTGCGGTGTTGTTATGGCTCTTGTTATGTTTTCGTTAGCTATATATCAAACTTTTGTTTTCAATCAAATAAATTGTGACAATGAAAAAAATTAGTTTTAAATTAAGGAAATAAATAGACTAGTAAACATCGAAGAGGATAATTTACTACTTTCCAATGTCCCTAATTTGATGACGAGACTCCTACATATAGCTTAAATTAAATTATTATCTTGATTATTGGAACATTCAAACGCAAAGTGCAAAATTTACGCCACTGGAATTAAACTTCGCAAACTAACGAATGAATTTGATTTATCTTTTCCCTTCTGTTTATGTTTTTCATTTCTTTTCCTCAAAAAGTTGCATTCACCTCATAAGAAAACTGACTGGTTGAAACACCGGGAGAATATGAGTTTTAGTGGCTGCTTTTAGTTAAATTGTCTACGAATAAAAATTAGGAATTTCCTGCATCATTAGTTTTGTATATAAAAAATTTCCAAATGATTTATTGTATTTGATCATACAATTCATTTGTACATGTTCCTAAACATTATTGATAGAAGAATACTTCATCATTGTAAATAATTTTTCAATGTTCGGAAATAATTCTTTTATCAAGGATATACTTTTAAGTTCAAAAACAAGCATGGTTAAAAATTATTTATAAAATCAGGGAAAATATTACCATTATTAGTTGCAGTTAATTTTATAGGAAGATTCGAAAATGCATTTCAGAAAAAATATTCCAGGTATATATTGTTTATTTTACAATATTTGTGTAGGATGTTATGTTGTTTTCTTCTGTTTAGGTAAGAGTTTCAATTTTTTTGTAGGGGTCATTTTAATTGTGAAAAGATAATCTTCAAATCTCTTTAGTACCATTTTATTCATAAAGTTTGGATCAAGAACAATATTGGAGATAAAAATAGGAATTGAACAATGCATAAATATATACATGTTTTTAATAAAAGCGTGCCAAAGAGATTTGTAGAGAATATTTCTTGGAAGAAAATGAGTCCTAAGAAATTAAAATTTGATAAGAATAACTATTCTTACCTAATTTTGAAACAACAACATGAAAATCTAAATAATTATTGTTAACTAAAAAATGTCAACCTGAAACATTCGTTTATGAAGTCCACATTAAGTTATCTTCCAAAATTAATTACAATTAAGGAAGGGAATATTGTCCTCGATTTTATACTTCATTTTCAACCATGATTATTCTTGAATTTGGAATAACTTTATTACATCCTCAATATTTGTCTACAATACTGTATAATTAGGAGAAAAATATAATTATGTACTAGGTAAAAAATATAATGGCTTGAAACGAAAAATTGTAAAACTTCAATTGCAAGACCGAGAAGGAGCCCCAGTTTGCGGTAATTTGAAATATTAAGATACTCCAAATTAAAAATTGCCATAATTTACTTTAAAATTTCAATATGTAAAATAAACTTGGTTTTATTAACAAATTATAATAGCTTTCAATGTTATTTTTACTTTCTTGGAAATATGTTGGGTAATCGTTTACAATGAGGATTTTCCCTAATTTTTGAGTAAATGGTTTAACACCTTTTCCAAAACCATCTTCCTAGTCCAAAAGTATAATATCAGTCGGGGAAGACGAAAAAATATTGCTATTTTTGTCAAAAAATACAACAATAATCACAATTTTTTTTGCAATGACTGATTTTTTGTGTTTTGTTTTTTCCATGGATTTATAATAAAATATAATATAAAATCCGAGAAGATTGCAAAAAATGTTGAAAAAAATCTAATTTTGTATGGTTTCCAAAAAAAGTCTCAACATTTCAAAAAGGTTTCAAAAAATTTTTAAATATTCCCGAAATTGTGAAAAAGATCTTCACGATTTTAAAATAATTTGAAAAAAATTGGAGAAAAAATTAAATCGATTTCAAAAGATTTTTAGAAGGCTGAGAGGTTTTGAAAAGATTGTTAAGAATTCAAAACAAAATGTAAATTTTTGAAGTTCGAATAAAACTTTTGAAGCTTTGTAAAAATTGTAAAAGGTACCAGGAGAATAATAACTTTTCTTCAGATTCGTAGGGAAATTTTTAACGCGTTTTTTATTTGTTTTAAAGATTTGAACAACATTTCTAAAATCGTAAAAAAGAATCTGCAAGGTTTTTAGCCATGTTGCAGTTGAAAATTCAACTACTTGGTTAAATGTTGAAATACCTTATTAAAATTTTCTTTCTTTGTTGAAATTCTGATTTGCACATATCTGAAATCTTGAAAAACCTTTTTTAATTTTCTCAAGAATCTTAGGAAAATTATGTTTATTATCTTAAAAACAAATGAGAATATAAACATTTTTTAAATCAGTTCTACGGTATTTTTATTTTTTATTAAATTTTTTCCCTCTCAAATCGAAAAACTACACTCGCGCGCATTGAGCGATGGAAGATGCTAGTCTCTTTAAAATCGAATTAAGAATTTTTTCTAAAATTCTTTCTTAACCACTTTCGGTATTATTACAAATTTTGAATAATCTTGCGTCAATAAACTTAAGTTCCTAAAGAAGTACATTTTGATTTTTAAGCTATTTTTGTCTCCGAGTTAAATTTGGAAATATTTTTTACTAATTGCTAGTAACATTTTACAGAATCGATTAGCGAAAATTCAGCCACTAAAAATTGGTAGAAAATACTAATTTTAGTAGTCGAAATATTTCCTAATTGCTAGAAAAATAATTTCTTGGCAAAAAAAATTATTTAGGCCATAACGGCCTTTCCGGCTGTAGTCTCAGTCTTGTCCAGCATCTCTCTATCCTTATCCCCCCTTGTATACTTCCTCTACCTCATTTAATAAAAAAAAAGGTTATAAAAATGGAAAACGTGAAAAATATAAAAGTTTAATAAAATAAAGCGATGGTGTTGATCATTGTGAATTGTGAATTTTTTTATGTCTTACGGTCCACATAAAAATTAAATAAAAAATGAGCTGAAAATATTTTTTCAACTCAGAATTTATTAATTAAAAAACTCCTTTCTCCATCCTTTACGTACGTAACAAATGAAAAATTCACAATTTAAAATTCTTAAACAATTGCGGTCGAGACAAGGATTGATTTGCTACAAATCATTTTACAAAGTTTAACCATTTGGTTAAAAATTCATGCATGAAAAAAAAATAACTATTTTGGTAGAAAGTCCAAATTTGATTGAAAAGTACATTCTTGTTGAAAATTAGTCCTTTTGGCTTGAAAGTTTATTTATTCCGTTGAAAAAATTTCATGTTTTTCAGATAAAAATACAAATGTTTGGTTAAAACATGAGACTGCAAAATACTACATCAACTAATGCTTATTTCTTTCTGAATTAATTTCTTATGAATTATCATCTTATTTATTTTGATTTTTAAATTATAAAATTAAGGAAGTGAGAAAAGTAACTTTCTATATAACTTGAAGTTACTTTATCTAATAACTGTAGCTAGATACAGTTACAAGTAACTTAACTGTAACTAGTTACCCCGAAAAAAGTAACTTAGCCAACACTTTACTGGAACCTATAGTGAACTAATTGGGAATATACTCATATGCAAACAGGAACCGGAGGTAGGTATATTTCATGTTCGAAGAAAAAATATAACATGTCTGCTTATGGCACCCGCCAAGTTTAGACGCGTTTTTTTTAAAAGGTTTTTTTGAAGTTGCAATTTCTAAAATGTCCCGGTGACACGTTTTTCCACTTACAAAGTTCATTTTGGGCCTCAAATGATTGGACTTTATTCAGCTATATGCCCTATATGTAACACCATATCGGACATGCGGGCCCTTTTCATGCAGACTCCCCCATATATTTTGAATGAATCTCCGCTTCTCTACAAGCCACCGTTTCAGGTTAAAAAAAATGTGTTGTCGCGATGAGCCCCTTTTTTAAATCGAAACTTTTTTTGGAACGAGAGTGAATTGAAGTAAGTGAGCCATTGTTCGAACGGAAGTCTTTGTCTCTCTCTTGCAAGTATACTTTATATAGTCTTTACCTTCTCTCTCTATTCGCTTCTCCCTTTTGTGCGGCGATTCGCAATTGCTCTAAACATGCCTCTTCGGTATCCCCACTACTGCTACGGCAACCAAATCTATGTGATCTCCTCAAAACTCATGATGATTCCTCAGGAAAAATTTTAAAGTTAATCCATCAAAGTTTCACTTCTACCGCGTGACCCCACTGCCATGCACTGGGTCTTCCAATATACAGGGGGTCCCTGTACTCAAGGTACATTTTTATATTTTTGAATTCCTCATAAAAAATGGAGTCGAAAATAATAATAAAAATTTGTTGTAAAGTTAACAATTAATGAGTATTTAACAATTAAAGATTAACCAATCGGAAGCATGCGTTAGATGGACGACAGTCCATGTGTCACTGATGAGGGTGTGTGTCTAGATCAATCTAAAATATCTATACCTTAAACCTATATACCTATCCACCCTTCACCTATATACCCATCCACACATCGCTACTTTTTAACCGAGCAATTCACGCCTACCCCGAAAGGGAAACTGTTTAATGATATAATAATAATAATAACATACATTATTTTTAAATTATTTTTCCTCATTCTATAAGTGATTTGTTTAATAATATTATCGTCATGGAAAAAATTTGTATTGACATAATAATTAATAATAGTATGAACAATTTTTATTAACAGATGTAGAATTTTAATGTTTTTTGACGAAAGGTTAGTTTGTTTCGATGTATTACTTCTACTAGCATAATACAAGACATAAATTTGAATACTAGGCATGATTGAACAATAAATTTTATGATTGATATAAACAAATGTTATGGCAAATAAAAAAGTGAGAGATTTTTTTTATATAATTTAAAAATAGCGATATTAACCAAAGAATAACACATTCAATTCTAAGTTGCGTCTATACCAAAAATTATGTAATTTTCACAAAGTTAATAAAATACACTGATAGGGGCCACCATAGTGTGCCAAAACGTTTCAAACTATTTAATTGTTTTAAATTTCCCTGACTCTAAAGTCAACAATAAACATCAAAATTTTAAAGAAATAGTCATATTCTCGATTAATTTTATACGTGGAATTTAAAAAACGTGAAAACCTCATTACGATATTTTGAAATTTTTTATTACTCATTACTACAGCAACATAAATTCAACTGCCAATTTAACCCGAATCCGCCCACGGGGTCATATATAATACGGCGAGCAGTGGTGCGTGAAAAACGACTTATCCTGGTCTTTCACATTTAAATCTCGCGCAAAACTGTTGTACACTATTCAGGGAGGTTACCCAAATAATTTCAGGCTACTGTTTAGTGCAAGTTGGCAACCTTGAGCTGCGGAAGTTATTCCCCATTTCAGCTTTTGTTTGTGGAAGAAAGAATGTTGGGCGGATTTGGGTTAAATAAATCGTGCAAAAAAAAAATCTCATTTTTATATATATTCTAAGGATTTTGACATTTCTATGTTTGAATCCGAAACGAAGAAAATAATGGGTGTAAATTTTGTTGCATTTCAGTTTAAATAATGAAAATATTCATTGTCCTTCATTTGTTTTTGGGATCTCATTTTTGTTGCAACTTAAATTAAACTTCAGAAAATTATTTCATTTCTATAATATTGTAAGATTTTATAGTGTCCAAATGTCTAACCATGGGAGGAAAGCAAGGCTGAAGGAAATTGTAAATATTTTGATTTCCGGGATCGATATTCGAGCCCAAAACAGTGTGCCCACTTGATTACTTTACCATAACCCAATCACGTTACCGCGTGAGCTACACTGCCCCTGATTACAACATTTCTCTTGATTTAGAAAGTTATAAACTTCCCTTGATTTTTGAAAAAAGGCAAAAGTCTTAATCAAATAGCACATTATAAAATAAACGTTGAGACTATCGTTGCAATTGATAAGAGAAACATCATTTTGAACAAAACAAGTTTTTACGAATGCGTCTGTCTGTCTGTATGTATGTATGTCTGTCTGTGAGCAGGATAACTTTCGAAAGATTTGACCAATTGGATTGGCCTTTGGTATACTATTTTAGTCTCTCGAACTAAAGGTCGAGTTCGTAAGTCAGCATTTTTAGATGAAAATTCAAAAACTGACCGCATTTTGAAAATTTTTGAGACCATTTTTTTCAGAGTTTGAAAATTGAATGTGCGGCTATTCATAGTACTCAAAAATTCAAACAATTTTTTTTCATGACATTTTTCGATAGAATGCAAATTTTCAGACTGACAGCATTTTCAAAATCCAAAAGAGGAAACGAAAATCAACATTTTCAGCCAAACAACGCACGATACGAAAAAAAGTCAAAATGAAAAAATGTTTCTTTTTGCATGCACTGCAAGATTATCATAACGACTTTCTGAATTTTATCGAAAAATAAAAAATTCACATTTTTATTACACAAAAAATAATAAAAAAATTAATTTTACGGTCAAACTATGCAAGATACGACAAAGGCTGGTGACCTTCTCAGCATAAAACATCAACCAATTGCGACTTTCTCAATTTCTATACCTTGTCCTCACCCCTCCCCCCAGCGCTATGAGAAGGTGCCCGTGAGGCGGGCAGATTTTTAAAATTGTTTTTCTAGTCACCCAAAATATATTCGTGTTTAGGTTCCGAGATTTCCATAGCGTTTTGCCTGGTATCTGACTGCATAATTTTCATTAATAGTAGTACAACTATTTCGAATGAGCTGATGCTTCATTTATTACGTCCGTGGTAGCAGGTAACAATTTTTGTTCATTTGCCTTTTTTCTAACCAAGAATTATAATCGAGAAATAAGATTTTCCTTTTTATTACTAAATATAACCTTACTAATTACACTGGGGTCCGCTTTACTGGGCGTTTCGGGGATACCGTTAATGACCTTCACAGTAAATAGGGACTGTCCAAAGCGTTCTTCTTCTTGGTTATGGCTTCTTATAGTGCCGAATCGTAAACTGCGCAACTCCGATGACCTTGCAAGCGCCTCTCTCTCGCCTTCTTGGACCACCTTATCCGGTATATCAGGTTCGGGTAAAGCGGGATCACAGTGTACTTATTTATTCGCCCCGACTTTGAAAGCGTCAACTAATCAGCTTCCTTATTATTGTAAAATATCCATAAATTGAAAAATGAAATGATTTTATTGAAGAACGATGCAATTTCCCTAAAAATTTGTTATAATAATATGAATTGATAAAAAATTAGCGCAGGTTTAAAAAAATGTATCTCAACCATGCAGAATTATATTTATCTATCAAATAAATAAGTATTATTCAGGGATTTTTCTACCGATTTTCGAGTTTTTCTACCTTTGTCAATTATATTCAATTGAGAATTGATAGTATATTATATTTTTGACATATAGGAATCGCTGATTGAAATAAATATTCTAATGGTATTTTATATTTTAAATTAGATTCTCATCTTATAAGGTAGTCGTATATATAATTCCTTAATATTCTTTTACTACCCAAAGACTTTCTCTTGATTATTGCCATTCTCATTTGTAGAGTACAGATTTTTATAAGTTATAGTGCCTCTTTGTGAGCGTTTTTTTAACTACGCTCGCGTTTATAAAACAAAAATTTTCGTGAAATATAAAAGAATAGAAAATGAAATAATCTTTAAAACTTAAGCAATAGCTGTACACGGGAAAAAAATTACAACTAAACTAGCGATATCTATCATCGATCTAGCTACAAAAATTGTTAAAAACAAACCGACGATATTGGTAAAATTATTAAAGCAGGGATTTACGGCAGAATTTGTTAAAAATAATATTATTAATGAATCGCGTAAATAAATTGGTAGAGCAAAAATATTATATAGCTGAATTTATAATGTTGGAATTCTGAATATCACGCTAAAGAAACAGGAATAATTTTGATAGAGGTTTGAAATTTATAATTGATATAGCAGTTTTACCCTACAATTTAGTCATTAAACGAACTTACCTGTAAGTGAAGTTCTACCAAAATTGTATGGAGCGCCTCTTCCGATTAGATCATGATGTAGTACCCCCACTATGCACCGATGTCGCCACAGTCTTCAAAGTAACAAACGAAAACTTTCAAGCGAATCCGTCGCACCACCCTCGACCGTAGAACCCGGTTACACCAGAGGGCGTAAATTAAGCGCGTCTCAAGTCAGCTACCTTAAATACGAGAGTGGCTCAGTTTCGCATCGGCACAATAGTATATTGTGTATCAAGGGCGTAAAGAAGGCTATTTTGACGAGTGTGAATTTGCTGCCTGAGCGAATCGAGGGCCGCAGTCACACGAGGTAAAATAGCTTTGCGCCCTTGATACACACCATACTTTTTGTCCCCCTCCTTGAAAACAAGCATGTGAAGCAGATACAGCATGTTTGATGTACTTGACAATTTTAGATTACAGGTGAAATGAAGAAATAGCGTACTATGCAGAAGGGAGACAGTCGGGTATAGCAATACAATTTTTTCAAATAAAAATATCAATTCACCCATGTTCTCACTTGCGGGGTGCAGTGTATGTGTAGCGGGCGTAAAGTTTTATGTAGCGGGCGTAAAGTTTCATGTTGGCCCGGCGGCGGAGTGCGCATGTGCGAGCGTCACTGGGCTGGAAGCGGCCACATTACGCCTGCTTCACGTGCATGCAATGGTGCGTTTTCAAGGGGGCTCGGACAAAAAACTTTTTTCTTTACCCTCAAAGTTGTTTCTGTGATCGGTCTTAAGCTAAATATTTAATCCGTACATGATCTTCCCGGAATAAATCCACTTTGTACTTCACATATATTTTCTTTTGCTTTTTTCATTACCCTACTAATAAGTATTTTTGAATATATTTTACTTACGAAAAGCTTAATTTAAGTAGTCCCTAAATTAAGCCTATTTCCTACTTAAATGTAGATTTAGGCCCATGTTTGGTCTTAAAACAAAATACCCTTGACTTAAAATACTATCCTCTTTCTTAAAATTGAGCACTTCATTTGGTTCAATAGAAGAGGAACTTTGAAAAGAAAAAACTTTGAATTGTCACTACTTTCCACCCAGATAAAAAAAGTGTCATTGTCAGTTTTTCATGCAATTTTTCCCGTAGAATCCGGAAATGGAGGACTATTTTTGTTTCGTCACGATTTAGACCACAAAATCATTGATTTTATATCATAATTGTTTTGAAATTGATTTTATTTATGTGTCTTCAGACTATTATTCTTTCCTCTTTCATTTTTTAGCAATATCATGAAGTTCAGATGAAGTCCAACCCTTATTTTGATAGTGCTTGAAGAGATGTTTCATTAAAAAAAAGGAAAATTGAAATATCTTTAGTAGTTTCAATGAAAAATGTATAATTCGACGAAAAATACATTTTTGTATGGATATCTTCTAAAATAATTATTTTTCAGAGTTGAGGTTGTGTAGGATTCCTCTACTAATATTGCACAACATACTGCTTCTAGTAAGAAACAATCGGTCTTAGGCCCAGAACCCCCTTCTTTTTTGGCCACTGCTTTCAACTAATTAGAAAAAGTCGAAGATTGAAAAATTTCCTTCCACTTTATTAACCAAGAGCTGTAACTATTTCGTGTCTCTATCTGGAAATATTTTCTCCTTGTGGTAAATTTAACAAATATCAATCGTTTTACAAAAAATTCCAAAATACCATAACATTAAAAATTTGAAAAAGCCATGAATTGATTTTCATTTGTTGACTCCTTATTCGAAAAACGGTAGACGTGCGAGAATTTTATGAATGGTAAAATTCTTAGTCTCTTGCAAAATTGCTGAGTTGCAATCCTGAAAGAAATTAATAAAATATTACAGAAAGAACAAAAATAGAAAAATTCTGCATTTCGCTACATATGAAAAGCATTTATTCAATCTGGGCAAAATTAATTAGTACGTATAGAGTATAAGAAAGACGGAGAAAATGTTTGCATGCTTATCAAAACCTCCAGCCCTAATAAATTGTAAACAGATGCCAGGCTACATTTGCTTGGACTTTCTCCGTATGACTTTTAGGGTTTGCCCTTCGACCCTTACTTTGAATTAGCCTCTTCATCACCCTCATAATAACGTCTGGGCGAGATATGGAAAACTTTGCTGGTGTAGCGTTCGGGTGATATGTGCAACTCTTTCTCTTGAAAGTATTTGAGAGTTCATCCTTCAGGAGCGTGACGATACTCGTTAAGTCGAAAGTCGACCTTGAGCTGTGCTTCAATGCTTCAGGTAATGCAATCGAACGTGAAACTCGCTACCGGGATGTAGGTAAAGCTTTGCAGAAGTAGGAGGTAATAGTTTCGCGTCCGAAGCGAAGGCATTGTTTGCGAAGTGGCGCGTTTGTGGAATCTCGATCCAATTAGTCGCTCAGACTGACACGTTGATGAGTCTTCAATAGCAAAAGAAAGGCGCGCTTTGCAAGAGCAATCCACTTAAAATCTTTTTGTAATTTGAGCAACTAGGCTATCCAAACACCCGAAGATAAAGTCGTCATCTCTTTTGTGAATTTAATCAAAATGCACTTAAAAGATAAATGGATCTCCATCCCCAAAATACTTGAAATTTCAAGAATTTTTGAATTATTTGTGTAATTATAATTATCCAGAAAAATTCCTTATATCATACTAAAGCAGTTCAGAATATTTGTAAAATTGAAAATAAAAATATTCATTGAGAATGGGAGACAAATATATATATTACGCTAGTGAATGACTTTTCATAAATTCATAACCAAAAGGGTTACATATTGTATATCTTAAAAATGTAGCTATTACGTGAAACGAGTGCGAATCGAAGGAAAATTGATAATTGTGTGCGCATTCATTAATGAAAAAGAGGGGATGAACATTCGATACAAGGACTGATCGAGGAAGATCGCTGCGCTTGATACCGGTCACGACACGAGATTTCGCCAGCACGGGATCTTTACTCATTTAAATCAGCTGCGATATGGTCACAGGTTGCGAATTAGGTGCGAGCATAACCCTAAATTGATGTTTTAGGGAACGTCCAGGATGACTCAAGTGTTTAAAAGACAAAAACAAATCAATGCATAGAAATTTATAGAGAATAAATAAAACTAGTTTCACCAAAATTGGGTAACATTAATTAATTGGTGCAGGAAAAAATTAGTTCTTTTTTACCCATTCTTATACGGGAACTCAATAACCAATTGCCTAAAGCCCCAACTTAATAATGATGTTATTTCTTTGATTCAAAGAAAAGATGAAGCTATTAAAATGAAAAATAGAGGATTACAAAGAATTTAAGGAAGAAGATCCTTTTTTCACCCGTTTACATACGGGAGCTCAAGGATCCATTTCTCTTAGTTCTGAAATAAAACCGACTGGTTGTTCATTATGGTTTCTAATTTAAAAAAGCAAATCAATTAAAGTGCCAGCTTTGTTTGTAATAATCGAAATTCATTTGGATTTTTAACCTGTTTGTATACGGGAGCTCACCCAATAAATTATCTTATTTACAAATAAAAATTATGCACTTTTGAAAATTCGCAAAATAAATTTTGATAATTATAAATAATCCTGGACATTTAGAAATTAATGGAAAATTGAAATTAGTAAGGTTCAAGAAAAATAATATTGAAAATCCGAAATACCTGATAAAAAGCAAAAATAGGTCCAAATAGGGAACCTCAAAATTCTCTCGTTCGCTTTTGTGTTTCCACATCTTTTTTTATAACGTGACTTTACTTAGAGTTAAAATCGTAATCATTGTCACTAACAAAATCTTTTACTTCCGATTTAATGCTCTCTCAGGATTTGTGCCGATGTATATATTCGGGACCGATTTCCTGAACGGAGGAAATTTAATCCGTCGAAAATCAATGATTGTAGACATGTTTCTATAACTAAGATTTATCGAAACAGTTGAACTTAGAATCAAATCAACTAAAGTAGATTTAAATGAATACTTGTTAATGATCAATTATCTAAAAGATTAATGATGTTACAATACGTTGTCTTTCGACACATACAGAGAAGCGTAATACAAATCAAGTAAAAGAACCCTCTACAACAAATCTTTGATGTAGGTACATTTCTTTATGTAACATTTATGGCACATTCTCTACATTTTCGAATAATTCATTTATCAGAAACCTCTCACTTGTTTCAAAAGTAAAGAATATATATGATGAATGAAATCTGAATTGTTAACGTAAAAGTTCTAAATAAAAATTAAAAATCTTCGATGTCTTATGATTTTTTTTCACTTATAAGTTTATTTTTATCATATTGGAGTAACTAGTTGCTTAATTTTACCACTTACTTCTTTATTTTTTCGATCTTTTTTTAAAGAAGTAATGGATTCTTGAGCATGAAGCGACTCATTTTGCTCTTGAATCCCATAATACATAATGCGTACGAAAATTGTCGATAGACTCTACACATTTCATATACTATATGTAATGTGAGGCAAACTGGATTGTGGATGGTCCAGTCTGGCCCATTTTCATTCCTAGGACCAAAGGTCCTTTCAAAGCGGCTGTGTACCTTCATATATAATGCGAAGTTTGTACCACGTAGTCGGCGGATGGTAGCTCCTTTGAAATATTAGTGCGGTAAGAGCCGTGCATTATTTAACGCGATGGCTGCAGTGAGGTTCGGTCCACGTCTGTTTTATGCCAACGCTACTCCTCTCATAGATATACAATTTTACGGTCGCAAATGCGTCGACCTTTCAGACAAACATATCAAAATTTCACGCGTAGGCTCTAGCAAGGAAAAGTTTACAAAATTTAATGCTTCTCTGCCATGAAAGAAGCTTCTTTATGCAAAGAGCTTTTTTACGCAAAAAATCGGAAAAAAAAGACTATACTAGAAACTAAACTAAACAAAAACCGTATATATGAGAAAAAGTCTGAAAGCTCTAGGAGCTAAAAATCCAAGAAACAGAATTCCACGCAAATCACAGTGAAATTTTCAGGGTGACATAAAAGCACCAAACATTTGGTCTCGAATACAGATAAAAAGAAATCCATATCGACGCCTCAATTTCATAGTGCTCTACGTCGTGTTTGGACGGTGCGCCTCTTTGTCGCGTTTGGTGGCTGTGTGACTCCAAGTCCTGTGTATGAGTATAGCACCTGGAGCTACAACATCGACCAAACGCGACGTGATGCTGTACTCCGCCTAAACGCGACGTGGAGTATTATGGAATGGATGCGTCGATTTAAGAAGTTTTCTTTCTTACATTTGTTTACTTTTAGGTAACCTTACTGTTCCTACGGAAACCAGCCTATCTTTTCGGGAGCCGAGGTATCCCCAAGGACCACCCCTATTTCTTTTAGCTCCTATTATCCCACGTGACCTCACTTATCCTTTGGGACCCCACTTATCTCTCAGAACCCTGTTATTCCTCAGGATCACACCTATCCCCCGAGACACCCCAAATCCCACGGAAACCCACCAATCCCTTGGGACCCAACATATTTCACGAAACAATATATATCCTTCAGGGCCCTACCTATCCCACTGTACTCCATCTATCCCACGGGTCTTCGTTATCCTTCGGCACCCTGCCTATTCCTTGGGACCTCACCTAACCCACAGGATCGATTTATTCCCTGGAATTTCAAAAGGACATAAATTTCGAAGTAGAACAAGATATAAAGCGAAATATTTTTAATACTTGATATATTTAAGTAGGTTACAAGACTCATTTTTTAGTAGAATATTACCTACGTTGACCAATTTTTTATGTAGGGGAGAGTGGGATACGGTGCCGCGCTTTGACTTAAATGCCCTGTAAATCTTGATTGAAATGTTCTAACGCTGTGTGTATTTTTGAAAGATGAACCTCACATTATCAGGGAACGTATTTTGGTACTCAAAAAAGCTTCTTAATTACATCATTATTTGACATTTAATTGTTTGATGGGTGTTGCATTCGGGCCAGCGTGCTACATATACTGGGGTACGGCGGTAGTCCTGCTATTGCCGTTTATTGAAACAAAATGGAAATTGTAGAATAAAAATGATACTGTATAATAATGAAACCTAACAATTTTATGCGTAAAGTATTTCAAAATATGCAGTAAGTGCTGAATTTCTGCCAAAAACTTTTTAATCTATTTCCGCCAAAACTCATTTTTCATCATTATTCTTCTGACACATATTTTGAAACAAATGGCCATGCAACGCACCGGCATCATACGTAGCATCAGTAGCACAATACATAACATGAACTATTTTAGCACTTAAAGTCAAAAAAATTAAAGTGCATATCTTCGATAATTTAGAACAAAAATGTAATAAAGGTATACTATAATAATATGTGAGACTCCATAAGAAAAGGACCCACTTTGTCGGTATAGAGCTACGTATTGAGGAATATAGTCGGATAAATTTCCAACATGTGAAGCTCAGAACAAACCCGATGGGTCAAAAAACGAGACGTTACGGTGTTTTTGGAATGGGAACTTTATAATGTGCTTTTTGAGAAAAAACGGATTTAAATCTGGCAAGTGCCAAAAATATAAGGTCCCCTTTTCTTACAAACCGGCACATGTATTATAACGCACCATTGCAGAAAGCTTGTGATAAGGTTATACTGCAACTTACCGGAAGTTTTCTGCAAGCTATCGAAGTTGTAGTGTAAGGTGTCTGCAAGGTTGTGTCGATGTTGCTTTAAAAGGCTTCTACTACTATTTAGCTCATCAATCTGATGCAATGGACGAATTCTGAGACTTGATTGCGAATCACGGCCCAAAATTACGCAAAAACTAAGCCTGTTCAATCTCAAACATGAAAACCATACAGGCTTGTGTAATTTGCGGCCTAATACAAATGTTATAAAAATGTTTTGCAAGCTTGCAGAAAAATTACCATGGCGTTATTTTGTTTTCAGATTCCTTTCCATCAATCTAGGTGCAATTTTGTTTCAGAAAATGTTACGTTTGCAGTAATTTTTCAGCATCCTTACCACAATCTTGTTGAAAAGTTATTAAATGTTCCATAACTTTTGTCTGGAACTGTTTATGAGGGTAAATTGAAAAATTTGCGACTTAAACCATTAGAACAAACACTCATTTTTTACCTGTGAGCCTCAATTATACATGTATCAGACTTGCAACCGGACTTCTTGTAACATTTGCCAGAAAATATGCTTCTTACCTGAAAGAAAAAATAAACTAATATTATCAAATGATACATTGGTAAGGAGAAGTTTGTTAACAAAATCAGACAAAAATATACCGGAGGGATATATTTCTGAATAAAGCCTCATTGAAAAATGTAACGTTACAACATGCTACTCTGCTACGGGTAATGTCTGCATTATATAATCTCAGATAAGATGAAAGGTGCTGACTATGAAAGATGGAAGAGAAATGAGCCAGGGTGTTAGTCTTTGGCACGTTCGTGGTGGCGCTTGAAGATGTCGGATTCTTTTACTACTAAACATCGTGAACGAGATATAGAAAACTTGGATGCCGCTAGTACAAACGGAAACGACTGCCAGATCGTCCTTTTGCATAATGTGCAGTTCAGCTGTAAAGGCTATGGCCAACATTAATCAATGTACATTGACCCTGTTTAATGTATTCGGTTCTTAATGCATGCGCATTTTCCATGTGATAGAGTCTAATAATTGTCTTACACTTTTAAATGAAATTGTGCGTGAAAAAATGTATCGGAATGAATGAGATGCTTCAAAGCTGCAAAAAAATATTCAAGAAAAGATTCGGAAGTAGTAAGGCTATGCCGGTACGAGACCAAATTCCGAGAGATGACGGCACCGTCGCAAGTTACCGACACCAACAGATGGCGCCACCGACAAAGGGAGGGTTCTGTTCCGTGCTAAGTTACCGGCAGTCGGTAAAACAGTAAGGTCGGTAATGCAGATTACTGCCATGATATCATTGTAACACCAGTTGGTAAAACAGAGAGGTAGGTAATTTGAAGGTTCTGTTCTGTGCTAAGTCGGTAAAACAGTGAGGTTGGTAATGGAGATTTCTGCTAATTCAACATTATAAGGTTCTGTTCTGTGCTCAGTGACCATCGATCGGTAAAACAGTTTAGTACCATCAGTCGGTAGAACAGGGAAGTCGGTAATTTTTTGTATTATGATTTCAACCTATGTCGATAAGGTAGGGGACAATGTTACCATCAGTCGGTAAAACAGGTAAGTCTGTAACTTTTTATATTATCATTTTACCATAGGTCGGTAAAACAGAGGCCATCGATAATGTACATCTCCAGCCGCAGATGAAGCCTCAGTCCCTATATCAAGAGCCTACCTTATCAATCGGATGTAAATAACTGATAAGGTCACTCAGTACTTTCTGCCAGCACTAACGTCAATGTATCGACAGTCGGTAATGCATTTATCGGCCGTTGAATTGTTTCTCAGTCTGTCCGTACCTTACCGACATCCTGTGTGTCGCCCCAGTGCATCCTGCACGCGCGCGCTGGTATTCCCTATTTCTACAAGTGTCGCATTGAGATTTCCTGCGCTGTTTCAAGTAGCCTACAATTTATAAATTTAAATTTCTCGCGCTACAACTCATTTATTGGCAAATCGATTTTAATCTTAGAAAAATTAAGTGAAAGAAACAAAAAAATCTTACATATTAACTTAAACTAGTTAACAAATAAGAACAATAGTTAAACGTTAAAATTTGATTAATTTATTTTCATACTTTTTTTTTACAATTTATTTAAAATTTTTGAATTCGACATTATTATATTGTCCACCCAAATATTTTAATTGTAGCTTCTCAGCAGAAGCAGCTTCCTGCATACTTTCCAGAGTTTCAGGATCTTCTAGAACTTTCACAAGTCTCGCAGGTAGGAAAGTATTGAAAGTACCTTCCAGCTCGACAACGATCCTGGTTCCATACTTGGTTTGCACCTTCTGGATCCTCGTCACTGCATACCTCTTCTTTGGAGTCAGGTCTGTCAGCGGCCTCGTTGGTAGGTAGCCTTCCATTCGACCAATGGCATTGATCTTCTGCAGATCCATTTTTTCTTCAGAGATGTGACGTCTTTTCGCAAGCAACTGAAGAGGCTGAATAAAGAAATCGCTCTGAAGATGCGCTTTTATAGGCACAAATCCCCACCCTGTTAGTCACCACTCCAATTCTGCGCATGCGTAGTATTTTAATAGGGGATTCCCCCTCTTATACGATCAAATCCCACCGTTATAACTTCCTCTAAGCTAGAGTCAATGCAACAGTGGTGTCAATATTGCGCATGCACAGATAGATAAGAGTGAAAATTATTTTAGATATTCAATAATGAGCAAATTAAGTAATTTTTTACGTAAAAAAAATGTAACAGTAAACTAATTTTTATTTAAAAACTAGCTACAAGCTAATGTTTAGTTAAAATATCTAACTTAAAATTAATAGGAAGGGTAAATTGTGAGTAAATAGACATTTAGTAATCCATTTAAAAATTCATTTATATAATTTAAAACAATGTTAACCTAGTTTTTACAAAAAGTTTTCGTTATCATTATAAAAATGTTTTGCTGTATAATTAGCATCTACTTCGTCTATTGAAGCATTCCTCGTTGTACAATTATCTGGTTTATTTAGAATCAAATTTTTTAACATTACAGCATTATTCACAGCAAAATTAGTAGTGTGATATGTATGATGTGTACATGAAGGCAATGATGATTCAAATGTAATTTTCTTTAACGAAGGACAATTCGAGTCTTCAAGATTTTGAACATTGTTGTTTACATATTTTTCTAACCACCTATTCTTCTCAAGACCTTTAACGAAGATTGTGCGTGCAGTCATCAATGTTTCTTGAAGAATAGGTCTAACTTCTTTCTAGGGTTCGTCACCACCAATCCAGTTGATTCCATGGAAATTGTGTGTTAACCATGTATTAGTGCTTTTATACCTTCCAGGTAGTGAAATCCAGCTGCAGGGTGGTTCGAAGAGGAAGACTAGGGGGAGAGCATATTCCTGGAGAGTGAGGATGGCCAGCTCCTTGAAGATAAAGTCGTTGTAAGGCCTTTTGAAGCCCTGAACGTCTACAACGAAGTCCATCTCAACTGCGACTGATTTTTTCAGCCAAATACAGCTCTTTTATACCCTGATCTAACTCCCACCACTCAATATTACCCCCACCACTTCAAAATAGTTTCTGAACAGCGCCAATAATGGGTTTATATTGAACTATTCGATCATGTATGATTAGACAATATGCTGCTGTATTGGTGGGAAAATTATTACTTGATTCAAATTATAACCGTACATCCACTGAATTTTGTTTCAAAAACTCATTTTGTTTGGATCAGTCAATTACAATGAGTGGTGCATTTTCCTTGAAGAAACGCTTCTTTAGCAAAGGTTCATGCTCCTTTCCATAGTATAAAGTTTGAAAATTAGCATAAATCTCATACAATGATGCAAACTGATTCTGATCAAAGTTTAAATTTAAATTACCATATGGCTACACCAGCTGCTCCACCAGTAAGAGCTCCAAGTGCACTAAGTCCTGCGAATATTGGAATCAGTGGTAAAAAACCACCAACTTTTGAGGGTATAGGTAGAATACGAGGTGCTCTCACTTGGCTTCTACCTCCAGCTTTTTTAATAGCTTTTCGAGCAGCCTCCATAGCAGTTTTAATGACAACCTGAGCATCATTACTAGAAGACATGGAATGTTTAGCAGCATCAACAATTTTTCTCAAAGCTACCCGTTTCTTAGAAACCTTTTTACTCTTCCTTTTATTCTTCTTCAACCCCATACCGAGTTTTGATTTAACTTTCATGATGTTGGTTATAGCTAGTACAGCTGCTTTTTCACCAATATCAGAGTTTTTAGAAAAAACACGTTGCCACGCTTTGTCAGCTAGTATGCTATCTGCAACGTTTCTCGCTTCGATATTCTCTCGATTCTTCGAATAAGCAATATCGTGCTTCTTACAGGCAGCGTCCAGTGGGTTTATACCTGGATCACCTCGTTCTAGACGCTTAGCTAGCTTAGTACCAGGTCCACAGTACTGGTAACCTGGTAAATGTAATTCAAAGGGTCACTTGTTAATAATAGCATTAATTAAACCTCGACGTTTCTTACTGTGTACAAGCATTCCTCACTCTACGAAGGTCAGTTTGCGACTGACTAGAAGTCCATTCTTGCTGTATTTATAGCTTTAGCATCTAGTAAGGGAAACGGGTGCTGTATTCTCAACGAGGGACTTTATATCAGTATAGACTTAACAGGCTGGAGAGACTGCCCAACTGTTGTTAACTCTGTGAAGGCTATCTTTCAACTGATCCAAAAGCTATACAAGCGCTGTACTTATAACTCTCTCGTTAGTCAAGGTTAAAATGAGATTCAAGACACAACCTGTCAAACTTCCGGTCACAAATATAGACTCCCTCGTTGAGCCTGGGCAGAAGAGGGTGAAGCGTCATGATAATCTACTATCAAACAGTATTCGTGCCGCTTTTTTGTGGACCATCAAATTGTGGTAAAACGAATGCACTGCGTTCTTTAATTCTACATTCAAATGGTCTCAAATTTGATAATATTTATCTTTATTCAAAATCTTTACAACAACCCAAGTATCAATTTTTGGAAAAAGTAATCAATGATTTAGATGGTGTTGAGTACTTTCCATACAGCGAACATGAACGAGTAATTTCACCTAGTAAAACTAAACCAAACTCTATCTTTATCTTTGATGACATCGCTTGTGAGAAGCAGGACAATGTTAGAGCCTTCTTCTGCATGATTCTCGGCTCCTTCCGAATACAACATCACTGCCAAGGAGAAAGAAAAGGAGGAAAGGTATCAAGACCTTAGAAGAGCTGCAACGACTGTACCCAAAATATTCGATACGAGTAACTGTCCTTGTGATAGGTGCTCTCGGAGGTGCTAAAGGTTTCAAGTGGTTTCAAATAAATTTTGAAATATTGAAATAATACTTAAAATATATATAAGACATATAGTCATATAGTCATAAGTCATATATATATAAAATATATATAAGATATATAAGAATATATATAAGATATAAGATATATATATATAAGACTGAGATATTGAGACGCAAGAGAGAAGACCTTCTATGTTTCATAAATATTAATTTAAAGAACACGGTTATCTTACAGTAAAGATAACAAAAAAGGCTGGAATAATTTTATTGCAGTTTATTGCAGAGCCTAAAATAAAAAATTTGAACGCCAAACTTTTTACTGTCAGCCTCCTCCCCTCCCATTTCGTGGAGAAAACAAGTTGTCCTCAATGATAATATACATATATAAAGAGGTTAAGAGAGTACCAATCAAATGATTAATTGCTATAAAGTCTAGTGTGAAAAAAGAGGTAAATGAATAATTTTTATGTTAATTGATTATATGATTTTGGCAAATAACTGATTCTCTGAATCTACGAGGATAAGCGCACCTCACCAAAGTCTCTCAGTAACTCCCCAGTGGGCAAAAAATTAAGGATGTCCTAGAGACATCTTCGGGACATCGCTAAGACGTCGTTTGGACATGTCTTTTGGACGTCCTAGAGATGCTCTTAAGACGTCTAATGTCAGTGCAAAAGATGTCCCGAGAATGTCCTATGTCTTTAAGACGTCTATAGGACATCTTTAGGACATTATACGTCTTAGGGACGTTGTTTGGACTGACATTGGACGTCCTAGGAACGTCCCAAGGTTGTTTGGGATGCTCATGCTTTTGTGCCCACGGGGTCCTTGAAGTAAAATTTACATTGAATATGATCCATATAGAAAATTTGAAGAATATTTTAAATCCACAAAAGGGATAGATTGTTTAACAAAATGACTCTTTTCATTTTTCACATATTACTTGTTCAAAACTAACAAGCCAAAGAAAAATTTCAGAAAAACTCGCAACTTTCTAACATTACTCTAAGCGAAAATAGTTATAAACGATAATATATTGTTCAAACAATTATGTTTGTTAACTTTAATTATTTATTTCCTCACTCTAACGGAAAAGTTAAAAGCAAGTTGGAAAATTCAGAAAAAAAACCGCGACTTTGTACCTCTATTCTAAGAGAAAATTGCTATCAACAGTAATAAGTCATTTACAAATTTTTTTGAAACATCTTATTATCAATATAAAATAATATTTCATGTATTACAAACAATTTGTACTAAAATAAACCGCAAAAAAAAAAATTAGATCCAAAAACTCGAAAAACTTAATTTTTCGCTTGTGGGGGTTCTTTGGGACCCTATAGAACAGGCTTATGGGGATGATAAATTAAAAAAAAAATACTTTTTATTTTATGGCTAATTGTCAAAAGAATTGTTGAGGAACTCGATATGCCCAATATTTACGAATTTGTCAAAAATTTATAAAAACGTCTATTTTTCTTATGGAAAATGTGTTAAACTTCATGGGGTTTGGGGAAACTTTGAATACATATCAATTTTTTTCAATACAAAAAAAAATGCATACTTTTTTAACACGCTAGTCACTTTTTGTATACTTTGGTTACCTATGACAACGAGTGAGTATTAGGGTCAGATAATTTCTAGCCGTGCTCAGTTATTTTTGTTGATGTGAAAATATAAAAATGAGTTCGAGTCGTAACAATTTCACCAAATAACTCTTTGCGATTTAAAACAAGCTTGTTCTCTTCATAAATAAATATTTTTAATTATTATATTTACCATTATTACACTTCAATTTATTTGTAATAAATTTCGGAAATATTTTTGGAGTCGGAAACAGGTTTAATAGTATATTGCGTGACGAGGGTCGAAAGGCATACAATGTTTCATCATGTCGATAACCGAAAATTCGACTTGATGCATGTGGAGTGGGTCGACTATCGAATTTCCTTCCCTGCAGAAAATTCGATTTTCGACCCGCTCTACTGGCATCGAAAGCCGAATTTTCGATTGAGGTACGATGAAAATTAGTTTTTTCTTTGCATATACGTAAGTCAGATCTTAAGAGAGATTTAACATTATTTATTTTTTTTTGCTTATAGATATACGAAACATCGAAAGTATTTTTCTTTTGTGACAAGGGGCTTCGCTCCCCGAACCCCCCACGTGGGCTGCGCTCTTGGAACCCACCGGGGCTTCGTCCGGTACCCCTACCCCCTCACTCTGCGTACTTGACTCCAATAGAACTTTTTCTGCATTTCACAACTTCACAACCTTCATCAAAAGTCCGATTTTCCGCACTTGTACCACAATGTACTATTTTCATTTCTTTTTTTAATTGGAACAATCGGAGCATTTACCGGCTGAGTTTCTTATATTTCAAACATCCCACCCAGGAAACAAGAATCGATTGAATGGAAATTATTTGAATCTGAGAATTCAAGAATGCCGATTCACGCGAATTTGAATCATTTAAATCGGTCATCAAAGCAGGGACTCGAACATGTCAAGAGGTATGAAATTGTATCTCCTAGAGTGTGGCGGGTTAGAATGGAAGTGAGAATCAGAAGACTATTTATCATAGCGTATTACGCCCAAGTGGATGGTGAAAGCAATGAGGTAAAGGTGCCTTCTGGGATCCTCTAAGTGATACTATAGACACTTGCGATCATAAGGAAAAAATCATTCTACTAGGAGACATAAATGCATGGGTTGGAGTCCAACGCGAGGGTACGAAAGGGTGGTCGGTAATTTTGGAGATCGAAAAACAAATAACAACGGAGACAAATTGATTAGCTTGTGCTTGGAAAACGGCTCGTTTATTACAAATCTTGGTTTAAGCACATGTTACACTTGGTGCAGAGGCGACAGCCACAGTATGATTGACTTTGTTATTGCAGATGAGAGACTGAGAGAGCTAGTATGAAATACAAGGGTAGTGAGAGGTTCTGAATGCGAAATGGATCATGACCTCTTAGTTTCAAAAATTAACTTAGGTCAAGGATAGAGAAGAAAGAGAACCAAAAAGACGAAACAGGCGCGAATCAAGATAGAAACTTTACAGAAACCAGTGGTACGAACAGAATTTCAGAATAAGATATACGAACGCATATAGATAGGGAAAATTGGGAGACGCTACTCTCGTGAAAAGTAATACCAATTTAATACCACTTTAAAACCAGTTTCAGACAACGTTTGCTCTTTTTCTGGTATGTACCCTTCAGCCTATACCTGCATCATTTTTAGGACATTGAAATAGACACCACTCTCTCTTTCTGAAATAAGGATAGTTGGCTGGGACAAAAGGACTGTGGTCTTTTGGGGACCAGAAAAGATCAGTTTAAGACCACTTTAAGACAGGCCTATACCTGCCTATACTGTAGTCTAAGATTAGTATTTCTTTTCACGAGGGTAATATACAATAAAGATATAGAGGGCGCATAGACTATGCTCAGGATACGGAGGGTCCAGAGACAGTGTGGCAACCTAGCTGGATGCCACCATTTTAATTACCGGTTCGCCGAGGTATATCTATAGTGTAGTATATATATGCTATTTATCTATAGTATATGTATAAGAAAACTTAAAATGGCGGAGCCAATCAGCGAGCAGTACACTAGGTTGCCACACTGTCTCTGGACCCTCTGTAGCTCAGGGTACTTTTACACCTCTCTGCATGCATGCACGCGCGTATGCATGCATTTGCAAGCGGTCATGCCATCCTCCGATAAACCTGGTAATATTTGAGTCATTATTAGTAATACTAAACATGCGAAGAAAATTACTGAATGATTACTAAAATATTACTAGATTTATTAGTGGTTTGAATGACCGCTTGCAAATGCATGGGTACGCGCGTGCATGCATGCAGAGGTGTAAAAGCACCTTCAGGGATATAATTGTTAAGAGTGCGACTGAAGTGTGTGGTACTGCGGTTGTAGGAAGAATGACTGGTGATGCTTGGTGGAATGATGAAATCCGCGTAGCCGTTAACGAAAAGAAGCAAGCGTATCTAAGAAAGTTGAATACTGCATGCTTTAGCGATGACGAGAGAATTAGACTAGAAAATGATTATAGGGACAAAAACAGAAAAGTAAAAATACTAAATAAAGAAAGCAAGCATAACATAAAAGCAGAAGAAGAAAAGGAAATGGAAAATGCTTTCGAAGGAAAGAAAAAAATGATTTTATTGGTGAGTGCGCAAAGAAAACAAGAAAGGAACTAGTAGTACAGAGTCAGTCGATATAAGAAATAACAATGGTGGAATGGTATATGATATAAACGGGATACTAGACGCTTTGAGAGACTATTTTAAGGAATTATTGGGAGCTAAAGCTATAGGGTAGCACAAATGCGACATAGAACACAATACGTCAGATAGCTCGGTTGAAAGAGTTAGTTTCCCTGAGATTGGGCATATAATTAAGAACTTAAGGAATTGTAAGACTGCTGGTGTAGATGGTATTTACGCTGAAATTATTAAATACGGTGACGAATATATACCTCGTAGACTATGCGAGCTGATTAACTTATGTATCGAGACGAGGGATGATCCAGATGACTGGAAAAAGGCGATCATAGTCCCAATACATAAGAAAAAGGGAGATGAAAGCAACTGAAATAATTATATAGGTATCAGCTTGCTAAGTATCGTGAGCAAAATATTTCTAAAAATACTTATTAATAGGGTAATGAAAATAACAGATTTAGCCTGAGACAAATTACAGAAAACAGTTTGAGGGTAAACAGAAAGGTTTTCTGTACGGAGTCCATGAATGGCTCCTGAAAGCAATAGAAATAATACATGCAGGTAGCAAAGCGAGTTTGAGAGTAAATGGGCAACTGAGTGACTGGTTCGATACTAGGCAAAGTATTAGACAAGGTGACGTTATGTCCTCTTGGCTGTTTATTATATTCATGTATAAAGGTCTAAGAATGGCCCTCCTCACGAAGCAGGTGTAAATCTCGGGTCCGTGAGTTGGCGTTTGCAGATGATAAGGTTGTTATGGCAGAGTCAATCGAAGAGTTGCAGAACATTTTGAGCCGACTTAATACTAGTATGAAGATAATTGTATAATATGTAATAATATTATCTTAAAATTAACGTAAATACAATTCATTATGTTGGAAATGATGAAAATTAAATTAAAATTGTGGTTGGCTTCTGCTTGTGTCATTTGAATTACTTTTTGAAACGCATGATTATATTCACTTGTAGAAAGTTTCCCGATTCTTTTAAGAGATTTGTCTTTGATTCTTGCGTTCTGAATAAATCTGAGACAGTTGGTTAAAACAACTGTCAGCTTTTTTAGATTGCTTAATTTTCTCAGAATTTAATTCTCGTTTTCGTTTTCTTTTAAACTAATTATGAGTGAAAGAGTTGAAGGAGCCTTGGTTTCAGGAAGTTCATGTTTATGGAAAGACAATTGAGGCCAGGTATCAGAATCTTGACTCAGCCATTGAGGGCCCCGAGTCCAAAGGCTCTTTTCTAAGAACACATAATTCAAGTCGTGGAAGGGTGGTCGCCTTCAGAGGAGCGACTCGAGATTTGGCACAAATTAAAGCACAATGATGCCTGTCCTGCTTATCAGTGGGTCTTAAGTAGAGACACGCCCCGTACGCCTTTTCGGTGGCATCACAGAAACCATGTAATTGAATTTCGACTGGATCTGGAGTTAGAATAAAACGATGGAATTTGATCATTGAGAAGCTGCAATTGTTGTTTATAATTTATCCAAAAACTTTGCATTTTTTGAGGTAGAATAGTATCCCCTGAGAGCTGAACTTTCCAAAGTTGTTGGATCAAAATGTTGGCTAAAACAAAGACTGGACCCAATAGACCTAAAGGGTCAAAGAGTTTTGAGATTTTAGTTAAAATTGAGCGCTTTGTGGCAGGCCCTTTTGGAATCAAGTAAATTTAGAGTTTAACAAATAAAATCATTTGCAGCATCCCAATGAAGTCCTAAAACCTTTACGGTCTCAGTAGGATCTAAAGACATAAAAGCCTTTGAATTTTCACTGGAGAAGTTTTTTGTTAAATCAGGATTATTCGATCCCCATTTTCTCAGATTGAAACCGCCTCTTTTAAGAAGATTAATTAAATCATCTCGAAGGTTCATTGTATCTTGGAATGTTTCTGCACCTGTGAGGAGGTCGTCCACATAAAAATCTCGTTTCAAAATTGAGGACGCAATTGGAAAAGGTTCACGTTCGTCCTCCGCTAACTGATGGAGGGTGCGAATCGCGAAAAAGGGGGCGCAAGCAGTTCCAAAAGTTACAGTGTTCAACCGATAAATTTGTACTGGTTCTTGAGAAGAGTTACGCCACAAAATCTTTTGAAAAAGACTATCTTCATTAGATACTCGTATTTGCCTGTAAATCTGCTCGATTTCGGCAATTAGAGCGTACTGAAAGCATCGAAACCGTGTGATTATTAAAAAAAGATCTTCCTGAATAGTAGGACCGATCATTAAAGAGTCATTCAATGAAATACCGCGAGCTGTTTTTGCAGAGCCATCGAATACGGCTCTGACTTTCGTAGTGATACTCGACGGTTTTACCATTGCGTGATGTGGGAGGTAGAATCCGCGACCAAGAGGTTCGTTACTTGGAACTGGAATCATGTGTGACTCTTCAAGATATCCTTGAATACACTCCGTGTATTTTTCTTTGAGAAAGGGATCTTTTTCGAATTTTCTTTCGATGGGGTAAAAGCGTTGAAACGCTGTGTTTTTGGAATTTCCTATAGAATTCTTTTTCTCATTGAAAGGAAGATTTACGCAATAACGACCTGATTCGGTTCTTTGAACATTTTTCTGAAAATGTTCTTCGCAAGCTAATTCCTCACTTGGCCTGACTTCTGAGGTGGAGTCTGCCTCTAATTCCCAAAGAATAGGCAGCTCCTGGAATTTAATTAGATTGCATGTAATTTGAGGTGTCGATTTTGAAACACGAGGCCTAGAAATTCGACCAGCGATTATCCAACCGAGAACAGTCTCCTGGTATACCGGTGGTTGCAAGAGTTGATAAAAGAACTCTCAGCTGTTTACAAAACTTAGGATCAGCTTATGTGACACCGTCGGGGATTTGAAATAATCTTTTCATCATACCTTCAGCGAAAGATCGATTTTCAATGCCTGTAGAGTGAAGCGAAAGTGGCTGAATGCAGCCGAGTTTTCTTTTCCTCCCTAGTGATGAAAAGTGATGACGTAGCGGGATTAAAAGAAATAAAACGGCTCGTGATTGGCCGAAAACAGAATCTCTCTATTGTGACGCGATCGTTCCCTCTTTCTTTCCATCTCCGTCATAATCGCACGAGCGCTGCAGCCAACTTCAAGTGACTACTCTAACCTCTTGTCTACTGTCAAAATATTGTAGTCGATTATTCTGAACCAAATGAATTCGGTTCGTGAACAAAGGAAAATCGATTTCCGATGAAGGTATGATGAAAAATAGCGCACAACTCGGGTCGAAAGGCTATTTGATTGCAACAAGTGCGAGTGCTGCCCTCGCTTCGCTTGAGCAGCAAACTTCACACTCGTTGCAATCATAGCCTTTCAACCCTAGTTGTGCAATATACTATTTATCGAGGGGTAAACAAAGCATTTTGTCTGAAATTTCTTTAAAAATCAAGCACGATAGATTAATTTCAGCGTCTGTGTACCTCGATTTTATATTAGCAACGGTACTGTAATTGACCTTCGAACGAAGATTTTGCGCACCCTTGAGTTGAACATCTACTTGATTTTTTTGAAGTCCTAGGGATGTAAAAAATGTCTCAGTGATTGAGTTGCATTGCGAGCAAAAATCTAAAAGAACTCGGCAAGGTTGAAACTCGCCTTTATTCTCTAGAATATCAACAATTGCGGTGCCTAAAATGACCTGAGATGAAACTTGAGATTGACAGCTTAAAATTTGTTGTTGAGTAGTAGGCTCAAAATTGAAAGAAATTGAATTTTCTTAAGTTCGCCTGAAGAGATACCTTTCATGTGGAGACATTTTTTGGAAGGAGAAACATGAAGGTGGAATGTGATTTTCATTAAAAATGGGACATGCAGGTTTTGTCGTATTTGCTTGGGTATCAACCGAAGTTTTTATGCAAGATTGCAATGGTTTGTAATTACAATGGGACTTCGAATTTATTTTGTTTGAATCGTTCTTTTGAAATGAATTATGTTTTGGAACGAAGTGAGATGAAACAATGAGTGCGCGTTGCTCGAGAAATAAAATCATCTCATCAAAAGAAGGAACGTTTGTATCTTTCAGGTTTCTCCTCATTTTTCTTTCATATAATTATTTAATTTTTCCTCGACAATAAAAACGAGAATCGCACCCCATCGATCTTCAGCTTTGACAATTGCTTTTAAAGCCCTGACTTGTTTTTGAACATTTTCGAGAAGATTGCGAGTTGTGAATTCTTTGGAAACGCGTTGAGTATCGAATAAGGATTTAAAATGACTTTCTACAATGAATCGACGATTGTCATTCCGTTTTTTAATAAGTTCCCAAGCTACCGTATAGTTTTGAGTTGTCGTTTCGAGTGAAGCTATTACTTCCGCTGCTTCCCCTTTTAGACAAGCTTTTAAATAATAAAATTTACGTAAATCTGGAATAGATGCGTTATCATGCCACATTGACTTGAATGAATCGTAAAAAGTAAGCCAAGTGTCAAAGGACCCGTGAAATGTGGGTGTTTGAAGCTTTGGAAGCTCGAAACGCGAGGAAAGGAGAAATGAAATACCATGTGAGGTGAAAGATGTGGAATTAGTTGCACGCTTTTTTAGATATTTTTTCGCAAGTTCACTAATCACGTAAAAACGATTTTCAAAATTGAGCCTTTCTAACTAATTTTCTGCTTCTTCTTCTAGAATACTGGCTAGATCATCATTTTTATCTTGGACTACTTTGAATTTGTCCCACAAGGTCATATTTTTAGCTAACCGTGCTTCTATATCGAGTAACTCTACATCCGTTTCCTCGACGATTGCTTTTAAAACAGCATCGAAGTGAGTTAATTGTCATTTTATTGAACCGCGAAGCTTTGTCAATTTACCGAACTCTTCAGCCATGATTATAGACGCGATATGGAATGTGTTGACTCTGGAACTCAAATGATTATGGGTACTGAAAATGACCCCGGATACTGGAACTGAATCCGGGTACTGGAACTAACCCTGGATACTGGAACTGACTCCGGATTCTGTATCTGCCTCCGGATACTGGAACAGACTCCGTATTTCGAAGTATTTTGCTTCTTTGGAGTAGCGACGCTCTTTGGAATGTTGACGTCGTCGTTGAAAGTGGATGAAAAAGAGAGCGAGAGTGTTGAAATTTTCTCCTTGGCGTTGGCTTGCTTTCCAATTTCGACTATAAACCAGTGATCAACATGAAAATTATTATTTTTAAAAGTAAAGACTGAGATTTTACTCATTTTTATTTATTGCCACTTGTGAATATCTGAAAGTCACTTGAGTACGCGTCGTTGAAAGATCACTTCTGAAATTTGATGGTCACTTTGAACACCGCACTGAACACACAAGCTGATATTCACTTAAAACTTCACTCTGCTTTTTATTCACTGGTAGTCGCTGAAAGTCAATGTTCTACACGGCATTTTGTGATTATGAAATACGCCCGTTAGAACATCCGCGATTCGAAGGACCAATGATTATATTGGAAATGATGAAAATTAAATTAAAATTGTGATTGTGTTCTGACTGAATGAAAACAAGATCAGTTTGTAACACATAGTATAAACATTTATTTTCACGGTACAAGAGGACAAGTTTTCGCTACGGAGGTTGAAAAGTATCTGTCTGTTATGACGAGTCGCTCGGTATTCAAGGGTGATGAGACGTACAGAATGGGTGTCGACAATTAGAACAAGGTAGTTTTCTGTTTGGTTAAGGACAAGATTGGAAGGATCGTCAAAGTCTATTGGCTAAAATTCGGAAAACTCGAAGACAATGTGTTGGCTCCGAGACTCAGGTTTGTCGGCGGGTTAACTACCGTAAAACAATTAAGGAAGAACGGAGAGCTAATCCTTAGCAATGAACAGAGCATCAAGTCTGAGCAATAAATATATAAAATACGGAATTTTGAAAAAGCTTACAGATGTAGCTTAGGATTGAGTCATAAAGAGGCGCCAAAAATGGAAAATATGCAGTCAGTTAAACTAAAGGTCTATTCGAATCTCTGCAGTTGACGAACATCTGCTTAGTTATAAATTGCAGAGGCTTAAAAGGAACCAAGGTTATTTTATGCAATTTACAAATTTTGAGACGTGAATTTTGACTGATAAAGCCCTTCTTAAGATTGGAGTACAAATGCATAGTTAATTTAACGAAACCGTTGGATAACCGTGGGATAATTTTTGTTGCAGCTCATTTGTTATGTTAACGAAATAAGGTTTTTTTTCGACATGAGAACACTTCAAGTGTGAAACTGTAACATGAACATAGCTGAACTCTCATTTTCCGGTGTCTCATTTTTGTTGCAATTCAAAACAATACCGAATCGGCGTATTTTTTACGATCGGAGTTTTTCTGTGCTATACCTGCGCAATGTGTACGGTAAAACGCTAATCGATAAAGCCAGTAATGAGAGAATACTTAAAGAATGTGGTGTACAGGAGACACTGTTTGACAAGTGTGAAAGAAATTTGTTGAGACGGTTTGGGCATGTTGAGAGAATGAAAGATAAACGTCGGACGAAACAAGTATATCGAGAAAAAGTAAATGATAGCGTACACAGAGGCAGACTGAGGAAAGTATGGTTGGAATGTGTGAATAAGACCTAAATTCTAAAAGATATAAAAAGCCATTGAAAGACAAAAGCTTGAATGAAGAAATGCATGGATGAAAAGGAAGCTAGAGAAGTATGCCAGTACAGAAAAGTGTGGCGACAAATAGTTTATAAGAAATGCATGATGAAGAGCGTTAGTGGAATGAGAGACGCCTGTGAGTGGCAACTGAAATTAGAGACCTAGGATACTAATGGGCCCGAGTGTAGAGCTTTACATTATGACTTTGTGAAGCTCTTCGTCTGGGGTTCTTGCTAGAGAGATTGATCAGCGACCTGGGTCGGAGCAGTGTTGCGGAACGAACGTGTTATTTAAATAAACAACACTACACAACACCATTTGTAAAGCGGATCTCGATTACACGCCCTTGAATTTGTCTTCAGAGGAGGCCTTGAATATCAGGACAGAAACAATATAGAGGAATGAGAAACGCAATACAGACAAAAAACCATCCACGGCCAGCACCCCAAAACGTTAGATCAACATGAAGTGGATAGTGAGGCATCCAATATTTTGACTGAAAAAGGGCGTACTGTTTTCAGAAACGAAAGGATTCGTCATTGCGATTGAGGACAGGATTGACAGCATCAAAAACTATCGCAAATGTGTGTTACATCAAAACGTGATTGACCGCTGCCGATTATGCGGTCATTATACATTAACAATTTGCCCTGAACCTAGAACTCTTAACAGAAGGGATGCCTTTCTGTAGATATATTCCAATGCCCGTTTTAGAAAACGAAGATTACATCTTATATTGGGATGTTACTTTCCAGACGGATCATTAAATCAGAGTTAATCGACCAGACATCGTGACGCATGAGAAAAAGGTGGGAGAATCTACATCATCGTCATTGCTTGTCCACCTATCCGTAATTTGCAGGCAACCTATACAGCCAATATCTATAAGTATGCGAGCTAAGGCATGAAATAAAGACAATATGGAGGATTTTGAAACATGCATCCTATTGTTATTTCGGCTACCGGTAATGTGCACGCAGGATGTACTGAACATCTTGAACATTTAGGAGTTAGTAGGGTACTGGCAGCAGCTCAGAAGGCGGTTTTATTAAGAACCTGTCACATTATAAGAAATGTCTTAGAATCTACACCATCAGGAAGCAGACGACTGAAAACCTATGGAGTGCAGATGGTAGCTCTAAGAAAGCCTGCAGAGGCGACTATTTTGTCACCTTCGACGCTCGCGGCCACTGTGTAAGGATAACAGCGGTAAAATACAAACTCCAAACTACACTATATGATCCTAATTTTGTACCTACTACAACATCACTGCAAAAGATTTCAAAACATCAAATTAAATTTATTTATAACATCCTCATCTCATCGGACACTTGACTTAGTGCAGATGTCAAGCCATTTCGAGCGCAGATAGCACTCGGATGGGTGACCATTTGCGACGTACGACCAGGTTGTGTATTCTCTGCGTTTTAACTAATGTAAGGCGGAGATTTGAGGTTTTCTGCAGTTTTTCTCTCTCCTGGCCAAATGTCCAGAAAAATGTAGTACTTCTAGTGAAGTTGGATGCAGCCGCCACAGCTGAAAACTCCTGTGCAGGAACCTCGGAGGATCCTGCCCATGTTTCTGTACAGGAAACTGCACACGAACCTGTACAGGTAATCTTGACGGTTCCTGTGCAGGAATTTGACGAAGAATACTGTACATGATCCTGCAAAGGAACCTGCGCCGACAAAGGAACCTTTGAATGGTTCTGTACGGCTTCCTGTACAGGTTCCATTCGAAGAAAATTGAGGCGCAGGTTCCTGTACAGAAACGTGTATAGTATCCCTCACAGAAAGACATCAAAGGAACCTTTGGAAGGATCCTGTACAGAAACACGTATAGGGTATTTTGCAGAATGCCATCGCGAAAACTCATGTTGCTTACAGCTATTAAGTTGCCTTCCTTTTATTCCTTTGAAGATCCAACTCACCATCGACTCACCCTCGCGGATTAGTTCCGAGGCAGGTTCATGTATAGGATCCTGAACATGGTCCTGTATATGAACCCACACCTGAATTTACTCTGTGAAGGAACCTGTACAGGATCATTCAAAGGTTACCTTGTATCCAGGTTCCTACCCCAGTAAAGTGGAGTCGTCTGGCGGCATATGTTAAGTACATATACCGTCAGACGACTCCACTTTACTGGGTGTATAGACCTCTGTTTCACCGGGGTTTTAAAATAAAAGGCAAAGTACAATACGTTTTTAACCGCAGTGCTATGGGACTTAAATGGACCAGCCTAAATAAGACCATAATAATAATAATGGTGTCTGATTGAAATGACGAAATTGATGAGACCGATTAAAAATTTGACAAGTCGATATAAACTGCAACTCTCGTGAATTAGCGTTCTTAAATTCTCCGATTCAAACATATTCCATTAAATCGATTCTTTATTCCTGGGTTAATAGTTTTACAAAATTGATGGTCTAAAAAAGCTCTAATAACTTTAAATAAGAGCTGATTTTGTCTTGATAAGCAGAAAGTGAGACTTGAGGAATGTGATCGCACTCTAATGAAGGTAGATATTAGAGAGTCTTTCATCATAAAATGGTGTGTGGATGAACAATTATAAACCGAGTGCTGAAAGATACGGCTCAATCGACAGCTATGAATGGTCGCGATAAATAGTATTGGTACTACTTCGATGGGCGATTGAACCCATTTCTATGGCGTGGGAGTGCCGTACGAAGCTCTACGACGGAAAAGGAACATCCTGTGCCTTGTCAACTGTCATTTGACAGTATACCGGGTGCTTGATCAATTGCAAAATGCGAAGCTGTTAAAACCTCACCCATCGTCCAAAAGAATGTACAATAATTCAAGAAAAGATTGATGAGCAAATAATTGGACTCTACTCGTACTAAACTACGAATTTTTCATTAAATTCAAGTATTTCACTGTGCAAATGACAAGGTTCACAGCGGTTCAGTAATTCAGCTTTAGATAAAAAAAGGGGATTTAATTTATTATTTAATTTTTTTTATATAATATGCGTATCTCGTGAAAATTGAGCGAAAGTGCCTTCTAACAGTAGCGCCGATAAAATACATCAGCGAAAAATTCAAGAAGATCAAACATTGAAAAATAGATAAAGAAAATTGAAAAATTCTTATGTTTAAATTTTGGAAAAATGTATTCTTTTGAATACAGAACACTCAGTTCAAAGTATTTTGCTAAGTAAGATAGAAATAAATAATTTGAAAATCCCAAACGTGTCTAGTTTGAAAAACCTACTTTCTCTGTTTTTGTCCCCTCAGGCATTTAAATATTTATCTTATGTATTTTTTTATTAGTTAAAAGCTCTCAGATATTTAAAACCTTTTTTTATTGTCAGCTAAAAAAATATTATAACAACAACTGGCATACTTTTGTCCTATGCCATTTGACGTATTTTCTTACAATTCATCTTTCTTGGGTAACACTTTCATTAATTGGTTGAAATTTTTATTATTTTCTTGAAAATTCATCAATTTCGTAAAAAATGTCAATCTTATCGGTTGCAAATTCAACTATTTTCGTAGAAAATTTGACTATTTAGTTGAAAATTTATTTTGTTGTTGCAAATTCATCATTTCGGGTTGACAATTCAACTGTATTGTTGGAAATTCGTCTTTTAGGCTTCAAATTTCAAATAGTTTGTTAGCAATACGTATTTTTAATTTGAAAATTCATCTTTTTTGGTTTAAAATTTAAATGTTTTGCAAAAAATTCGTCTTTTTAGCTTGAAAATTCAACACTTTGGTTGACATTTTTTTCATGCTTGACTGAAAAATCGTTTTTGCTGAAAAAATCAACTATTTTCTACTGGTGTACAATATATTTTTGATTGAAAACTCATATTTTTTGGTTGGCCATTTTATTATTTGGTTGACAATTTGTTTATTTTATTGAACATTCAACAATTTTTTTGAAGACATTTTTTTTGTTAAAAATTCAACTATTCTCCTAGAAAAATTAACTATTTCGTTAAAAATTAACTTTTTTTTGTAAATTCATTTATTTTGGGAACAGTGGCTTTTTCCAAAGGTATTATCTTTGCCGCATCTAAGCTTATCATGGATCATGTGTAGCAAAGATAATAATATCTTTGTGTGTAGGCTTATAATATTTTAGCTATCTTCACGGACGTATTACCGACCAAGCGTTTGCGATTACTACGCCATCTACCGAATCTATATAAAAGATATAATATAAAACCAGCCCCATGCCACTTCTCCGTGGAGGACTGTGGAAAATATTGTCCTGAGAGTTGACGGTCGCCATGTGGCGGCGCCAGCTATGCAGTTGGCCTAGAATTCAAATAATGCAAGGCGAAAGTGTGCTTGGAACTTCTTGACCTAAAATGCGGTTACGGTATGCTAAGGTGGAAAGGACACTTTCCTGGCTTGCGAAAATTATACCCTCTGTACCTAAATTAAACACTGATGATTTGAGAAAAGCAAAAGTTTGCTCCTTCGACAAGGACTCTTTTTCTACATTCCTACATTTATATATATATATATATACATATATAATATATTATGTTATTTTGATGGCAGGATAGTAATGGTAATGCTTAAAATTGTTTGGATAGAGTAAAAGGATTGATAAAAGTTCTGCTTTCTCTAAAAAGAAACTCTTGAGGTAAGAGGGCTCTGCGTTTTGATACTTGAATCTTTTAATATCCGTAGAAAGTAATATTTAACATCTAGATGCCTGTCCTATAGTTAAACATTAAATATTCAGATGTGACTCTCAAATCCTGTTTGATATGAAAAAAAAATTCAGGTGGGTAAACACTATTAAAAGTGCAATTTTATGATGAGGTTGAGACTAGATGGTCAAATTTATCCCTATCTTCTTTTGATTATAAAACTTTCAGGAGATTTACCGAAAACAATTTCAGCTATTTGAAAAAAATCGAAGCAATTCTTGTCCTACAATTCAAAAATAGTTTTGTCACAAATTAGAAAACCGATCAATTCTTGTTAAAGAAAAGTCTGTGATACCTTTTTTATATTTACTAGCATCATCAATCGCTAGAAATAATTGTTTATTTGTTTTTAAGGTTATGTAAATATAATTTTCCTTAGATTTTTGAGACAATTCCAAAAGATTTTGGAAGATTTCTATGTCAAATCAAAATTTCAGCAGAAAAAGTTAATTTTCAACCAAATATTTTGATTTTCAACAAAAAATATTTTAGTTTTGAATCAACAACAGTTGAATTAAATTTAAGAAAAAAACGAATTTTCAACAAAATACACACATTTCCAACCAACAAATATTTTTCAGTCAAGAAAGAACAACAATTTTAACCAAATTATAATTTGAGGGGAAAAATAATTTTTAATAGAAAATCAAAATTACGAATAACTAATTATTTTTTAAGTCAATTTGTTTATAAGGTTATATAAATCTACAAAAAGTTAAAATGATAGAAAGTCGAATTTTTTGCATACGCAAAAATTTCAGGAGGCACCCAAGCGTACACATATAATTTTACCATTCAATCTACCTTTCTCGCTTCGATGCTATTCACCAAGATTAGGTGATGCTTATCAAATCTCATTATCATGATGGTTTTACGCTCATTTTACGATTCTTATTCACTGACTCGATCCTATCGAGATGGGCTTGTAATTGTCCATTATCGTTTGTGTTTAAGGTTTTATCAAACGCTGAAATCTATAATAAGATTTTCAACACGAGGGGAAATTCTGTAGGGATGATTAATTAATGAACTTCAGCTCTTGTCAAATAGTTCAATCACGAACTTTATTGCGAAGAAACTTGGGAAACTCGACATTTTTTTTCATCTGCTTTTTAAATTTGAATTAAGGCAAGGCAACCCAATCCGGATCAGTTCCAAATTCAGCTTTCAATTGTTTTTGCCGTAAATTGTTTTTTCTATTGGTTTTGGCCGTAATTTTTGTTAAAACGATTGAACCATTATTTAAAGTTGATTACGAATCAGTTTAAAATCACATAATATGGTAATCAAGATTTATAAGATATGAAAATATCAGATTTTTTTATATTTTAATGTCATAAGGAAGGTTTTTCGCGCGTAACACGCAGTGATCCGTATTAGCGCCCAAGCCCAATATCGGATCACGAAAGATCTAATTGTTTCAACAATTTTGTTTATTATTTGCATTGCTCAATCTTATTTTCGAACATCTTCCTTTTTATGGTTGGACCCTGGTTCAAAATGTGGATCAAAATCATACCTCAACCAAAAATGTTCCAAACTAATACCTTTTTTCTTATTCGGCGAATTGTGTTTTTCATACCAAAGGATCAGCATGACATTTTCTATAGCTAGATTTGACTAACTAGAAATTACTGGAAAAAAAATATTAAAAAATGTTTCTAAATCGACTTAAGGAGTAAAGACTTTGCACTATTTCCTTAAAAATTTGTTAACTCTCTGGGTAAGAAGGGTCGTAAATTGTACTTATTTTATCTCTGGCTTACCCTAACAAGATTGTAGGCATTTCCACAAAAGGAGAAATAACATAATAATAAAATATAGTAAGATATATACATTTCGGAGGAAATATTTTATTTATCTAATTATTTTATTTTGAAATAAAGAACATTAAGGAACTTCTGTCTGGAATTTAATCAACCTTTCAGAACATAACGAGTTTGCTTTTAATGTATTCGAGTCAAAGTTAATTTCGCCTGTTATGAGCGACTTCAAAGCAATCATATTATATTATATTATATTACAGATGCCACTGGTTGAATTCTAGGAGGGAGGTTCCTAAGAATATATGAATTTCGTTCCAGGTGGAAATAGAATCGTGAAATTCTATTATTTCGGATAAAGTATACAATATAAATTATGAAGGTGTGAGCATGATAAATGGGAAATTCACTTAAAGCGAGAAAGCTTGTCACGTTAGAAGAAAAATAGAATTAAATTATTTTTATAAAAGATATGGTCTTATAAAATTTTCTTTTAAATACGTATATTATTTTACAGTTTTCAAAAATCTTAAGGAAATTTCAGATAATTTCCACAATAATTTTAAATTTGATTAAATCGTGCAAGTTGGCATATAATAACATGGAAATGAGCATGCTGCAATTTTTTCAAAATTTTAATATAAAATTAAATAACAATTTGTTTTTCATTTGTGAAAGTGGCTTTATATTACTGAATTCGACAATTTTTTTGAAAATTCGTTTTTTTTTTGCTTGAAATTAATTTTTTTAACACAAAATTAAACTATTATATTTTTGGTTAAAATATCAACTATTATACTTATTGTTGAGAATTCATCTTTTTTTGGTTTAAAATATAACTACTTAGTTCAATTTTTTTTTGTTTTTGAAAATTATACCTTAAACTAAAATTGGAATCAAATATGCACTGAATTTTAAGTGTATGAGGATATAATAAAAATTTGTTTGAATTATTATTCAAATTCATGGACTTTAGGAAAAAATTCAAGAAGAAATGTTCAATTATGTTTTTAGTATTATTTATTTATTTCATTTAAGACTATATAGAATAATAAATTTGAGAATATCTTTAATTTGTCAGAGCTTTCTAAATTGCACATATTAATTAAGTCGCTAAAAAATCATAGTATTAAGAAATTATACTTATTCTTTATTAAAGTTACTTTCGCAAATGAAAAAACCGTTATTTAGTTTTACATATGGATAGTACTATTTGTACACATTTAGATATTTACAGGAACTAAAAAAACATTGTTTATAATAAACTAACAAAATTGTATACATATTTTAAGTCGATTGTTTAAAAAAATACGTCATACTTGAATGGCTCCGCCTTGTGAAAAGTTATACCTGGATAAATCTTGAGATTCCTGAAAAACCTAGAATTGTCAGAGAATTTTTTTCAGGCTTTGAATAAACCCCCTATGTTCATACATGCGCAACTTCTTTTATTCAAATTGATGGACTTTTCGTATCCTCTTCTAACGAGCTTTTGGCAGCAGGATCTTTACGATTGGTGAGGGTGGATGGGTAATGGTTTGGATTTAAATGGGCAGGAATGTTTAGGGTTGAATTAAGTGAATGCTTCATAAACCCAAGGGAGGCTCTTCTCGTCTCGTTAAAAAAACATTTGTTTTAAAAATGCATCTGGTATGAGTTTCTCAAAAAATGTCGATAAAAAAGTGTTACTCAACTATTTATTTAAATGACATAGAATCATTTTAAATGCTTTCCTGCTGATTCAATTATTATTCGTTTAAGGTTTGAACTTGCAGGATGTCGGTTGAAAATGGAGTGGAATCATTTGCCTCTTCCGCTTGATGTGTAAAACTCATATTTCCTTGATTTAATATTATTTAGTTCTTAGTTTAATATTGCCGTTGTTAGTCATCTGTTTGATGTTGTTTCCTCTTCTAGAACTGTGAGTGCTGATATTTTATGTCAGTCTGATAAGCTACTGTTGCTACCTCAGAAGCACTCCTACCGGAGGAAGAGAAAAGGAGTGGAAGAGAAAGATCATGGAGCAGAGAAGGAAGGACGTTAAAGAGGTCGATACTGTTGAAGAAGGAGCAGGTTATACGGAAGTAACGAATCGAGACACTATTGAAATTGTAGGAAAGCAACATTAATATTGCATAAAGTGGGAACGTCAGACGAAATTGATGTCAATTGTACCCTGCATAAAGAAGAAATGAAATTACGTATAGCTCCTATCTACAACTTCTACTTTGTAACTGTTTATTCTGTTAATGACCTCTGGATTTTATTGATTGAGCTTAGAGACTACTTGAATTACTACACACAAAATTAATCCCATCTTATAATTAACACAAAATCGATGAAACTTGAACGATTTTTTATCTTCATACAAGCTGGTTCTAAACACTGCTATATTGATTTTCGATAACCACGTTGCAACGTTAATTATACGAAATTTGGTGACAGTCATGGCATATCGTTGGGGGACCCTAATCGGGAATAACTTGGCTCGATAGACTGATAAGTAAATCAAATTTACCTGCACGCAGTCCATAAAGCTATGCTTGGCCGCAAGCGGTTATTGTTTGGTATAATAAAGTACGATATTGTACAGGTACACTGTACATACGGAAAAAATTTCTTGAGGCATATGAGCGAATCTATAATTTACTGTTAAAAAATTTGTTTGCTCAGATTACTGATCATGTGTGTCACTAATTGTTACCAAGTTCCTAATTTCGAGAATTTATTATTTTTGACAGATTGTGTAGACTTTTATTATCTTTCAATCAGGGAAACATTTAGTTGATCTGGACATATATAAACTTACAGAATATTCCTGAATTCGGTATAATGCATTTGGAGGTCAAGTTTGTTGTTTTCCTAGCGTTTCTTGATATCTCAATTTAAAAACCACCTACAATCAAATACCTGTAAACTGTTATTACATGGACATAAACTCTATTTAATATTAACATTGGCGTACATTTTAAGTGATAAATCTCTTTAAAATGATACTCCGGTGCTGTTCTGATAATTTCTTCGGACAGCTATTCTTTATATCTCTGTTCTACCTGTTATAGCTATACTTATCATGTGTATCGACTATATGATATTCCTGGTATAGGGAAAATGGGCAAATACGTTTAAAGATATTCAATTCGGCTGATCCAGGGATCTTTCTAAATTTCTTCGTTCGTTCCACAGCTCAACTTTTTTTTTGTGCAGCATTTCCGACACATTTCCCCGTTTAGCTTCTCAATATGGTTAGGTTTTCTTGGTATAGTGGCAGTAGCAGACTATCCTATTCGCCACCTGCTGTCCAGCATTAACAACTATACGGAACTTTTACAGTCCATTTGCTTCGCGTAACTGCAGCTCGTACGTCGTAATTACTGTTTTCTGCTTCTTCCAAATGCGACGTCTTCTTCTTTTCAAACGAAAGAAACATTTTCTGCTAAAATTGGTTCCTGATTAACACGACAAGCCATGTTTCTCGAATAGCCAGACTGGAAAATAAAAGTTGATGTTCATTTAATTCCTCAGACATGTTGTTCTCGTAAATCAAATGTTTTGATACACCCAGTGCAACACACAAGTTTGAGGATCCCTGTTTGGGATACCATTTTGTCTAACGACCACGGAAAATCAAGGAATTCGCCGGGAATTTTGTATACATTAAAAAATACATGGCGCAAGCAATAAATTTGTCTACTAATGCCAGTATAAAAGTCGCACACAGAGAAATTTCTTGTGCTTCTTTTTTCTTCCTTGTTTCTGCTATTTGTTTTGTTGATCATTTTGTTATTTATAAACCGGGAAAACCGATAATTCCGATCCGGTAAATCCGGGAATTAAAAAAAAAAAAAACGCTGGACACCCTGCCGAGTATGTATTTATAAGAAAAAACTCAGAATTTTCATTAAGAAATATGAACTTGAGTTTCGAACAGAGTAATGAAGATCAAGACTCGGTGAATAACCCACGCTATTCTTCTTCGAATGTGAGAAAAATTAAAACGAGGAACGGAAACGTAACATCCGTTGCACTTTGCTTTCCATATTCGTCAGCGGATACTAACGATCAGGCTTTGATGGGTAATCAAAAACCTCGTAAGTCTGCCAAATCGAGATCCTTACAGCGTGTGAACGACGTCTACTATAATATTTTTCTCAGCTAGGTTCATTTTTCTTACTTAATGCCCTATTCGGAATCAGTCTAAGTTTTAAAAAGCGATAGAATTTACTCTCGAGAAGCCCATGATATGCAGGATATGCAGAGAATTCAAGGAATCTTCCTCATAGGTTGCATTAGGGAGTAATTTATACAAGCAACCACACACAAGAGTGTTGAGTTTCGCTAAACCAGTTTAACGACGAGGAAGTAAAGCTCGCTCTGCCAACACTAATTCACCTGAAACTTGATTTTTTGACTTTTAGAAGATAATACAAACTGGGCTTTTCTTATGTTTTAAATTAATAACTTTCATTCTAATCGCAAAGTCTATTTATTATTCCCTTGTTGAATTATTTAATTCAACACCTATTTGTCTGAAAAATGTGACACCTCCCCTTGCAGTTTGAATAACGCAGTTTCTGGCCGACTCTTCCAACAGAATTAGTGATGTGTATAAAATGCTAATTAAACCATGATATATTTAACGCTCGTACAAGTATAACTTGATATTCCGAAAAGTAAATTATACAAAATAATGTTTTTCAGGGTTGCTACAGGTCAGGTAATTATGAAAAGTCAGGGAATTTAATACTGGTGATAGAAACTCAGGGAATGTCATGGAAAACCTGAAAGTCTCAGGCTATTTTCGATAAACTGAAGTTGAAGTTCATAAAATTATTCGACTTCACGTTTTACACTTAAATTCGAACTGAATTGATACAACAAGAAAATCCAACTATTGTTGGTTGACACTTCATTATTTTTAATTGAAAAGCCTTTTATTATATTTTTGGTTCAGAAGTAATCGCTTCTAGTGAAAAATTCTACTATTTGGTTGAAAATTCAGCACTTATTGAAAATTCGTATTTTTTGTTTGACAATTCATCTATTACGGTAGAAGTTTTATCTTTTTTTGGTTGAAAATACAAACTTTTTGTTAAAAATTCTACTGTTTTGTATAAAATTTAATTATTCAGTTGAAAATTCAGCTATTTTACTGAAGTATCATCTTTTTTGGTTGAAAATTTTATTGTTTTGTTAAATATTCGTCTTTTTGGAAAGAAAATTGGTATATTCAACCATTTGGTGGAAAATTTATCTATATAGGTTGAAAATTCAAATATTTCGTTAAAAATTCAACTATTTTTTTTTAAATTCAATTATTGTGCTGAAAATTCAAATATTTCGTTTAAATCTAATATTTTCTTGTCGAAAATTCAACTTTATTATTCAAATGTCGTCTTTTGTTGATAGAAAATTCTTCCATTTGGATTGAAAATTCATCTTCTTTCGTAGAAACGTTCTTGGTTAAAAATTTAACCGTCTTCGAAAAAATTCGCCTTTTGGCTTGAAGATTCAACTATTTTGTAAAAAATGCAACTGTTTTTGGTTGAATTTTAATCTTCTTTGTTTCAAGTTTAGACCATCAATTTGAAAATTCATCATTGCAGGTTAAAAGTTCAACTATTTGGATAAAAATTCAACTATTTGGTGTAAAATCCGTCCCTTTTGTTTGAAAGTTCAACTATTTGATTGTAAATGCAAATTTTTGTCTAAAATTATTGTTTGTTGTTGAAAATTGAACTGTTTAGTTGAAAAATTATCTTTCTTGGTTAAAACTGTAACTGATTTGTGGAAAATTCGAGTGTTTTGCTTAAAATTGGTCTTTTTTGTTGGAAATTCAACTATTTCGTTGTAATTGCAATATATTTCGACTTCAAATCTTAGCATTTGGTATCGAATTGATTTCAATATGGCAACTATACATTACTTTTCTTTAATGGAATTTATTCCCCTATATTTACGTGAAAAATCACCCTATTTTCTTTGTTTTGATAGAATTTTGGGCTGTGAAGTCTGATTGTTGTCACTGAAAGTGTTCAAGATAAATTTAGAAACAAACCTTCTGTTGCATTAACATTATTGATCTCCTAGGTTTAAGGATGTTTTTATAACTGAAAGAAAAATTTATAATAGTCGGGGAAAATGAAGAATAGTTCAGGGAAAATCTAGGGAATTTTCAAATTGAGATGATGTAGCAACCCTGTTTTTGAAACCTGTGGTATCAATTTTAATCATGATTGAAGCGGGCACTAACAGAAATTCTGAAATATTTAGCAGCAATTATCAACTCGTTTTGATGGAAATTTCAGTTAGATTAGTAGATCTCTTCAAACAGTGTTTCTCCCAATTGGCTAGATTCTCCAATGGACAGTCTGACTATAAAGTCGCTTGTACTACTCGGATAAATTTCTCGCCATATATTATTTGAATAATTTTCATCACGAGTTGCAATTACGGTCCAAACAAGACTCTGGAATTTCTGTAACAAAATTACAGTTGGTTATGTATTCGCGAACTGTTGCGCAAGCTTTAATTTCATTTAGGAATCACTCATTCTGGAAAGCATTGATTAACTAAACAGGATTCCTACATCGAAATACGACTGTGTTTACATCGAAACTTAGGAGCACTACGCGGATCATCGCTAATTAACCATTCCGTTGCTTCCGTGGATCAAATGCATTGAAAAGACTCAATTACCTTCTATTAAGTGCTGCTCAATTCCAATTATCAGATTTGTTGCTATTCAGGCGTTTCGTTGAATTAAGTCTGATGTAAATTACACTTACATTTAAAAAACGAAGGATTGGGTACTGTATTTTTGTATAAAATTCTAAGCAAAGAAAGAACTTCTAAAAAAAGTACAAAAAGTCTAGAAACGTCGTTCCGTAAGTTCATTTTTTTTTGTTCAACTGCATGCAAGTCTTTCCACTGCACATTCATTATCACAAGGTACTCTTTTCTCTTCGAACAAAGGAAAAAGACCAACACGTTTGCTCTTTCCCTTCATAGGCAACTCTAAAAATATTCTTCCTCTCGACGATACTTTGTAGAAAGTTTGCGATAACATTGTTGAAAAATCTTGTTAATTTATTTTTAGAAACTGCCATATTGTTTCTTTAAAAAAAAAGTTAATTCAGGGTGGCGACATGTCAGGAAAAACCTGAAAATCAAAGGAAATTCAGGGAATTTTATTGGTCAAGAAACGTCAGGGATATCGGAAAAAATCTTGCAAATGTCATGGAATTTCTATAAGGGGAGTCTGGCGTATTTAATATTAAAAATCACGAAAAATTAAAAATTGTTTAGGGAAAAATTAGGGAATTTTCAAAAGTAAAGTTTTGCGATGACCCTGATATAATATTCTTGTTGTTAGTCATTTAATTGCTTTGTATTTCTGTTTCTTTTTTTTTGCAGTTGCTGCCCTCTGACGATTATATTTTTAATCACAAATTTTATTTTTTGGTTTAATATTCAACTTTTTTAACGAGAATTTGTCTTTTTAGGTTGAGAATTCATCTATTTCGGTAGAAACTTAACTTTTTTAAAATTCAACTGAAATCTTTTGACGGTTGAAAAATCAACTATCTTATTGAAAATTCGTCTTTTTGGATGACATCAACTATTTTTTATTAGAAATTAAAATCTTTTTTGGCTGAAATATCTGCTATTACATTAGTCGACGAAAATTAATCTTTTTGGTTGAATATTGAACTACTTGGTTAAAGGTTGAATCACTCTGTTAAAAATTCATAATTTTTTAAGAAGTTTTTTGAAAATTGATCTTTATTATTGAAAATTCAACCACTTGGGCTAAAAGTTAAACTTCTTTGTTAAACTTTTTTTTTGACTGGAGGTTCATCTCCCTGGTAAAAAATTTAACTATTTCATCGAATATTCGATTCTCTTGGTTTAAAATTCATTTGTTAAACTGAAAATGTAATTTACATTTTTGGTTGAAAATTCGTCTTTAACATTCATAATTTTAGTTGAAAATTCATCTCTTTAGTTGAAAATTTCACTATTTTGTTACGAATACGTTTTTTGTTTGAATTTTTTTAAATGAAAAATTAACCTTTTCATTTTTGGTTAAAAATTGATCCTTTTCTGTTGAAAAGTTAACTATTTGTTCGTAAATTCATATATTTTATGGAAAATTCGTCTTTTTGGTGGAAAATAAATCTTCTTGGTTGGAAATTTTTTGTTAAGAATTCATCTTTTTAGGTTGAGAATTTAACTATTTTGTTGGAAATTTATTTATTTTGTCGAAAGATCAACTCCTTGTTTGAAAATTTCAGTTATGTTTTCAACCAGTATTTTTGGTTGAAATATCAACTATTAGATTTTTTGTCGCGAATTCATCTTTTTATTAAAAATGCATAGTTTTGGGTTGAAAACACAACTGTTTTTGGTTGAAGTTTAATTTTTTTGGTTACAAATTCGACCACTTGGTTGAAAATTGATCTTTATATGTCGCAAATTTAACTATTTTCTTGAAAATTTAATTATTTTTTGAAAGTTCGAGTATTTTATTTAAAACTCATTTTTCATGGTCTAAAATTCAACTTTTTCGTTGAGCATTATTCTTTTTGGATAGAAAATGTGTCTTTTTGGTTTGAAAATGTGATTATTTTTTAAAAAAGTCATCTTTTTTGGTTGAAAGTTAATTATTTTTTAATTCGAAAAGTTTAATATTATATTTTGGGCTCAGAATTGATCTCTTTTGGTTAAAAGTTCTACTATTTGGTGGAAACTTTCATTATTTTATTAAAATTCGACTACTTTGTTAAGAAGTCATATTTTTTGGTTGAAAATTCAACTTTTATGGTTGAAAGTTAATTTTTTTTATCTAAAAATCCTATTATTATATTTTGGGCTTCGAATCAATTTGTTTTTGTTACATATTCTACTAGTTGGTAGAGAATTTGATTATTTTGTTAAAAAGTCACATTTTTTGGTCCTTTTTAATTGAATATTTATCTCTTATGGTAGAAAAGTAATCTTTTTTCGTTAAAATAAATAAATCTGAAATTTTTTTTATTTTAATCTGAAATTTTTTTATTTTGCTTATGAAAGATTTTATGTTAAAAATATTACAAGATTAAAGTACTGCACTTTAAATATTTATGGTCAGGGAACCCAGGCGAAAAATGAAAAATGGGAAAAATCAGGGAAAGTCAGAGAATTTTGAAAAAATAGGTTTTTCGGCCACCCTGGTTACACAAAATGTGTTTTCTATGCTTCAAGGATTCTTTTGGCTATTTTTTAATGCGAAATTTGGGGCATAATAGGGAATGATGGATAATAATGAGAAATAAGAGGAGTCATTTGTTTAACCAGGTTATGGCATATGCAGAGGGGTCGGAGCCTCAATTTTCTCGTCGTTGAACAATTCAACATTTAATTTTGGGCGCGGTCCAAAGAGTATGGAACAAAAGCTAGGGGTGGACTGCTTAAGATGTAGATTGCGTGCTTCTCGGAGGTTCGAACTGCAAACAGTATTCTCCCCTTGTCCCACTTTGCCCCGGTCAGTGAATTCTGTGTGAAGAAACTGCCAGTCTGCTGCTTCTACCACCCTTTAGGGAATCCTTTGTGTCACCTAAGAAGAGTATGCAGGCGAATTTTCGCACCTTAAACCGGGTCAACCATTTTACCAGAGCTTCGAAACGAGAGGTATCGATTCTCCTTCTGGAAAGAATGATGCAATTTGGAAGGAACAAAAAAAAAAGAAAAAGAATAAAATAAGGTTGACACTTGTTTCATGATACTGCTTTAGCAACTGATGCGTTTCTTACTAGAAATAAATTGGATCGAAACCTTTTCTTATGAGTTTCCTGACTCTTTATCAAACTTTTGCTTTATTCCTTTATACGACTCTTGCCGGAAGTTTAGTTAAATTCTGGAATGTAGAATTTAAGATATTCACTCAAGAACTCTTGAAAGCAAGGCAATTTATCAAGAGTCAAATGAGCTGGGCATAAAACATTTTTTATTGTAAAAGCAAACTTGCATTTTAAAGAAAGGCACTTGAGTTCTCAGGTTGCCGGATTTAAAAGGTTGTTCGTGGTCATGAAAAAAATAGTTCATTTAACAGGGTGGCCGTATGTCAGGGAAAACATGGAAATCAGGGGAAAATCATGAAATTTGAAGAAAAAAAATCTTGCAAAAGTCAGGGAATTTCTGTAAGAGTTTGAATAACTCTCGAGGATAATAAATTAAAAAAATGTGTTGTAATGATTTTATAAGTAACAAATCAATCCTTTTCTTCGACCGACGATGATAAATACGAATTTTAAATGGTGATTTTTTTATGTCTTACGGTCCACATGTGGACCGGAAGACAAAAAATTCACAATTTAAAATTCTTAAAAAATTTTAATTCTTATTTGAAATTGTTTCATTTAAATTTGACCATTATGTATTTCATTTATAAAATATTCAATGTTAAAAATGTTACAAGGTTAAGATTCCTGTGGTCAGGGCAAATGAAAAATTTGTCAGGGAAAAATTACAGAATTTTGAAAATAAAGTTTTACATCCACCCTGATATAATATTCTTGTTAGTAATTTATTTGCCATGTATTTCTATTTCTTTTTCGTTTTGCAGTTGCTTCCTCCTAATGATTATAGTTTAGGTAAAATTTTAATTATTTGGTTGAAAATTCAAGACTTTTGTAAAAAAGTCATATTTTTTGGTTAAAAATTTAACTGAAATCTTTCTTGGGTGAAAATTTAAGTATTTTTTTTTTCTTTATTCGTCTTTTTGGTTAAAAAATTCATCTGTTTTAGTAGAAATTTCATTTTTTTGGTACGAAAATGTAACTGCTTAGTTGAAAATCAATCTTCTTTGGTGGAGGATTCAACTATTTTGTGAAAAATTAATCCTATTTGGTTGAATTTAACTGTGTTTTATTTAAATTCAACATCTTTTTTGGTTGAAATATATACTATTACATTATTCGTGGACAATTTATATTTATTGATTGAAAATGAAACAACATGGTTGAAATTTGAACCACTTTTTTAACATTTTTTTTGTCGAAGATTCACAATTTTAGTTAGAAATGCGTCTGTTTGGTTTGAAAAGTCGTTTTTTTGTTGTTGAAATTTATTTTTTCTAACTGAAAATGTAACTATTCCAGTTGGACATTCTTCACTTAAGATGAAATTTTATCTTTTTGATTGAAAGTTTAACTACTTTGTTGAAAATTTATTTTTGATATTTAACCCGATCCGGTTATCGTGGGTCGTTTCAGACCCATGCATTTTTTAGTTAATATCTGCATTTTCGGGAGTTGGGAGTGTTTATGACTATAAATAAAATATTTCTTTGAATTTCTTTGCAATATTTATGATTTACCCTTAAAGGAGAAGTGTTCAAGAGTGTACAGGAATTTTTCTAGATTTTGTTATTGATAATTGAGCGTTTTAACATGCTGTGGGTCTGAAACGACCCACGATAACCTGAGAAGGTGAAAAAAAGCGATAATCTGATTGGGTTAAAATTCAACTGTTTGGGTATAAGTTAAACTTCTTTGTTAATTTTTTTTTATGTTTATCTCTTTGGTTAAAAATGTAAATATTTGGTTAAATAGCCGTTTTTCTGTTTTTAAAACAATGTATTTAACTGATAATGTAACTTAACCATCTTCGTTTGAAAATTAATCTTTTTAAGTTAAAAATTAGTCTTTTTTGTAAAAACTAATCTTCTTTGTTTGAAATTTGCCTCGGAATTTACTCTTTTCTGGTTAAAAATGTAATTGTTTGGTTGAAAATTACTTTTTTGTTGATAATTCATGTTTTTGGGTTGAAAATTACACTGCTTTATAGAAAATTTATCTTTTGGCTTAAAATTCGTGTATTTTAGTAAAAATTTGTCTTTTTGGTAGAAAATTAATATTTTTGATTAAAAATTCGTTCTTCGTTCATATTTTTTATTGAGAATTCATCTTTGTAGGTTGAAAATGCAATTATTTGGTTAAATATTCAACTGTTTTGTTGAAAATTCAACTATTTGGTTGAAAATTCAGTAATTTGTTTAAAAATTTAACTAGTTTATTGACAATTTAATTATTTTGTTGAAAATTCACCTTATTTTGGTGGAAAATTTAACTGTTTTATTATTGTTAAAATTGTTACAAGATTAAAATACTGGTCTTAGAATATTAATGGTCAGGTAAAATGAAAAATTGATCATGGAAAAATGAGGGAAAAGTCCGGGAATTTTGAAAATGAAGTTTTTCGGCCACCCTGGTTTAACTATTGTTTTCAGTAACTACATAAATCCTACGTATATTATTTGATTTAATATTACCTATAGTTTATAGACTCAATCCGTAGTCTCTAGATTTTTAATGAAGTGTAATTTTGTCTGGACCGGATGTCTTAGTCATCAACTTTACCTTCGGAGTTGGTAGACTGTTCGCGCCAGGTGTCTGGCTGAATAAAAGTTTTCAGGGAGTGAAAGAGGTATACGGAATCCAAGTTTTGCTCCTAGGGTCTGTAATTCGTACGCGTCTGTATATTTCACCCACAAGTAAAACGAATCTAGAAATCCTTTCTCTCTCCAACTCCCTCGGACTTTGCTTGGGCATTCTTACTACCGAGATATCGGTTCTGCTTGAGAACGAAAATTGCTTCGAAACTCGGGTCTTACTTACTGCAGCAATCTATCGAGTTGCACGCTACCAATGACTGCGTTTGGCATAAATTTCATTAGGGAACAGATGTAGGAATTGTTATTTGTTACCGACATTTGCATCAAACTCGCGTTAATTGTTTTCCTTGCATTGCTCGTTCGACTCAGCTCTTTATTTGTTGCAATAGCTATAAAGTGTAATAAATCAGCTACACTGAATTTTAATCTTTAGAAATGCAGGGTGGGAACTGATCGAGAAACCGGGAATTAGCCTGGAATTTTGGGCGATCCACAACTCGTCCTCATACCCGTTTCAGGACGAGGATCGTACGTAGAGTCTGACGCTTGTGCGCTCCCCGTGGTAATGGCAGGCTGTCCCCCACCACAATCAGTGCACTGTTACCCCTCTACTATCGGTGAGAAAATTCGAGTCCTCTGACTTTGACGTTAAAAAAGTAAGTGAAGAAAAAATGGTAGCTCAATGAATGAAGGATCATTTTAAAGGTCAAAATGTTGACCCAGTATATAAACAACATATAACTTTTTCACCTAGGTGGGGAAGTATAGGGGAACATGTTGGCGAATTTAGGAGAAGCGAATGTTAAAGTGAGTGGAGGGGAAGTAGTGTAATGTAAGGGGAGGTTTGAACGAATTAATTCAACATCTTCAATAGGTTACGAAACATTTTTCTTAGGCGCGCGGCGTCTACATTTTGACTATTTTTTTTTTAAATATTGACTGAAATTTTCCTTCGGCTCTAATTTAAAAAAACTATTTCCCTTTAAAAACAAGAAAAATAGAGACGACAAAAATACATAATTGGAAGACTTGACAGTTTTATCTGAGACAAGCAATCCCACGTGACCCCGTTCAAGCTGTCCGAGTTAAAATTTCGTCTCTCAGTTCTTTTCTCTATTCTATTGGACATACGTTTGGGACGAGAATATTGTGCGAGCAAGTAGAGAACGTTGAAAATGAAAATGAAAATACTTTCATCGAAAGAATTGCGTAGTCGAGCCGGTTCTACCATATTCGGAAGTAGACGGCGCGGCGGCCCGCTTTGTCGGATTCAAGCAGTTTAGGCGCCGCTCTACTTTTTGCAACCAACCAAATAAATAACTTGAGAATTCATTCGATTTAAAATTCTTTCTTAAATAGAGACATTAAAATAATAAGGGGTACCAGTCAAGTGAAAAGTTTTTTCAAATTCACAGGGCGTCTACTCCAGAGTTGGATAGTAAGTTGTGACAAGTAGCTAAGTTACTGAAAAGTTACGTTGTTCATAACTTTAAGGGTAACTTCGGTACTTTTTCAAAAAGTGACTTGTAGCGTAATTTAGTTACGATTTTTTCAGAAATTTGGAACTTTAATTTCAGTTACTTTGAAGTTACTTTAATGTTTCTTTTTGTTTGTTTGTATATCTCCTATTAAGAGAGATTTATATTTCAGTTACGGGTAGAAAATGAATATCTTTTGGTTAAATTCAACTGTAATTGATTTAAAATAAAAATGTTTTCGATTGAAATACATAATATCTATTATTATTTTTTTCGTTTAGAATTCATCTATATTAGTTGAAAATTTAACTATTTGCTTGAAAATTCATGTATTTTGTTAAAAATTCAACTATTTTGTTAGAAAGTTCAACTATTTGGTTGAAAAGTAACTTTTTTGTTGAAAATTGATATTTTGGGTCTGAAAATGCAACCGTGTTGTAGAAAATTCGCTTTTTTGACTTGAAAATTCAACCATTTTTTTATATAATTCAATTGTTTTTTGAAAATGCGTCTTTTTGGGTGGAAAATTCAACTACTTGGTTGAAAAATGAACTAGTTTGTTAAGAATTTAGTTGTTTGGTTGAAGATTCATAATTTTAGTTGAAAATTCCTCGGATTGATTGAAAATTTAACTATTAGGTTGAAAATTAACTTTTCTGCTGCAAATTTAACTCTTTTATCAAAAATTTGTCTTTTTCGTTGAAAATTAACTTTTTTGTTGAAAATTAATATTTTCGCTATGGTAATTCAACCATTTAGATTACGATTCATTTATTTTGTTAAAAATTTAGCTGTTTTGGTAGAAAGTCTAATTATTTAATTAGAAAGTGACTTTCTTGATAGAAATTCATCCTTTTGTCTTAAAAATGCAACTCTTTTGTTCAAAAGTTGTTCGTTTTGGTTTGAAAATTCATTTATTCCGGTAAAACAAATTTGACTTTGTTGTTTAAAAATACAACTGTTTGATTGAAAAATTTTACTGAAAAATATTTCTTGGTTGGAAATTCAACTCTTCGGTTGAAAATTCAACTATTTTGTTAAAAATTCATCTATTTTGTTGAAAATGCAATAGTTTTACTTGAAATGTTAGGAACTTAAAGCGTTTCAAATTGAATTATACAAAAGGCGTTTTGTCAAAAATTGGAAAAATGTTAGGCCCTGATACTTCAAATCGTTATCTGAATTTCAGACTGAAGTTTAGTAAATTTAATCGAACAAATTTTAAGGTATAATAATGATGAGCACTCTCTTCTACAGTCATGCAAATAGTATTTTCAACTATGGACCGAGTTGCACCGACGAGCCTACAGTAGGCCGGCTTAGTATAAGCTAGCTTAAATTAGAGTGGCCATATTTGCGTCGGCGCAGAAACCGCAGGGACTCCACGTGTGCGACAGAGAGCAACTGTCGAAAACGCTTTTGCGCCGACGCGAAACTGGTCCACTCCCGTATTTAAGCTAGCTTATACTAAGCCGGCCTACTGTAGGCTCGCCGGTGTAACTCGGTCCTATTTTATCAGTCGGAAGTTATGATTCGCATAGTATCGTGAAACGGTCGAATAGAATTGCTAGAATACTCTCAATTTGAATCTTATTGTTATTGTTACATTGTTGTTCACCTGTCGAAATATATTGTGTATTTTTTATTTACTCTAACTAATGCCCATTTCTTTTTAAATGAATTTTTTATGAATCATCAACTTTGTTATTTTGATTTTATGTTATAAAATTAAGGAAGTTACTCAAAAAAAGTAACTTACCCAATTCTGGTCTACTCACCTGGAAATCCTGAAATTGTCAGGGAATTTTTATATACATGGAAAAACCTGGAAATATCAGGGATTTTTGTTTAAAATCATTTTAAAAAATTTCGAAAGCATGTTTAATGTTTTTTAATTGTAATATTAATTTAATAACAATGTTTCCTTATTATTAAATTAGGTTCACATACAATCAGAGAAAAAGTTGTTTTGAAACAAAAATATCGTCCTTTTGCGTGTTTTGTTTTGAACCACGTAAATATCTTTTTTATACAAACAGAATTTTTTTGGCTGGTAGATCAGATGAAGTTTGCCACAAACGAATGTTTGCTGTAAAAAAATTCTTTCTGAGACATACGATAATCCACTTAACCTTAAATGGAAGAGTAAATTCCATTTGTGCCAAGAGACATCCTTTCGACACAAACGGACATTTCTTTGAGTGTTACTGGGTTTAACTGTTCGTCTCAAAATTGTTTTTTTTTTGTTGGAAAATAATTTTATAATTAAAAATTTAACAATTGTATTTTTGGTTGAAAATTGAAATTTTTAATCGACAATTCGTTCTTTCAACTAATTTTTTAAGCACTTGAATGTTCAACAAATTAGTTACATTTTTGAGCAAAAATCTAAATTTTCTACAAAAAATGAAATTTCAACAAAATATATCAATTTTTTACTAAGACAAATTTTGACTAGAAATAAAATAGTTAAATTTTCAATTAAAAAAATTAACTTTTTGGTTAAATACAACTGTTTCTTATTTAAAATTAAAATCTTTCTTGGTTGATATATCTGCTGTTACATTTTTCTTTGAGAATTCATTTTGTTATGTTGAAAATTGAACAACTTGGTTAAAAGTTAAACTCTTTTGTTGAAAATTCATTTTTTTTTGTTGAAGATTCATCATTTTAGTTTAAAGTTCATCTCTTTTTTTGAAAATATAATTATTTTGTTGAACAATTTTTTCTTTTCGTTTGAAAATTAATGTTTACTGTAAATTGAACTATTACAGTTGCAAACTTAACTATTTTGTTGAAAATTAATTTTTCTAAATCGAAAATTGAACTATTCCAGTTGCGAACTTAACTGTCTTGTTGAAAATTAGTTTTTGTTTTTGTAAAAATTAATTTTTGTAATTGAAAGATAATATATATAATTTCTGGTTGAAAATCTATCTCTTTTAGTTAAAAATGCAACTATTTAGTTGAAAATTCATATATTTTGTTAAAAATTTGTCTTCTTCGGCAGAAAATTAATCTTCTTAGTTGAAAATTTATCTTTTTGGTTAAAAATTATTTTTTTAACTGTAAATTTAACTGATCAATTTTTAATTGTAAACTTATCTTTTTCAGTTAAAAATTCTTGTATTCTGTTGTAAATTCGATTGAAAATTTCTGTGTGTTGGTTGAAAATTCAACTATTTCAGTTCAAGATTCATCTTTCATCTTCTTGGTTGAAAATTCATCTTTTTGGATGAAAATTATTTTAGTTAGAGATTCACTGTTTCATTTAAAAACCTCATCTCTTTGGTTGAAAATTAAGTTTTTAATTACAAATGTAACTATTCAATTTTTCGTTAAAAACTTATATTTTTCATTGGAAAATGCATGTATTTTCTTGAAAATTGGGTGGAAAATTTCTGTTTTTGTTTGAAAATTCAACTATTCCAGTTAATGATATATCATTTCAGGTAAAAATTCCTCTATTTGGTTTAAAATTCAACTATTCCTGTCAGTTAAAGGTCCATAACTTCAGTTGAAAATTCATCACTTCGGTTGAACCTGGATATTTTTTAGTTGAAAATTCAACTATTTGTTTGCAAATTCGTTTTCTTGAGTAGAAAATAAATTTATTTTCCTCGTTTAAAATTTGTCTTTTCGGTTGAAAATTCGACTACATTCCAGTTAAAGATTCATAATTTTATTTGAAAATTCATCACTTTGATTAAAAATTGAAGTATTTGTTTCAAAATTCGTTTTTATTTTTGGTTAAAAATTAATTTTTGTAACTGAAAATTTAACTTTTGCATGTTCGCTTGAAAATTTACTATTTTTAGTTTTAAATTCAACTATTTGGTTAAAAATTCTAGTATTCTGTTGAAAAATCGTATTTTTTTGTAGGAAAGTCATCTTTTTGGTTGAAAATTCAACTATTTTGTTAAAAATTCATCTATACTGTTGAAAATGCAATAGTTTCACTTAAAATGTGAGGAAATTGAAGCGTTTTAAATTTCCTATTTTCACGATAAATCCCCTTATATAATAAATATAAATTATTATTATATAACATTTTGTTTGAATTACTCTTCAAATTAATGGACTTTCGTAACAAATTCAAGAATTTATAAATTATGTCTTTAGTATTATTTATTAAATTATTTAATTACTCGATATTGATAATATTTTTAAGCAAATCTTAAAATGTAATTTGTCAAAGCTTTCTACATTAAACATGATAACTAAATCTCTAGAAACAAATGAAAAAATAGTTTTTTATTTGACATGCATCGTACTATTCTTGCATATTTAGATATTTACAAGAACTGCAAAAAAAACTTTTTGTATAATGAACTCGCAAAACTGTGCACATATTCTGAGTTGATTGTTTGAAAAAAAATCGAAGTACAATGAAAAATTATGCATGGAAAAATCTTGAAATACTTGAAAAACCCGTGAATTGTCAGGGAACTTTTTTCCAGGGTTTGATAATTCAACAATCTTTTTAAATGTATAAAAAAATAATATTCATGTATATGTACATGTATATAAAAAAAATAATATTCATTTTATGTAAAGTTCTATAAAATCAAATCCCTAAAATTACAAAGCACTGGTCTTCCAATACTTGTCAGAATTGAATTTCAATTCCATAAACTCTTTGTTTGATTTGAAAGCCTTTGGTATCTGTTGCACGCCGATAAAATTTATTTGAAACATATAAGTTCATTCGATGCAGAGAACATTTATTGAGTGACTGACTAAAAATCGATTACGTGAAAATCAAACGCCTGAAACTACAAACTCAGGGATCACAATCCGTACCCTGTTTTTACATCATTCCCTTTTTCCCCCTTTTTCACCACTTGAAATAAAATAATCCCCTAAAACACCTAAGATCGAGAATTTTGACTCAATCTTCCCGTCAAAAAACAGGGGAAATATGGAGATTTTTCGCGAAAATAGGGGAATTTCAAATAAAAATATTGTATTTTCAACAACATAGATGAATTTTTAACCAAATAGTTGAATTTTCAAATGAAAAGATGAATTCTCAACGAAAAATGTTATAGTTGTTGTCAACTAAAAAATATTTTTATTTTAATTCACATACACTAGAATTTGTCCAAAAAAGACAAATTTTCCAAAAATTGGTTCAATTTTGTGCAAAATTATTGTTGTTTAAAAAAAAACTATTTTTTACATAACCGTTTTTTAATTTTCAAAATTTCAAACCAAAGTGATGAATTCTCAATAAAAAAAGTAATTTCTATCAAAGTAGTAAAACTTTCGATCAATTAGTTGAATTTTCAAAAAAAAAAATAATAAAAATAAAATCTTACAAAATGATGTAATACTTGATATTTTAAGCAAAGGAGATTTGAATTTTTAATTAAAAACAGTTGAATTCATCCAAGAAATACTAATTAAAAAAAAAATAATAAAATTTTCTAACGAATTGTTGACGTATCAAGCCAGAAAGACGAATTTTCTACAAAACATTTTGTTTAATTTTCAACCCGAAAATATGAATTATCAACATTTCCAACCAAGAAAATTAATTTGTAACAAAGTAGTTTAATTCATCCAAAGAAAATACAAATTTTTAATAAAATAGTTGAATCCTTAACCAAAACAGATTTATGTTCAACCATACAGATACATTTTTAATCAAAAAAGATTAAATTTACACTAAAAATGATGAATTTTCAATCCGAAAAGACGATTTTTCAACAAAATAGTTGAATTTTTACCCAAAAAAGAATTTTCATTCGAGAAAGAGAAAAATATTGAAACAAATTGTTGAATTTTCAACCAAGAAAGATTTTTTAGTTAAGAAAGAAAAAACATTAACAAAATTGATGAATTTTCAACAAATTGGCAACTAAATAATAAAAAAAAAAGAGAGAAACATAAGTAAAGAATGGGAATAGGGGAAAGGTGCCTGCGATAAATAAATAGGAATTCAAACATCTAAGGAAACAAACACAGAAAAAGCAGGTTTTTAAATAATCATTTAGTATTTCTCAAATTTTTTCTTTCTACCTTACTCAGAAAAATACTTTGAAGCGCTAATCTTTTTATCTAATGATAGAAGGACATTTCAAAAATTCAAACATGAGCATTTTTAATTCTGTTTATCTATTTTTCAATCTTTGATCTTTTTGAATTTTTCCTGATGTTTTTGTATCAGTAGAAAGTGCTAAATATTTTGCAACCAATTTTTCAAAGATAGCTATCAAGAAAATGTTGAACACTTAAATGACTAGAACACTTGGTAAATAGGCGCTACTGTTAGAGAGCACTTCCGTTTAATATTTACAAGATACCCAATGATACAAAAAGTTTGTAATAAAAAATAAAATCCCCTTTTAATGCCCTTTTTGGCCTAAAATTGAACTACTGAACCGCTGTGATCCCTGCAAACTGGGCCTATGTTCGAAACATCCACTCCTAAAATGTTCATTACACAACCTGCATGCTTGAAAATCCGGTTGGCCCTAAATTATGCAGGAGGAATTTCCGCCAAAATTCGAACAATGCCCCATTGAATAACAGACTGTTTATCTATGATGTTTCAGAGTACGTCGCTGGATAGCGGAGGCGTATTCGGTAATGTGTATGGACCAGGAACAGGTTCGAGTTCGGCTTCCAGAGTTACTCCGAGACGCTGGCTGTCGCAGACCTCACAGTCTCAAACCTCGAGGCAGCACTCAACCGATGATGGGGTCCGTGGGGGCCCCGTGGGTGTCGGAGGGCCAGTTTCGACCTCGTCCTCGAATCACGTCCCCGTCTTGGCCCCTCGACGAGTCAGTCCAGCCGCAGATTCAGCGGAGATCGCCAATCCGGGAACGGCGACGCGATCAGACAGGTAACTAACTGCTGGAATTTCGAGTCACGTGACTCTCGCGAGCAGGGCCACAAGAGTGAAATGCCCTCCTGCTAGTTAACCGGTATCGATACCACCGAGTAGCGAAAGTGACAGGCAACTCCCGATGTTGCTCAAATTCCCAGTGACACCCCTGTGAATGTGTTCCCAACCACAATCCGGTCAATTTAGAAAAAAAATCCCTTAGAAATATAAAATACTGAGGCTTATGAAAAAGGACCATGTCCACTAGAAGGTAAACGATAATTAACGAGGGGGAAAATTTTCTACTAGGATAGGATGATTCTTCTCTGAATTATTAACTGCCCCATTAAACTCTATGCTTTCTCCTTCAAGGCTTTTTATCACCAGGTCTATAGCTATATATATGTGAGGCTAATGATAAATGACAGGAAGACGGGCTCCCGAATCTTATAAATTATAAAGCGCTGCAGTTATGCGCATTCATTGACCTCGCAGGTAGCGGGACGCTGCGCTGGAAAACGACGGGTCGATAGTTTCTCCTCTGTGGCCACATTGCTCCGTCGACGCCTCTAGGAAGGGGATGTTTTGATGTCTGGTCAAAAAATAAACATTAGACTACTAAACAATTGCAGTTCTGCTGCAATGGAAGTTTCAAAATTAGGGTTTCCAAATCTCTTTACTTAGCAAATGAGAAATGTGTAGTTCATGAACCGGACCGCAAATCGTCTTTTCACTAATCCTCAACCTAGAACACAGCGTATGACTAAACCAAATCCTCAATTCAAAAACCATAAAACCACAAATCCTAACTCGACAATCCTAAATCCAACAAACCACGAACTTACAAACCCTAAACCGCAAACACTCAAGCTGCCAATCTTTAACCTATGAATTCTAAATCCTCAACAATTCATCAATCAATTTTAAACCGGGTTTGAACCCGCAATCATGAAAGCCTCAATCCAAAAACTTATTATAATCCCACAGGCCCTCCAAATCCTCAACCCTTAACCCGCAGACCACTAAACATATAAAGTAAATAAAAACCACTTCCGTTCTTTCAAAATTCTTTTACCAATTCCGCCTTATAGTATCTGAAATGATCAAAACCAAATGTACCGAATCCATTCTAAAATAAATTTTTAAAGTACCACAAACTAAAGTATTGAGATTTATCTCTTGACATCTAATTTGCATCCAAGCTCGAAATCGTTTCTCTTACTTGGCCTTCGGGGTAAACTTTAATAGGAAATCTAGCAGCTCCAGTTAACAGAATCTGGACTTAATGTCTTCATTGTTATGGTTTTTAGTAACCTCGCAGACAATGCTTGTCAGATAGTGAATGCATCGTAAGTCTCTGCATTGAATTCAATTCCTAGCAAGTAGATTCATCGTTCGTATTCTGACTTCATTGGTCCGCGTTCAGTCAAGCAAGGAAGTTTATCATGTCATTAGGGTTTTCAAGAACCGTTCGATTCCACCTGAGCTACCCTGCGGCGCTTCGCAAGGGGTTTAAGTCCACTATGCTCTCCTTGAGAGCCAGCTCGTTAAATTAAACCGAGGCGCAAAAGGGTCTCAACAATCTCCCTGCTTGGCTGGACTCCACTTTCAACTGGGTCGTACATTTTCCACTGAAGCATTTAATGTACTCACACTGAAAGTGACATGTGGTATTTAAAACGAGATGTAGTTAATATTAACGTTCCACAGACCTCAGGTTCTCTCTCCAGCTAAATTTAGTTTACCATTCCACTATCAACAAAACTTCTTCCTCTTATCAATAAAAAAGCAACCAGCAGGAGGAAATATTCACTTGTCTTGCATAGGTTAGGAAAAAATCAATAAAACGATACATACAAAGACCGCATTCGTAATCGTCTTTCCTCCTTTCTTGTCTGGTTATTGACATCTTCACAACATCCAAACAAATATATGTATAGCAGGAATCGATTGCGGCGTGGGAGAAAAGCAACCTCCCATTGCATTGCTGTGTATACCGAGATAAAAAGGGAACGACGGTGGCACTATAAGAGGTAGAATCCACTATCGACCATACAAGAAAATAAACATGATCAGATTTCGAACCTTCGTATTACTCAACAAGATTTTTGAACTTCGTAGTGAAAGGAAGCTTTGATCAAATAATTCTTTTGACTGAAAGTAAAAAGCTTACAAAATAATTATTATCATTTTAATGATCTTGGTTTAGAAGACCAGTATTTAGTCTCGTGGGCGGAGTTGATTGTCCGACATTGAATATTTTATCTTCAGAAATTAGCATCTAGATGTAAATCACACCCACAGCTTTCGCATCTTCCGCTTTACTTTCTTGAAAAATAAAAGTAATTTAATTCGTCGTATTGGATAATGATATTCTGGATAGAGTGTTGTTTAAATTAGTTCTAATATATTCAAAACCAACCTTTCATGATCTTATACAAGTTTTAGATTTTAAGCATGAATTCCACTTTTTATTTCTCCATTTGTTGACAGAGTCTCGTCAAGGTATAATTTCCTCAAAGATAAATAGAAATTGCACGACATAAGCCATCGTCGTGACTTATTTAAATTCTTCCTTTGACTGCTTGAAGCTTAGATAGTTCTTTGATCTTCCAACTCTCGTACGAACTTACCTTACTTCTCTCTCGTTTTTCTATTTGTTCAGGAATAATATCTAGAAAGATTTCTCCTAATTTGGTCGTAAATACTCGACTAGAAAATTAAACTCCTTGACATTTAGGGTGCAGCTTTTTATAGTGTTCCCTGATATCATGGAAGCTTTAGTATACTCAAAATCAAGGAAGCCAATCTCAATAAAAGCAGTAGATGGAACCGATCGCTTTTTGATTCCAGGGGTCCAAATGTATCGATTCTGCACCTGCGTGGGGCGTCGGATCCGTGGGAAGTCAGTTCTCAGGGTTCGGCGTACAGCGTCAACAGTAGCAGAAGTTTAGCCGGAGGTAGGGGAATACCCACAACAAACACACGCGGTGGCTACACCCGTGGGAGTTCGATACCCTCCCTCAAGCGACATGACACCCAGATATCATCAAAACTCAACACTGGGAGCTTGAAACAGCGTCAAGATGCTCCAAGTCAAATACGACGTCGAGACACTGTTGGTACTTACCTATCCGGAACTAGTACCAACACTGGTGATCATTTTGTAAGTGGGAGCTGCAGCAGAGAATTATCCCCTGTTCGCTGGTGCGATCACGATGTAGACGGTGTGTATCTAGGAAAATCAGGTTGGGTTCAAGTCCAACAAAGGTCACTCGATGATAGGAGGACCAACTACGCCAACAATATCGGTACGAACGTCGGAACTTTACCTCTGGCTCGAAGGACCACCGTCAAATTAGCAGATTACCACTGCAGCAAAAGCGAGCCGGGCAAATGTCCAGATTTCTCTCGCCTCGAATCCCAAAGACCTGACTTCCTTGCTCTTCACGGTCGAGATTACGATCCTCCGAGTAACTGTTCCTCACCACACGATATCCCCGAATCATTCTCACCACCTTCTCTAACTCCTATAATCTCTCCCCCTCCCGCCTTTCAAGACGTCGGGAAAAGGTCTTCCTCCAGGCACAATCTTCATACGAACTACGCCAAAGCTCCATTCCTACCACGTTCGAATGCGATTGTGGACAGCGACATTATCAGCCCCCCGCCCTCGCCACCGCCACACAGAAACTGGAGTTCATTGCCGTCTGCCGCCTCAAGGAAATCCACAAATCCTTTAGTCAATAAACCTAGAAAAGCACTGAATACGAACTCTACTCAGCAGATGCATCAGGAGCAACTGCACCAGAAACAGATGCACCAGCAACAGAAATATCGAATGGCTCAAGCTAAATCCCTGGAAGATCAATCTTCTTCGAGAAGAAGTCAGTTTGCTCAAAGGCATATGGAGTCATCTTCTTCGTCTTCCTCCTCCATGGGGTTTAGAAGTCTAGATAGTTGTTTCAATAGAACGACTATGCCTAGATTAGCAGAGAACACCGATTCTTCAGTGGAAGGATATGATGATGGAGACGAGGACGACCTCAGTTTAACTTCACCTACTGTTGTTCCTTTGCATTCTTCCACGGAATCTATTCGAGCCAACGGGGAAAGGGTTTCCCCTGGAAGTAGACAAAGTAGGCATTATCGAGGACAACAATCTTTGCGAAGATCTCCTGGATCCTCAGAGTCCGGGAAACAAATGTCCTTCAACTCACCTTCATCTTCGTCCTCGACTTCCAGTAGCACTGATCGTCAAGGTCGATCTCCCACACCAAACTTCCGGCGTTCGAATACAAGGCAGCAAAATTCTAGGACTCTTACTGCTTCTCCTGATTCTCTCCAATCAAGGGTTCGACGTTCTAGGAGTCTTCAACTACCGGAAAAGAAATCTCCAGGATCTTCTGGCCCACAACAAACTAACGATCCTCACAGGATCAAAGGCAACAATGAGAGAAGCGGACAGAAGAGACACCCTTTGCCTAACAGTATGTTCTCTTTGGTCCTATTTGTCGTTTTTTGGCATGATTTTTTCTTTCGTTTTTTTAAATTGTTGTAGTAGGTTTTTTTTTTGGAAATAGACCGAATTACTGACTAAATTTTTGATGGGTCCAACAATTTTTGTGACATCTCTGATATGAACGTAATTGGGTTAACCTTTTTAAATAGAAACAATTATTTCTCCTCTATCTGCCTGCTCGTAGAACCCTTTCGATTTGTGTTTCCGCTTCTAGTTTGGCTCGTAACTTGTAAATTTAATCCTCATGTTTCCCAGGAAAAGCACAGTCCACCGAGGACGCCTTGAGTGAGGAATTGTTACGGGAAGCCGAGGTAGTAACAGAATTCCTTTATGGGACTCGCAGCCGTACAGCTGCTAGGAATCTTCTTTCTAGTCGTTTTGATAAACGAGAAGAGAATGCAGATCAGCGAAAAAAAAACCCCAATCCTTACGACGTTTATTTTATCTCCTCGAAGCAACAGCCCCAACCCGTAAAAGCCAACAACACTTCTGTACAACAACAGCAACAAACCCGCAGACCAAGAACATTACAACGTGGTGTTACGACACCTGTTACGAATCCATCAACTAACCATGAATTTGCTATAAGCCCCGAATCTAACATGCGTTGTAATAGCAGCACTTGCGATTTCTGGCCACATTGTTCTCAAAGGGACACTCTCTATTCACCCAATCAAGGTCCTGTTTTTATGAAAGTATCCCAAAGTTACCCTGCTCATCAGAGAATGACCGAAACTGGAAACCAGGCAAATCGCGGTAGCGCCTGTTCTTCTCCAGCTTCCCTTGAAAGAATGGATGACCGGGAAACAAGAGATCGTGAAAACTCGAGGAAGAATCGACAACGGGATGTTAATGGAGGTCCCAAGTATCAGGAACGTTTTCCTAAAGGGGTTTTGAAACACTCCAGGTGGTCTCATGAAACGGTCAGTGGACACGTGACCAACGCTGATAAGAGAGAATATCGAAAATCAGAATTCGTAAATAGTTTTGATGCTCCTCTGAAGCCAGAGAGGAAGGTTTCCCCTAATCAAATAAAGAGTCTCACTAAATCCCCTAGTGGTGTTGCTATTTCACCTTCGACAACTTCTTCCTCATCAAGCAGTGATATTTGGGTGACAACTTCTGATAGAACTGCGACAAAGAGTCCTCGAAATGCAAAAAGTTCTGGCGCGTCGACACCAATGGAGGATGCAATGGCTGGGTCCTTGAAGACGCTCGTAGAACCTCCTAGAGATGGAATACTCTCGCGACCTGGAAGTGCACCTGCTAAAAGGGAACATTCCCTGCCAGGTGATGTCATCCTAGATCCTCAACAGAGGTCACTGTCCTTGCCCAAGTCGTTCCTCGCTCACAACGACACCGAAAGGTAAGTCCCTGATGATGATAGTTTTGGTTTCGTTGAGTTTTTGTTTCGTTTTTCTAAAGTTTTGTCTTCATATATGCTCTCCATGGTAACCTGTAGGAATTTTGAAGTATACTTACGAACTTATGTTTTCCATAAGGGGTCGTTCATAAACTACGTTACGAATTTTAAGCTATTTTTGACCCCCCCTGATACCATAATTTCGTCAGCCTCCCCGAAAGCAGCGAAGCCGTTGGCTAAATAAGAATTTCAAGTTTATTTTGTGTTTTTTCGAATTACGGGTGATTAAAAACCTTATAATAGCCCAAGATCTACGAAAGACAAGAATTTTCAACCCAAAGAGTCAAATTTTTAACAACAAAATTAATTTTCAACGAAATAGTTGCATTAATAACCAAAAATTTGAATTTTTAACCTAATAGTTACATTTTAAGGAAAATAGAGGACTTTTTTTAGAAGAAAGATTCATTTTCAACAAGAAAGTTAATCCAAAAGGACGAACTTTGAACAAATAGTTGAATTTTCAACATATTAAAATGAATTTGTAACCAATAAGATTAATATTTTAATAAAAGACGAATTTTCACCAAAATGCAGAAATATTCAACCAGAAGATTAATTTAGAAAAAATAAGATTAAGTTTCTACCCAAAAAGATGAACTTTCAACAAAATAATTAAGTTTTCAAGCTAAAAAGTCGAATGTTTTAGAAAATATTTGACTTTTTCATCGGTAATGATGAATTTTTGACCGGTAATGATGAATTCTCAAGAAGAAAGTAAATTTTTAATCCACAAAGATTAGTTTTCAACCAAATAGTTCAATTTTTAACTAAAACAGATTTAAGTTCTCAACCAAAAATGAAATCTTCAAATTTTGAGTAAAAAAAATTAATCCCGAAAAGACGAATTTTTAATAAAATACATGAATTTTCAGCCAAATAATTGAATTTTTAAATAAAAGAGGTACATTTTTAACCAGAAATGTAACAGGTAACATTTGAGTTACAATAATAAATTTTCAACTAAAGAGTGAATCGTAAAAAAAATTTAGTAACAAAACTGTTGAGTTTTGAAAGCCAAAAAGAGGAATTGCATACAAAACAGTTCAATTTTCAACCAAATAGTTGAATTTTTTGATTAAAAAAGATAAATTTTTAACCAGAAATGTAAAAATTAAATTACCCCATATGCACAATTCGTTATTTGGCAGAGGTGTGCATAACAGAGGTTAAAAAATGAATTTTTAACAAACCTATTGAATTTTGAAAGCCAAAAAGACGAAATATCTACAAAGCAGTTGAATTTTCAACCTCAAAATATGATTTGTCAAAAATAAATGTAATTTTCTACAAAATAGTTAAATTTTAAGTAAACACCTTGATTCTTAAGCAAATAATTGAATTTTCTTCCAAAATAGTTGAATTTTCAACCAAAACTATGAATTTTCAATAACAAAAATTCATTTTCAAGCAAATAGATTAATTTTCTACGGAACTATTGAATTTTAAAACTAAAGAGATTAATTTTCTATGAAAAGGATGAATTAAAAAAAAAATACGTGAATTCTCTACCAGAAACATGATTTTTTAACAGAAGAATTCAACCTTCAATCATGTAGTAGAATTTTCAACCAAGAAGATTAATTTTCTACTTACGGCCATGTGACGAGTGGGTCACGTGACCGGCTTCCTACCTTGCCGACACTTTTTTTATTTGTGAAGTGATTTTCACACGAATAGCCACATCGAGTTGAAAATTTGGGATAATAAATAAGAAGCACTAAGAAACGCGGCTCTGATCCTAAATTTTTCAATTTTCAAAATTCAATTTCTCGAAGTAATTTTGATAGTGGGTCCTATTACTCCGGCATTATTACTCATCCATTTTTAACTTTCGATTCTGTAAGTTTCGTGCAAAAAGGTGAGGGATGATTGACGCACTCCCCTTGTAAGATGCACGACGTAATGTTGGCGCTTTATCCGCACACGTCGTATTTGCACTGAATTCGGCACACAACAAACGCCCTCAGACCTTACTCGTCGTTTCCTCGTCGCCACACGGCTCGATTAGATTGATGTTGTCTTACCGTGAGCCGGTTTTACACGTTTCGACTTCGCGTAGTTCCAAAAAACCCAATTTTGACCGTCTCCGAAAATCTGCTTTGTTCTCGAAATGCGTCGTTATCGGCGCGAAGCGTCTCGAATTCGCGGGAGCGATTTTTCACGATACCCTTTTTTTCCTCCGATCACCTGCGAGATCCACGGTCACTCATCACGGCCGAGCCCCCAAATTGTAGACTTTTTGATAGTAAAAATAATATTTATTGATGAATATCAATGATACAATGATAAAATGCGAAATCTCACGTCCGTATCACTCCGCCGCACGCTTCGCAATCCAGATTCTTTTTTCTCTCCATCCTTCCATTCCTCATCGCTAGGTGTCGCATTAGTATTTTCAATTTATGTCCCTACAGTAGCTTGTGTCATTTTTCCAAAAAGTTAATTTTTTTATTCTTAATATATTTTTATAACAAGAGTTTATAACAAAATTTGTAAATCTTTTTTGATTGAACAACTTTTTTCTTTTCATTTTTTTCGTCTCCTGTGTCGTTTTCCCAAAAATCTAATTTTTTATTTTTAATATTATTTTTTGCGATTAAAACAAAATCTACTCCTCCTATCCAAAAATTAATAATAACAAAGTTGTAGATTTTTTTGGATGAACATTTTTTGCCTTTTCATTTTTTTTCGTACCTTATGTCGTTTTTCAAAATATTAATTTTTTTTTTATTTTGAATGGTATTTTTTACGATTAAAACAAAAACTACGCGTGCTATCAAAAAATTTTTTATGAAAAATTTGTAGCTCTTTTTAGGATGAGCAACTTTTGTCTATTAATTTTTTTCATAGCTTGTGTCGTTCGTCCGAAAATTTAATTTTTTATTTTTAAATTCTCATCATAATGAGAAGCTATTTGTGGGTGATTCTGAAACCAATCGATTCAGATTATTAATTTTTCAATTAGGAAAAGAAAACAATCCAAAATATTTTAATGCATTTTTAAGTAAGTTTCTAAAACTCAAAACATTTTTTTTACAAAAATTTAAATAAGAAGAAGACTTCTTTCAAGAAAATTGAGGTAAAATATGTAAACTCAATTAGAAGAAATCTTAAAAATTATTCATAAGCAAACTCTGCAGATTGGAAAGATTCATGAGCTTAGTGTCTCTATTTAAAACAAAATTTTAATGAAGATTGAAAAGAAATACATTTTATCCTGAATAATTTTTGCAGAATAAGCCAAAATTGATTCACAATTTAAAAAAAAAAACTTCCAAAAAACCTCACTTTCCGGCAAGAATAACACAATGAAAAAAAGAGGGAGAAAAATGGAAAAAGTCAACCATAAACCAACCTCTTACTTTTTTGTTGCTAATAGGATGTACATATTTTCAAAAAACTTAAAATAGCCCAGATACTTATCAAAAATAAGGTTCTGGCATTATCCTCAATTTCCAAAATTTTACACGTTTTCAGGTCTTTTTGTAGTTACCATTTTTTTACATGTTTTCAGGTTTGTTTATATTTACAAATTTGTCTTTAAAACTTTTTATAATTACACATGATGTATGTTATAATAATTTTAAAAAAATGTCATCCTGGTACTTACAAAAAAATAAGGTTGCTAATAGGATGTACATAATTTTCCAATGTATAAATCACCCAGATACTGATCTAAAATAAGTTTTTATACCCTCGTTACCTATAACCAAAGGTTATCTGAGGAAGATGTCATATAAAAATATGTGCATAATCTTATTATGTACCATTGAGTACTTTTATATATTTAACTAATACATTATTTGATAAAAATTTTTTTGTATACCATACCTTGTTATTTTTCCTCTATGTTTTTAATTAATTTATCTTTTATTTTCAGTGAAAATATTATTTACATTAATTTTTTGATATTTTAATTTTATATAGACTCTTATTATTATTCTTTCTAAACAAAATTTTCTGTTACTTTTTTTAGAAAATTTTCTTGGTTTCATTTTGTTGATTTTCCTGAATTGTAAAAATTTTTTTGAATCTGGGTCAAATTATAACTATGTGATTGAAGGGTAATTTTGAAAATTCTATTCTCTTTTTATGATAAATTTTTTATGATTTGATTTTATCTAGTAACTTAATTCCAATATCTGAGAATTCCTTTTTTGAATATGATTGTTTATTTGGAGAATTATCTTTTTTTTTTTTCAATTTCTGAAAAATTTGTTAAATTTTAATTTTTCAAAATATTCACATACTCTATATTAAGGCCATGTGACGAGTAGGTCACGTGACCGGCTTCCCACCTTACTGACATTTTTTTTTATTTGCAAACTTATTTTCACACGAATAGCCATATCGAGTTGAAACTTTGGGATAATAAATAAGAAGCACCAAGAATCGCGGCTGTGGTCCTAAATTTGTATAATTATGAAAAAAATTTTTTTTGTAAATAATTTTTTTTTGCTTTTTTCATAATTATAAAAATTTAGGACCAGAGCCGCGTTTCTTAGTGCTTCTTATTATTCTCCCAAAGTTTCAACTCGATGTGGCTATTCGTGTGAAAATAAGTTTACAAATGAAAAAAAGTGTTGGTAAGGTAGGACTCACTAAATATTTATTAAAATAAGTACATTAGTATGATGATATTATAAGTGTTTTTTTTTTAATATTTAAATTTTATATTTATCACTCTTTACTATTATTAATTATTATTATTATGTGATTATGATATCTCTTTTTAATGTGAATGCATCTTTTTATATTTTTAAAGAATACAAAATATAATATTTTGATGAAATTCTTTTAAACTGTTTTTTTCTCGAAGCTCATTGAAATTTTCGTTAACATGTGTCCTTTTACAAGTGGTCTGTTATGTGACGTATTGAGACACTCGTAAATATTTAGCCCCTGGTCCATAATAGGAGTAAAACTATGTCGAAAAGTCACCTCGTTTTAATTCCTTCTCTAGCTGTATCTCCCTCTTTTTCTCCCTATCTCTCTCTCACTAATACCGTTTCTGAAAAAATCTGACAAATTCTGAGAGTTTTTCTGTCTAAACTCAACGTTAGTATATGACGTGACTTTATACACGACACGTCGTAATATTCAGTTTCTGTTGATTTCTTCCAGCTTCTAAAATAAAAGTGAAATTCAAGTTTTCAAAGGGTTCCTTTTAATAATAATTATAATAAATTTGTTAACTATGTTTTGCAATACTCACATTGTGATTTAAACAATTGTTATAATTTTTTTAATAGTGGTTTCCAAGTGTGCAAAGGATAAAAACAAACACGTAAACTTAGAGTTGTTCAAAAGAAGACAAATACAGGGAGTTCACCTTTTTTTTTAAATAAAGGAGGATTATATATTTTTTAAATTTATGAAAATGACTTTTTCTTGTGAGGAAAAAGGATTTTATTGAAATAGACAGAAATTGGGGTAATGGGATTGATGTGATGGGAGGACCTGTGAAAAATATCAAATAATTAAAGTAATTTTCTTTGACTAGATAACAGAAAGAATTCTTTTTTATTAAACAATAAATTTCTCAATAAATATATTCGATTGCATTAAACTTAATCAATTTTTTAATTAATACTGTGTTATGCTGAATTAAGCACTTTAGAGTCTTTTAAAAAAGTAGTCGAGTCACCAGATGGTACTCGACTTGTTTTATTCAGCAAAGATACAATTTAGAATACAATTTTGAATGCAAGATTAGAAAGAACTGAGTTGCGCTGGGCCAACGCGCTACATTTATAGCCCAGCTTTGTTAGTGGGGGAAGTCCAAAGAGGTCAACCATTGCTGTCCCCCTTTTAGACAAAGTTTAGCCTCTAAACTTTTAAAATGTTACTTTTCGAGTTTTGATTTCCTTATTGTTTAACAGTGGTTGTATACTAGGGCTGTATGTTGCAATATGAGTAGGGTTTTATACTTTTGTTTTTACGCAGAATAAACATAGTTTTTTCGGAATAATACTCGATATTGCTTTGAAGATTCCGATTTTATACAATATAAATAAAGTGCTTACAGTTAAAGCTGCATATCTCAAGTATTGTAACCATTCTATTCCATTTTCTTTCCAAGTTTTTAAACGTCTATGAGTAGCTATGGTTTGTAATGTATTTTCGGTATCGTCAAGGCTAAGTCGAGCTTGTTTCAGTTCATTATTATCTATTTGTTTAGGAAGCTGGATTAACTTCTTTTCTAAATTACTAAGGTTTTGATCATTATATTTAATATCGTAGGTTACATTGATCCAATAAGTTTGTTTTTGTTGTAAATGCTTCGGTAAACCTAATTGATCATAATTATTATACAACTTACAACTGTATCCTTTTATTTTAACGGGTTTAATTATTTCTATGGTTGTTATATTTCGGTCACAGGTTATGTCTAGGTTCATTGTTTTAAGCGGAATTAAAATATATCCGTCAGATACTGGTATAAAGGTTTCTTTGTGGAGTAGATGTGGAGATTGGTTACAATTTATTTCAGCATACCTTTTAAAAAGACTTGATTCACAAGTTTGACTTTCTAATAACTTAAGATTAGGCTGATTTGGCTTACAAATTAAATAGCTTGCTATTGATCTACAATGATCAGTCGTTTGTTTGTCAGTTGGAACGTAAGAATCTCTATATTTAATGACTAGTTCGTGGTCAGGTGTAATACATAGATAAAGGTTGCCTTTCTTTTCCGGGATAGGGATAATTTTCTGCAAAGATTCTCCTTCTGTCTCTAGAACGGGTATATCTAAGATTTAAGTGAAGAGTCTTCGAATTATTGCTACCGAGAGTGAGCTAATATCAAGGATATATTGATAATTTTCCTCTTTGTTATCGAAGTGATATCTTGTCCTGTGATGTTCAAATTCTTCTCGAGTGTTTTTTTTAAATTTCTGATGTCAAAATTTGGGGGTGCACTATCCCATGTTTTCCGTCAATAATAGCATTTATAGCTGTGTCAGTATTTTCAATTAATTTGTCAATTAAGAGGGTGACTAGAATTAGTTTAGTATTGACAAAGTTGTCCTTTGTATTATTATTTACAGTTTGACTTAGTTTTTGAGCTATTCCTAATTCTTTAACAATTTCCATTTTTATTGTTGAATATTCCATTGAGGAGGAATCTAATATCAATCTGAGGCTTTTAGTCTGATTGGTCAATATAGATGCTATTTTCTTATTATCATTATACAATTTATCAAATTCAGAGTTAATTTGATTTAGATGAGATTCGGAGAGGGTTCCAAATAATGTTTTAGAAATATCTCCCACAAAATTGGCTAAGCCTTTTTTCTGTCTTTGTTTTCCTAAAAGTTGATGTAAAATTGAGATTTCTGAAGTTAGTCTATTATACCTTTTATTAATTAATTTTAGTTCTTCTTTAGGCGCACAGGATTTTCACATGCTCGTTCAGCTGTTATTAAAGCATGTTCTATTGCTTCCGTCCTTTTTTCGCTTGTTGTTAAATTTATTCCTATTATTAGTCTCTATTCTTCATTATATAGGTGAACTTTGTTAGTTTCTTCTATGTATACATTCCCTTTTAACTCTTCCATTAAGTAGTTAGCTTTCGTTGTCGTTATCAGGATTATAAGTAGAGTTGTCAACGCAAGCGTCATCTGAAAAATAAGGCATACATCGATCTATGTGTATCCTTATGATTTTATTATCGTGTTTAATTTTAAGGTTATTATTTTCTAATATTTCTAGTATTTCCACGGGACCTTTCCAGCTTGGGTCTACTCTATTTTGTTTGGTGTTATTGTTCCATTTGACCAATCCTTTTCTTTACAAATTGGATGTTTCCTGATTATTTTATCTTTTAATAATTTCTTTGTTTTTTCTGCTCGATTTCAATTCTTTCCTTAATTCTTTTTAAGTTTTTTTCGTGCTTAGATTTCAATTTTTTGACTAGGTCACAATACCTCAAGTTTGGTAAAGGATTGATTATTGAAGGAATGTTGGGTTCTCTTCCAAAGGTAGCTTCAAACGGTGATATTTCGAGGGTATTATTTTTCATAGTATTAATAGCGAAATTAATATATTTCAAATTATCGTCCCATTCCTTATTGTTTTCAGCAATAGAAGTTTTAATGAGGTTTTTTTAGCGTGGAGTGCATATGCTCAATATTACCGTTAGATTGGGGGTGAAATGCAGTTGTTTTAACATATTGAATTCTTAATGCTTCTTCAAATTGTTGCATAAGTTCAGAAAGAAAATTTTGACCTTGATCCGTCAAGTAGTTTTTTGTAGTTGGCAAATAGGACAGGATTTGAAATATTTTATTACATCATTATCCATTCCTATCCAGTACCCTAATTTTTTGGCCCTATCTATTGAATTCTTTTCTCCCAAATGTGTTGAATGTGCTTCAACTATTATTTTCCTTTTTTCTTCCTTTGTAAGTTTTCTAGTGTTTGAAAAACACAAGTGAAAGCTGGATTCACGATAAATGTTAGAGAGATATTCTATAATTTCTCTATTTTTTTTCTCCAATTAGTGTAAATAAGGGGTCTCTAAAAACTAGTCTAATTAGAGTAAGTTTTCTGGATTTGATTTCATCAATTATTATCCAACCTAATTTTCTTAACCATTCTTCTTCATTAAAGAGATGCATTTCTTCTTTCTTTATATAAGTCTACAGTTTTCCTATAGCGTTAGGTTTAATTTTGAATTTACCTGAAACTGAATTTAATCTCCATTCTATAAAATCTTGGTATAATTTATCTTCTGCGGATTCCTTTTCTTATTCTTTCAACATTAATTCTGGGATTTCTGATGATAGTCCTGAAATTCCAGGCGAAGGTTCTCTTATTCTTCTGTGAGATATTTTGATTTTATTTTCCCCTTCTAATTTTACCTCACTGATTTTAATAGTTTTATTAGTTATTGTAGGTTCTGGTGTACTTAAGTCACGGTTGATGGGAGTATCTGCTTTATTTTCTTTACCCTTTACATATTCAATTTCATATTTGTATTCTTCTAGTTTAATTCTTCATCTTAATAATTTTGAACTAGGGTCTTTACAATTATGGAGCCAAATTAGTGCTCTATGGTCAGTTTGAATTTTGAATGTGTTCCCTAAGAGGTACTGTCTTAGGCGTTTGACAGCCCAGACTATTGCTAAAAGTTCCTTTTCAGATGTACTGTAGTATTGTTCTGCAGGATTCAAAGTCCGTGATATAAATAAACAAGGGTATCCGTCTTGAGATAAAACAGCCCTAATCCTTGATTCGAAGCATCTGTCGCGAGTGTAAATTGTTCTTTAAAATTTGGAAATTTTAAGACAGGTGCTGTGCACACAGCGTTTTTAGGTCTTTTGAATGCTTTTTCGCATTCTGTTGTCCAATTAACACGAATATCTTTTCTGGTTAATAGTGTAAGGGGTTTACCTATTGATGAGAAATTCTTTATAAATTTTCTATAGTATCCTGCGAGTCCCAGGAATGATTGAATTTGTTTCACTGTGGTTGGACTTTTAAAATCCTGTATCGCTTTAATTTTAAAAGGATTGGGCTTCATCCCGTCTTTTGTTATTAGATGACCCAAACATTCTAATTTAGGTTTAAGATATTCACATTTAGTTGGTTCTAATCTCAAGCCGAGTTCCTTTATTCGTTGTAGAACTTTCACTAAGTTTCTGTTATGTTCTTGTAAAGTTGCTCCAAATACTACAATATCATCAATATATTCAAAACATTCATTTCCTATTAGTCTTCTAAATGCGTTATCCATCATTCTTTGAAAAGTTGCTGGTGCATTTTTTAGTCCAAAGGGCATTCGGTTATATTCAAAATGTCCTTGGGAGTTAGAAAATGCTATATATATTTTACATTCTTCTTTCATAGGAATTTGATGGAAACCGGCACTCATGTCAAGAGCGGAAAAGAATTTAGCTTCTCCTACTTGGTCCAGGATATCGTATATTACTGGTAACGGATAAGCATATTGGTTGGTGTCTTTATTTATTTGTCTATAGTCTATGGCCATTCTAAGTTTATTTCCTTGTGTTGGAACTACCCACAATGGTGACTGTGAATATCTAATTATTCCTTTGTATAACAATTTTTTAGTTTCTTCTAGGGCAAATTCTCTATGTTCTTCTGGAAGTTTATGAGGTCTTAGGTTTATTATTTTACCTGAATTTAAAATTATCTCATGTTCCGTGAGATTCGTGCAAAGAAGTGGATCATCGGGTAATTTAAATACTTCTTGATATTGGAGAAGTATTTTGTATATACTTTCTCTAACTTTATGGACTTCGTTTTCAATATGGTCTAATTTTATTAATTCTTGTAGTTTTCGGATTCTTTCAATGTAAATTATTTGTTGAAGCCTTAGTTGTTTTGTATTACTATCCTTTTTTGTTGTAATTTCACCGTTTTCAATTTTATATATACCGTCAGGGATCAAACTATTCTTCTCTATCCAAATTTCATTATCTTCGTCTTTAACTTGTAGTCTAAATACTTCTTGTGTATGTGGTGCTATGTAATTATCATTATCATATAGCGGTAGGTTTTTGTTGTCTAGAATCAGGTAGTTTCGTGTTTTTGTATACATTAAAAAGTTTTTAAAGAATGGTAAACCTATTATACCAGATTCAGGTAGTGGGAAATCATCATTTATTATTTGAAAAAGATGTTTTCCAGAAAAATACGGTATATATACTGCTTCTTCAAATACATGTTTATTTTTCCCCATGATAAATTTCTTTTTAAATTTAAAAGGTTTTAAATCTTCTGGTATTTCATGTTTTTTAATAAGGTTTATTGACGCTCCTGTATCTACTAGTAAGTTGTATTCGTTTCCTTGTCGGTTTCTTCCTCTAATGGATTGTAATATTCCGCTGATTGCAGATATTCTGCTTGAATCTCGTAATTTATCTGTTCTTGTATTTCTTCTGTTGTCATGGCCTCGTTTTCCAACTCTTCCTCTGTTGTTTGAATATGCCTGACTTGTGGTCGTTTTGAAAATTGGCCTGTTTGAAAATGTATAGCTTTTGTCGTACATTGGTTTGCAAATGTCCTAGATTGCCGCATTTGTGACATTTCATTTTCATTATTTCACACAAAGCCATTTTATGATCATGTACCCTTTGGGGCGGCATCGTATTGGCTTGATGTCCAGGTAACGGTGTTGGTCTACGTTGAAATTTGATTAATGGTACTTTTCGAGCGGGTTGTGACTCCAGCCACATTTCTGTTTCCACAGCATGACTTTGCGCTTCTAAAAGGTACTGGGCTTCAGTAGTCTAACCTGCAGTCCGATTTCCTTCTTTAGATTGAGGAGATATCTATTAATATTTTCTTCCTCTTCTATATTTAATCTTACTCTTCTTTCTGTTTGATTTATGTGTTTTGATTGGACAGCATAATTAAGTTTTTTAGTTAGCTGTCTGAATCGTAAACTAAAATTTTGAACCGTCTCTGTGGTTCCTTGTTTACAGGATTGTAGTTTACTCTTTATTGCTACTACGGAGCCAGTTTGTTTTAAATTCTGTCTTAGGGACGTATAAAGGTCTTCAAAAGAGTTTATAGATGTATAACTAGTTGCCTTCTCTGCCAAACCTTGTATTTTTTTTTGCCGAAATCAGATCTAGGAGTATATTGGGTTGGGTGCATCTGGCTTTAGCTTTTTTAACATTTTTAATAAAGTCTTCTACGCAAGTGTCGTATTGACCGTTAATTTTTTTTATAGTTGCTGTGGCTAATGTGGCGTTAATTTTTTCTCCTTCTTCGGCTTTTAATTGGAGTGATTTTAATTCTTCTGATTCTTTTAATAATTGTTTATTTCTTAATCTTCGAAGTTCAATAGCTTCTCTTTCTTCGTCATCTTCAGTCGAAAGTTGATATGTTTTAAATTCTTCTCGTTTTTTAATGGATTGCACGTTTCTAGCAGGGTATTGGTTCATCTGTTCTTTTCCTAGGTTATTTTTGTTTGGCGATTGATTTGTTTTCGTTTCGAATTTTGTGTTCGGGACGTTGTTGATTTTATTTTTATTTCTGGTCCACTTTCTAGGTCTTCTGTCAGTTCGGGTTCTTTAGTTAATTTTATGTTCGCTTTTGACCCACTTTCGTAATCTGGGTCTAGGTCTTCTGTTAATTCGGGTTCTTCTTGATCTGTTTCAATATGCCCTTTGTAACCTAATCCTTTCACTAGTCTTTGAATTTCCAGAGTTCTATTTTGATTTTCTATTTTTAGTGCTACCACATTAGCTACTAAGGTTTCGATGTTAGTCCACATTCTTCTTGCCATTTCTTCATCCATTATGAAGGAGGAAGTTTGAGAGGAGTTAGGGGATTGCGTTCCTGACATATTGGAGGATAAGCCTGTCTCGTCTGTGTCGTCAGTATCGTAGTCCTTTCCCTGATTATTACGATATTCTAAAGATGCCAGTGTGTTTATTTTATAACTTGTTCTTTGTGACGGGTGTTTAGTGTCGCGTTTTTTGTAATGTGCTTTATTACTTACATATTCGTCGATTAGTTGCTACAAACTACTCAACCTTACCAAAGTACCGCAATAATTTATTGACGATAAGATGTCTGGAGTGCTAGGACTATCTTAACGTAAACCAATAAACTTGACCTCACCGGAAATGGAATTAACTTTGATTCTATTTCCGTCACCTTCCTCAGACCATAAAGGGGATTTATTCTCTTATTGGTTTAATTAAATCTATAGCGTATAGTGCGCTTACTCTTAAATTCGATGTTACTCTCTTTCTTCTAGGACAGCTGGATTTTGGTTGATATTCAGAAGATCGTGAAGTTCCTGGATACAGTTTGATGATGTCTCGATGGTTTTCTAATGTTTTTGCACAGATGCGCCTTCTGTCTGATTGCTGGTCTCGTTCTGATTTTTTGGTTGGATTTACGTTGGATAGCACCTACTCAGTTCAGTGACTACTTTTATCCAACCAAGTTTTCCTTGCAGAATTTTAACGAATTTTTTCCTTAGATAAAATCCGGAGTTTTTGCTGAGTTTTGTAAAATTCTACTTGCAATAATTCCCTAAAATTATTAGTATTAAGAGGTGAATTCCGTAGAATTCGATAGTGGTTCGTCAGAGATAGTGTCCTTTTGAATCCTTGTTTTGAAGAAAAGGAATTGTTTCACACTATCCTGCCAGGATCGCCAGAAATGTTATGCTGAATTAAGCACTTTAGACTTTTTTTTAAAAAAGTAGTCGAGTCACCAGATGGTACTCGACTTGTTTTATTCAGCAAACATACAATTTAGAATACAATTTTGAATGCAAGATTAGAAAGAGCTGAGTTGCGCTGGGCCAACGCGCTACATTTATAGCCCAGGTTTGTTAGTGGGAGAAGTCCAAATAGGTCAACCATTACAACTGAATGAAATATTTTCTTTACATATTAATTTTTTCATACCTTTAGTTATTCCCTATAAATAATCCCTGATGAGGTCTAAATTGGCCTCGAAACATGTTGGTCCCCTCGTAGTATAAAAAGGATGGAGAAAGGAAAAAGGGAGAGGTTGGTTTTTGGTTGACTTTTTCCCTTTTTCTCCTTTTTTTTTCATTGTGTTATTCTTGTCTCTAATGAGCCGAAAATTGAGGTTTTTTGCAAGTTTATTTTTCTAATTGTGAATCAATTTTTGCTTATTCTGCAAAAATTATTCATGCTAAAATGGATTTCTTTTCAATCCTAATTTAAAAAAAAAAGAGAAGGTATTGTTTATATGTGAAAACTGACTATCGCGGATTTCTTTAAATCTCCACGTTTCGAGACCCCCTGAATAAAAAAAAAACGGTTTTACGACGGTGTCCGTTCTTAATGTCGTCGTGATTGTTGTCGTCTGTATACCGGATGACTTTGGAAAGACTAGTCGGATTGGATTTGTCTTTGGCACACGTGTTGAGGAATGAAAAAGAAAGATCGAGTTCGTTAACCAGCTATTTGGATCTAAATTCAAAAAGTTAGAGCATTTTCAAAATCCAAAAAAACAAACAAAAATGAACATTTGGAGCCAAACAACGCACGTTATGAAAAAAAGTCAAGGGAAGAAAAACTTTGCCTTTTAAAAGCGCTACAAGATTATCATAATAACTTTTTAAATTTTTTCGAAAATTCGAAAATTCAAATTTTGATCGCACAAAAAATAATGAAAAATAAAAAATTCCATTTTTCGGTCAAACTATGCTAGATACGAAAAAAAATGAATCAATAAAAACTGTGCACCCAAACAAGATCTACAAATTTATTATTAATCTCTTTTTTATAGGATGCGTGTTTTTTTGTTTTATTCGTAAAAAACAATATTAAGAATTAACAAATCAAATTTTTGGACAAACGACACAAGCTATGAAAAAAAATGAAAAGACAAAAGTTGCTCAACAAAAAAATATCTACAAATTTGATATATACCCTGTTACAAAAATATATTAAAAATAAACAATAACATTTTATCCAACCAAATTTTTCGCCTAAATTATATCTAAAAATTTACTGAGAACTACCTTACACTAGGATGCGTGTTTTTAGTTTAAATCGTAAAAAATAACATTGACAATAAACAAATTAAATTTATGGAAAAACGATACATGTTGCAATAAAATGTTTGATACCCGTTTTTTTTTCTTTTTAATAAGATGCGCACTTTTTATTAAATTATAGAAGCAAGACAATGAAAATACTTTTGGTTCAATACCAATGCATATTATGAACTTTAATAATATAAATTTATTGAAATGATACATTTTTTAGGGCAGCTGAGAATTAAAATTACAGCAAAATAAAAAACAAATAATTAATTAATCATGAAAAATAAAATTTGTGCTTTATTTTGTAATATCTGAATAAACAGCCATAGGCCGAGGTACATAAATAAATATAATATACACTTTAGAGTATAATAGAGTTGAATAGACTGTAGAAAAGTTCGCACTTTCGACAAAATCGAGTGCCAAGCACGAGATACGGGATGATAATGTCTTCGTTAAAGCCGAAGGAGCTTTAACAAAAGAGAATTCACAATCACCAAGTTACAGTTGTCGATGCTTTGACCTTTAATTTTAAAAGGCCTGCGCACAAATGTGGAGGAAACATAAAGACCGAGCGCATAGCGCGAGTTAATAAATACATTATCGAACGCGAAGCGCGAGATAAATGTATTATATTTTGTCTTCTCATCTTGTTTCGTATCTTGCATAGTTTGGCTGCAAAAAGGAAATTTTGATTTTTCATTGTTATTTGTGCGATCAAAATGTTAATTTTCGATTTTTCAAGAAAATTCAACAATTTGTTATGATAATCTTGTAGGGATTTCAAAAAGAAACGTTTTTCTTCTCTCGAATTTTTTCATATCATGCGTTGTTTGGCTTAAAATGTTAATTTTCGTTTGTTTTTTTTGGATTTTGAAAATGCTATGACTGATAATTTTCTTTCTATCGAAAAAATTAATAAGGATAAATTGTTCGAATTTCCGAGTATTATGAATAGCTGTACATAGAATTTTTAAATCTTGAAAAAAATTGTTTCAAACACTTTGAAAATGCTCAAACTTTTTGAATTTGTATCCAAAATAGCTGGTTAGCGAACTCGATCCATCTTTTTGGTCCTAAAATCTTGCGCCAAAGCACAATCCAATCTGATTAGTCTTTCAAAAGTTATCCGGTATACAGATGACAACGACGACGACAACGACAGACAGACAGACATCGACGCCTCGAAACGTGGAGATTCAAAGAAATCCGCGATATTCATTTTTCATATAAAACCAATACCTTCTCATTGAGAATAGAATGTAAAAACTAAAAATGCCAATGGATATTGTTTTCTTTGCTGAATTAAATGGAGCGAAAATTCTATTCGACATAACTCTAAGTGAAAAGTATTATTTATAATTAAATTTTGTTATTAAATATTTGGTTTAAATCTTCATTCATGTACCTATAGTGAGTTCATCGGGACTATGTTCATATCCAGATAGTAACCGAAAGTAGGTATATTTCATGTTCGAAGCAAAACTATAACATGTGTCCTTACGGCACTCGCCAAGTTTAGATGTGTTTTCCCCGAAAAACGGTTTTTGGAAGTTCCAACTTTAAAAATACCCTGGTGAATCCTTTTTCAACTTAGAGTGTTCATTTTAGGCTTAAAATGCCGCGAATTTATCCGGATATATGCCCCTATACGTAACTCCATACCGGCCATAAGGGGCCTTTTCATGCGAATGCCCACATATATTCATTGAACTTTATTACGCTTGCTTCCTAAAAAAGCTCCCTTGATTTCAAACAAAACTAATATTTTAAGAACAATCGAAACCTATAGTCAAATGATGATTACTTTATATTCTATTTATTGAAATTTATTACACTATGTGTTTGATAGAACGTTAGTTGTTTGGTGAAATGTTTAGAATAATGAGACTAATAGTGAAACTTTGATTTATTATACTAACTGTCTAGACATATCTTCAAATTTCTGATTACACTTAGTGGCTACTAAGCCACTAGGTGGTCAGTCGGCTAATCGAGGTACCTGGCACCTCCTCACGTTTGTCTAGTAAACGGATGAAATCAGCCGGCCTGCCAGCCAGCCTACTTCTATTGGGCTAGAGCGTTTCAGCCCAGTAGACTACTATGCATACGGTTCATCATATCTTTTAAGGATTAGGATTTTTCATTTGTTTTCCATGGAATATTTCAAGTCAAAAATAATAAAAAGGGTTCCTATTAGAAATGCTAAGCCTTTCATTATTATTTTTTTTAAACTTGTTCTCGGGTTAAGAACAACCCGGTTTTCCATCATATCCACGGACTAAATCAAGTGATTTCTTAGAGCTACCATGTATCACTCTATAGGTTGTTAGTCGCTCGCTTACTGATGGTCCAGAAAGTTTCTTACAATGCGACAGGTGTTTAATAAAACCACCTGTTTAATAAAACCCTACTGACTTCTGAATGTTCCAGATGTTCAGTGCATTTTGCGTGCACATTGCCTGTAGCCGAAATCACAATAGGATGAATAGATGCATGTTTCACATTCCTCCATATTGTCTTTAAAATTAATTTTCGGTACATAAGTTATCAGAAAAAATAGTTCGAAGCAATTAGATTTGTACCAACATAGCAAAAAATGATACAAATATTTTTTACCCTGCCTAAGTGACCTTGAGATTTCAAAATATCGAAAAAAATCTACTTTTTCGCTATTTTCTTAAAGTTACAGCAATTTTTTCGACTATTTGACCATGAAATGTCTGATATACGGAAGAATGTATTTTCAATATGTTACACCAATAATATAATCATTTTTATTGATTTTCGATTACAATGAAACATCTAAAAGTGCTATGTTGCTCTTTATTTCACAACAAAATTAATTTTCGGTGTCTAAATAAGGTAAAAATGTTTTCGAGCATACATAGATTTACACTTTTACAGTCAGGAGGTAATTTCAATAATTTTTTTCCGGCCAGAATAACGTAGAGGATTAAAAAAAAACCCAGAATTAAATTTTTTCGCCATTTTCTTAAAGTTATATGACTTGTCAACTATGTGACCATCATACGAGTATTATATATTTCTTAAAATATATTCTGAATAGAATCAAATAAAAAAATAGTCGAAACATATATTGGGTTATTATAATTTCATTAAATTATCAAAGTATTACCAATAACCTACTTGTATGTTGATTTGTGACATTAGTTCTAATTTATTTGTCCTCTTTTAATTTCGAAACAAAATCATTTTTCAATCATTTTTCATGGCACAGAACGAACTAGGTTCCAAAATGTGTTTCTTTTTATTAATTTATTTGTAATGCTGTGTCCAGTCTGTGGGCAAGGTCGGACATGCGTTAGTCTTTTACTGCTTATATAATTTTATCTAAAAACTAACTTTTTAACCTTCATTTAACATGTTAATATAACTCACTCAAATTTAAATAAAACCAATATTACATAAAACTAACAGGTATGTTTACCCTCACACATCTATTGTGATTAACCTTGACCACTATTATTTCATTTAATAAACTATAAACCGATATAATTTTATATATTCATGTAATCTCGAAAAGTTATATTGTAATTTTGTAGGTTATGTTTACTACCATTTTTGTTTCGAAAAGGACTACCGAAGTGCGGTCGAAACGTCAATATGATTTGAGGGACCTCCCGATCTAATCAATTTTGACCAGTAGTCAGTAAAACTTCCGCTCTTCTTAAAAATCATTTTTCGTTTAAAAAATGGGCAAGCTTTTCCGATTTTCGAATCTTGATCGGATGATTCCACCTCTAGCGTCAGAGGAGTAAGCTTGCCGAGATGCGGATATGACTTCTTTCACACACCTTTCCACTGCTTGAGTATGGGATGGAAGATGAAAAATTTATTGGAAATGAGATGAGTTATGTCCTTCGTTGTGAATTCGGTGAAATTGCCATCGATCTAGTTAATGGCGGTTCCGAAATTTTGCACTTCTCCCAGTCGATGAGTTCCGTGTAGTCTTTTGCGTCAAAATTCAATGAATGAACCTCGGATTCCCTTCGTTTTGATTTCCCAGTTGATTGTCTCGCAGAAATTATTCGAGACACTGACAGCTTGCGGATTTTCTGCCTTTCGTCACATAGCATTGCGAGAAGAAGATTTTCTGGGTGAGCAAAGTAGGCATTATTTTGTATTACTTTTTGAATACATTCAGCGAGATCTTCCTTCAGGTACGCACTCAAAGAAATGCTTTTCCAGAGATGTTTCGGGGCAGCTTTAATAGATGGTTGACACTTAATTTCAAACCACATTGGGACATATACTCTCATTTTCAATTGAACTAAAACTCTTAACTCAAATGATGGATTCTCTGTCCCAATGTAAGTTCGAAGAGTTCTACTCATCCTAGTCAACCATCTGGCGTGCGATATTTTCCCTGGACTTTTTCGAGCAAGATCTTCAGAACACTCTTCTTCTTTGATAGCATGCCATATATCTAGCAGGTACTTTTGATCAGAACTAAGATCACGGGTGTCAACTACAGGAGAATTAGGACTGTCGACAGCATCGAAGTTTACAACCGGAAGTTCTTCACAAGAAGCTAAGCTTTTTCCGATTGGGCTAGAAAAATCGTTAGGTTCGGAAGTCCCTCCATCAAGTTTTATAAATAAAGCTTTGAATGGCAGCTCATTCCCATGAAGCTGACAGACACTCCATTGTAGCGATTTACCCCATTCTAATTCTAGCAATCGAATTATACCTGCGTGTTTAACCGTTTTCGTAGGACAGCCGTCACAACCCATACAATCTAGATTGGAGGTATTAATTTCTTTGTCAAAGAAAAATTGAAGTATATCATGTGTAATCGTTTTTGCATCTGAAGAAGATGAGGATATGTGTCTTGAATAAGTACTTCCTTGTTCTTGAATGAGAGAACTATGTTCTTCTCGTTTTGTTGTTTGCCGTGTTCTTCCTTTACTTGTTCCATCCATTACTTTTGTTTCGTCTTTTCTTCCATCGAAGTAAAAAGCCTTTATTTCTGAAGCCAAAGAGAGCTGCTCTTTCTGAAGATGATGAAGAGTTTTTGTTCTTTCCCGATAGAGTTTACTCTTGTCAAAAACTAAACCTTTTACTCCCGGAATGTACTTACTCACATCATGTAAAATTGATGTAGCCAGTGAAGCAGCTGACCTGTATCCGATGCAGTATCTGTCACAGACTTTTGAAAATGTTGGACAGTTTAATCTTGCCTGATCTGTACATTTCTCCCAATAAGGGTCCCATGCATCCTCAACATCTTCTTCGGCTGGCTGGTAATCGTCTTTTACATTATCATCCATAATCGAGCCACAGTAAGAACTTTCACCTTCAATTTGCACCTTCTGACGCTTTCTTTGGATAACTTCTTCACTTTGATCTTGAACATCAGTCATCAAACGTCTCGATTGTACTTCATGATGATCCCATTTTTCCGAATCAATTTTCGGATGAGACGTAAATGATTTTCTCATTCGCCTGGAAGATCGCTGATCTAAGAGAAACACTCTGGCAGCTTCAGAAAGATCTATCTCACAAGTGTATGAAGCATTATCACATTTACAAGCCGCAATATTAAATAACTTTGATTTATTTGCACGAAACACATTTAATTTGCTTTTGTACCAGGATTTATCTTTATCTCTTTCATGCGACTTTTTCAATTTCTTGAACTCATTTTGATCTGTTTTAACCATCTTTGCGATTCTTGCTTCTGTCAGAATTGGGATGGAAGTATCATTCCATATATGATGCAGCTTTTTCACAATTACACGCGAAATATCAGAAAAACTTGGGTGTCTTTCAGATTCTTTTTCAGTTCGAATTTTTTTACATTCGAAAAAATAGTATCTCATTACATCAAAGTGTGTAGGTAATCTCCGGTTACTTAACTCACTGTATTTTCCAATGATTGGGCATTCGCTTAACAAATCCATTTTTCAAACTCAAACCACTAATAAATCACATACGATGTTTACTGAATTTAATGCGAAAAAGAAATGCTGTTTAAAATTCGAGTTTTCCAGCTCTCTTATAAAATACTCGCGATTAGACAGTCATAACTGAACTGAATTCTTTTTCTGAAAAAGCGGTTAGTAAAAACAAAATGTAAACACAAGCCTGGTAAGCCAATATATATGTGAGACAATATATGTTCCGACTATTTTTTTATTTGATTCAGTTCAAACTATATTTTGAGAAATATGTAATACTCCCGTGATGGTTACGTGGTTGACAAGTCATATAACTTTAGGAAAATAGCGGAAAAATTTAATTATGTTTTTTTTTTTAATCCTCTACGTTATTCTGGCCGGATAAAAATTATTTAAATTACCTCCTTACTGTAAAAGTGTAAATCTAGGTATACTCGAAAACATTTTTACCTTATTTACACACCGAAAATTAATTTTGTTGTGAAATAAAGAGCAATATATCACTTTTAGATATTTTCTTGTGATCCGGAATCACCAAAAATGATTTCAATATCGACATTCTGCATATATTATTGATGCAACACATTGAAAATACATTTATCTTAACGTATATCAGACATTTAATGGTCAAATAGTCGAAAAATTGCTGTAACTCTAAGAAAATAGCGAAAAAGTAGATTTTTTTTCGATATTTTGAAATCTCAAGGTCACTTAGGTAGGGTAGAAAATATTTCAATTATTTTTTACTACGTTGGTAAAAATCTACTTGCTTTGAACTATTTTTACTGATAATTTAAATTTCAAAAAAAATTTGGTGCTCTTCAAATTTGCAGAAGTGCTTCGATTTCTGTGATTTTTAGTTATATCTACGATGTGGAGATAGAAGGATTTTTTTTTATGAAACTTTAGGGGAGTGTTTTTGACTTCCAAATGAAAGTTTTCATTGCTATTAGAACTTCGAGCAAACAACTTTTTTTTTCGATACGCCCTAATGTACAATTATCACTATTTTAAAATTTAACATTTTATGCGTGTTCATTTATTTCCTAGTCTGGGCTCTTACCCTACATCCTTCACGAATATTTTTACTTTTTTGTATACCCACCCTTCTTTCCTGCTCGGTATGTCTCTGTCGTATACTCTTGCCAACCATGGAAAAAGAATGACCCCACGATATCCAAAAACTCTGTGTAAAATAAGTTGTCCTGTTTCATATTTTCCTTGTAATTTTGGAGTCTCTAATTTTCCAACTTCTGTTAGTCTGAAAAAAAAACATGATTCAAACCAAGTGACACTCAAAAACTGACTCTGACTTTTGATCATTATTGTTTTCCAGCAAGCCCTAAAAACCACAAGGAATTGTTTTATTTTTTTACGTAAAATATGGCAAATTTTGACATGCGGACTTGGTTCACCGAAATTCGGTGAGCGTACGTAGCACAAATACTTTCGGTGAACCCAGACACTTGGCTTATTTTTATTTACGTTCCCAAGCATACGTCTTTTACATGAAAGCGACTAACACAAAATTATGTCTGAAAATTAAGCAATTCTCGTAAAAAAAAAAGATCATGATTATAAAGAGAACAAAATACGGAAGATTAACCACATTCACAAAACCAAAAATACCTAAAAAATCTAGAATTTTCTAATCGGCAATCTAACGAGACAAGAATGAGGTTACGTTTTCGGCATTTACGTAATAAAAGATTTACCTGATATAAGTTGCCTTTTGTATACTGAAAATTTGTTTGGACACTTCGAGAAGAGAACTTCGAATTTTCTTGCCTAGAATTCCACGTGCAAGTTCCATATTTTTGCTCCAAAATATTGACGGTGCGAGTTTAAAAAACCTATCCTATTGTTTATTACGAACTAGATAGATCACATGGCACTTGGTAGCACAAGCGAGTTTTTGACATCTGCCGCCTACCTTTGCACACATGCAGCATACATGTGCAAAATTAACGTTCATGACTCTCGGGTCTTGAAACCCTTTTAAAAAAGAAAAATTCGGGTATAATTGTATAAACCAATCGGTTATTATTACTTCTCTAATTTTTATAGAGTTAACTTGATTCAGTGTACTTTTGTAAAAAATGTGTCTAGCGTTTAGGTTTAGTTTAGGTCAATGTTTGAGGTACAATTTGAATTTCCCACTTTAGACATTTTTGGCCTTATCGGACGTCGGTAAGGATGGCCGGAATCGGACGGTAAGGAGGATATCTCTCGTGGACTCGTGTCAGTTTTTACATAATCGCTGGCACGGTTGAAATCAGTTCAAATAAAAATAATGCAAATAAATTAAAATACATTTTAAATAAAATCGTAGGTTATCGCTTATCTCTCTTTAAAAAAATTCTCTTGCATAATCTCCTTTTACATAGCAAATTTCCGATACATTTTTAGATCAACTGTATACGCTATCGGTATCGGTAACCTTGGACTTCTCGCCACGTCAAACCGTGAACGTTCACGACAGCTTCACGTTTTTAATGCCGAAAGCTTACCCAGGTTCACCCCGACGCTGAGGTCGCCGAGTCACGCCACTTGTTGGCGAGAACTGTTAATTCTTTTTAAATATGCCATATACGGAAGATCAAATACGGAATAAGTTGATAAAAGGCCTGGACGCCATACACGTGGTGAGTTATTTCCTTTCCTTTAATTTATTCGATGAAGATCAATTTTATTTTCCCTTCCCTTAATTATCCCTCATAACCTTAAAAATCCACAAGAGCCGTAAGAGAATCAATTACTTTAATTATAATATCTACGTAACAATAGCAAATCGTTTTCAATTATCTTTTATCTATAAAAATTTCTTGTTTCAATATTCGAAATATCCAATCCAAAAATACGAGAACACACTATACAGATTTTCTCTCCTCTAGTAAATTGCGTGTAAACTGTATGAGCATTAGGTTGAAAGTAGAAATAGCATACAAATTCTGTTATAATTCTGCTGTTATTATATAACGGTGTATACAACTAATTTGCCATGTTGTCACTTTTTTTACATTTGATCATTTTTATAGAGCCACTTTTATAGTTGATTTTTTTAAATTTGCTCAATTTATACTTTTCAAGTTTTGTTTACCTTCTTTTTTGTATCTTCCCCGTTCATTTTTACTTTTCCATATTTATCGCAAGAGTTCAAAGTTCAAAGCTAATCTTTTATCCTAATATAATTTATTTCACCTTTATGTCACTTTTCTCATCTGTTTGAAAATAGAACTCTCGCATGCCTGTAATAGTTAATAGCAAAAATACATCTTCGCCCTAAAGTTATACTGTGCCATGTCCACATTTTAAAAATTTGGAACCGTTATTATTTCTAGGCTCAGTAAGTTTTAAACTTTGTTTCTAAATAAATTTTTCCCTGAAATTTACTCACTATGCTGTTGCAATTAATAATTAAAATAGTGACGAGAATATGATCGAAGGTTCCAAGAGTCAAGGATTTTGAGAAAAAATACCAAAAATCAAAGAATTTATGTAAGAAGTAACTGTACAAAATAATCAGGGCTGCCACACAGTCACTGTTAGTCACTTTTTTTCTCAAATCAGTTTTTAGTCACGTCTTCAAATGAAAAGATCACATTAGTCACTTTTCTTTGAATAAATTAACTCATGGGTTAATCACTATTCAATTCAAGTCTATACCTATTTCTGAATTTTCTTGAATTCTTTTGAAATGTTTCAGGTTATTTGTAAAGATTTCGAGACATTTTTAATAGATTTCAATAATTTGAAGGGATTTTTAAGATTTTAGGGTATTTTTAAAACTTCTAAGGCATTTTCAAGAGCTGTTAATTTGAAATAATTTAGGGGACTTTGAGAGATTCCATGTAATTTAAATTAATTTAATTAATTTCAAGGGATTTAAAAGCGTTTGAAATATTTTGGGATAGATAATTTTATAGAATTTGGGAAGATATGGAACGATTTTACAGGACGTATCAAGTTTTGAAGTATTTAAAAATATTTCACATTATTTGATAAGATTTCCGAGGATTTCAATGATTTTAAGGAATTTGAAAGCTTTCAATGTATTTTAATACATTTTCCAATAAATATCGTAGTATTTCACGGGATTTAATAATATTTTAGTGGATGTTAAAGAATTTTTTCAAGAGAACTGAGGTATTTCGTAGGGTTTCAAAGATTTGAATGTAGTTTCTGGAATTCACCCTGATTTCTGATCAATTTGTCTTGAATTATTTTAAATTCTTTGGAATTCTTTTGATTTTTTTAATTCACTTGAATTCTTCTAAATTTACTTAATTCAATGTTTTTTTTTTACTTTTAAAAAGTTTGTATTTAATTATTCCTGAGAATTAATTGATAAAATGATCAAAGAATTTGAAATATTTTAGGTTATTTTAAAAGATAAAGAAATTTTGAATTGATTTCAGTCATTTAATGGGATTTCAAAGGATTTGACATATTTGAGGATATTGTAAAAGATTCCCAGGCGTTTTCAAGAGCTTCAAAAATTTTGAAGGGATTTCAAAAGATATCAAAGGATTTGAAATATTTCTGAAATTTTTAAACGATTCCCAGTAACTTTTAATTTATTTCAAAAGTTTGAAGGGATTTGAAGGACTTTGAAATTCTTTCGAGTATTTAAAAAGATTCCCAGGCATTTTCAAGAGATTTAAACAATTTCAAGGGATTTCCAAGGATTTTAGTAATTTTAAGGAATTTTAGTATTTTAATGGATTTCAAATAATTTATTCACAAGAAGTGAGGTATTTCGTAAGGTTTCAAATATTTCGAGAGATTTTCAATTATTTTTCAATTTATTTGGTATTTGTCCTGAATTCTTATTAATGTATCCTGAATTCTTGGAAATCCTTTTGAATTATTCTAAATTCAATACACCTAATTGCATTTTAAATTCAGCTTGACTTATTATGAATTTCATCGAATTCTTCTCGTTTCCCTTAAATTCCTCTAAATTCACTAAAATTTTACCGACATAAATGCATTTTTTTATTTAAAAAAATTTCGAATTCATTGGAATTGTTTTGAATTGTTTTATATCCATTAGTCACTGTTTTGGTTAGAAATTAGTAGGGTTTCAAAGATTTGAAGAGATTTGAAATTATTTTTTGGAATTCATTCTGAATTCTTATTAATTTGCCCTCAATTCTTTTAAATTATTTGGGATTCTGTTGAATTTTTTTAATTCAATTGAATTCTTTCAAAATGTACTAACTTCTACTTAATTAAATGGATTTAAAATAATACATTTAAAGTTCTCATTTAATTGATCCTGAGGTCTTTTAACCTGATCTTCAATTCTTAGGCATTTCATCAGATTATTTTGAATTCCCCTACATTTTTCTAAGCTCGTTTCAAACATACTGAATTCAATAAAAAAATTTAATATTCTTAACTCCTTGAGCGCCATGCTGTGTTCAAGGAAATGTGCATAAAGTTCTGTAAAAATTGGAGCAACAACCCGTAAGATACATGCGTTTGAGACCATATGGCGTCAATTTCGCTCAAGGGGTTCAATTGTTTTCAATTCATTTGAATTTTTTTAATTCACCTTGAATTTTCATGAATTGCATCCAATTCTTCTCGTTTACCTTAAATTCGTCTAAATTCATTCCAATTTTACGAAAATCAATGGAATTTTTTAATTAAAAAAAAAAATCCAATTCATTTAAAATCTTTTGAATTTAACTTGAGTTGTTTTGAAGTCTTATGAATTTATCCTGAATTTGTTACCCTTGGAGCGCGAAAAAAGTACCCTTAGGTCCCTATATTTTATCCCATAGGGACTGTAAGGCCTGCAATACAATAGAATAATGTTAACTATCATTCTGCTGAACTTTTTACTTACAATTTTCATTATAAATAGTTTAATTTGAAATATTTTGTTGACATAGCGTGAGTATAATATGGTTTAAATTTTGAATCCCATTTTTTCAGTTTGGCAGTTGAGGGATATTGCGTAGTATAACTTTAGGGCCAGGCTACAACTCCGAATCGGCATCAATCCCAGTTTTTTTGCAGGGACGCTCCTAAAATATTCATTAAAAAAATGCGAGCAAAAGTACAGACAGTCGGTGTCGTTCTCATGGGCTTAATTTTGCGATGGTGCGTAACGTACCACCCTTACAGTGGAGAAGGCCAGCCTCCAATGTACGGAGATTATGAAGCTCAACGACATTGGCAAGAAATTACCTTGAACCTTCCTGTCGAAGAATGGTACAAGAACTCCACTCGAAACGATCTACAATACTGGGGACTAGATTATCCTCCAATGACTGCCTACCATAGTAATATCCTAGGTCGAATCGCACGTAAAATTAATCCGAAATATGTTGCTTTGCACGAATCTCGGGGCTTCGAAGCACCACTGCATAAATATTTTATGCGGTTGACTGTCCTCGCAGCAGATCTTCTCACTTTTGTACCCGCTGCTTTGTTTTTCGTATTCAGCTTCGTCGAAAAACCAAAGGAACCAACGCCCAGCATGTTGTATCTTTGTACACGGCCTTCTATTTTGGCCGTAATTTTATTCTATCCTGGTTTGATTATTATTGATTACGGTCATTTCCAATACAATTGTATCTCCTTGGGAGCTTTTGTTGCGGCTGTTGCTGCTATTGTGGGTGACTTGCATAGCTTGGGATCTTTTCTGTTTGTTTTGGGTTTGAATTATAAACAGATGGAACTCTATCACGCTCTTCCATGCTTCGTTTATATTCTCGCGGTTAATAAATTCAATAGGACTTTATTCTGCGTGACTTGTACAGTGATCGGAACTTTTGCTTTAGTCTGGTGGCCTTTTATTTGGGATCAAAGAACTTTTCTGAGCGTGATCATTAGGCTTTTTCCACTCGCCAGGGGAGTATTTGAGGATAAAGTTGCTAATTTCTGGTGCACCATTAATGTCGTCTACAAATTAAGAGATACGTTTGAAAATTTGCAGCTGGCTCAAATTTGTCTTGTCTCAACAACTGTCGCGCTTTTGCCAAGTTCTCTAGATATGCTTTTCAGACCCTCGAAGGAAAAATTTATCATTTCGCAGATTAATTCTTCCCTAGCTTTTTTCCTTTTTTCCTACCAAGTTCATGAGAAGTCTATCCTTCTCGCGGCAATTCCGGTTTTGCTATATTTTCACAAAGATCGCTTTGCTTGCTTTTGGTTTCTGTTGATTTCTACTTTCAGCATGCTACCTCTGATTATCAAAGATCAACTCTTTCTTTCTCATTGTACTCTGACGGTATTTTTTTACATTTCCATTACTTGGATTTGGTTCACTGAATCTTTCTTTTCAATGGATTCAGATAAAATCTTAAACTCAGAGGAGCAAATTTCTAAAAATATCTCGAATAAAAAAAGCAAGCTAAAAAAGCAGCCCAGAGATAAAAAGTCACAGGCTATATCCAAGGCTAAAAAACGAGTGGGTGTGATGTCTGCTTTGAAAAATTATTTGAGTGCAGTCATTGCTAATAAAACATTGATAATCGTTCTCTTTTATTTATCGATGGGTTCTTCAATAGTTTTAACTTTTATTAGTAGATTTATGCAGCCTCCAAAGCAGTATCCAGATTTGTTTCCACTTTTGGTATCAGTCTTTTCGTGTGGGCATTTTGTCCTTTTCTTTATTTACTTTAATTACAGGCAATTTACACTGAGAACTGGTCAGAAAGTAAAATCGAATGTAAAATTGAAAATGAACTAACTATAATTCGCCGTTAGGCAGACGCTGATTATGTAGCTAATAGGTATTCTAATTATGTTTTGAGAGTTATTTTCCTTTGTTCATCAAATAGTTTCAGGAAGAATATTGATTATTTATTAATTTTGTACAGTGTAAAGTTTAGTATTTTTCTTGCATTTTTAAACTTAATTAATTGCAAAAGACCAGGCTAGACTGTAACCAATATTATCGAGTAAGAGTTGCGTAGCAATTTGTGTGATAATGAATCCATGGTATGAATGTTAAAGATTGTAAATTTTTTCTTTGTAAAATCTGTATCATTGAAAGGCCATTGTAATGGATATTCTGGAATAAAATGTTTTGTATTTCCCGAAAAGAAGCCTCTTTGACTCTCTATTAACCTCTTGAACACAATGAAAAATGACAAATCAAATTTCAAAATTCATTTTAATAGATTCAGAGTTCTTAAATTTCTTATCAAATTAATAAAATATCATTTATAAATTTAAATAAATAAATTCGCCATATTTTTTTAAAAATCCGTTTGAATATTAAGTTTTTTCTGAAAGCTACTTTAATAATAAATAACGTTCATAAAGTCGATCTTTCCTTTTAATGTATTATATTACCAATCATAAAATGTTATTAAAATTAAATTCCAAAATATTTTTTATAAAGAATTATCTATAAAATCATTTGTTTTAGGAAGTCGTGGACCAGTCAGACGGTTGCGGTGCTAAGTTTGCAGTTGTGATTGTTTCTAATAAGTTCGAGGGAAAGCCTCTCCTGCAACGTCACAGGTATTTTCCACTCATGAAATTTAATTCGAATTCCAAAATGTAATCATTAAAAAGTAATTAAACTTTCATGTGTTAATTTTTAAAATTTTAGATTGGTCAATTCGGTTCTGGCAGAAGAGCTGAAAGACATTCATGCATTCTCACAGAAAACACTAACACCCGAGCAGTGGGAGAAAGATCAATCTTAGTTTAAACCGCATTATGAAATGCTAAACTATAAAATGTATTGAGGCTAAGTCCTAAATGTGGAAATAGATCCCCTTGTTCTCTATAAATATTTTCAAGAGAGCCGTTCTCAGTATAATCACCTGTGCTTAAAAAATTCTTTTAATTGACAAAAATTAATTTCTGAAAATTATAAGATGGTCGAGTTCAAAGTATCAGCTCCAGGAAAAGTGATTCTATTTGGGGAGCATGCGGTGGTTTATGGAAAGACTGCAGTGGCTGCAAGTTTAGCTCTTCGAACGAATTTGGACTTTAAAGAACTGCCCTTAGGGACAGATTACATCAACATATCAATGCCAAAAATAAGTCTAACGCAGCAGATTCCATTGCAACACATTCTAGATTACTTCTTCGGTCAGTCCTCTCCAAAATCGTCTGATGGTCATGATGAATTCCACAAACATGTGCAGACATTCGTCGAAGAGATTGGGTTTAGTAGTGTCCCTCAGAAACAAGCTTTAGAAGCTTTCTTCTATTTACTGATCACCATTTCTCAGGTGGAATCGATAACAATTAAACCCTTCCACATACATTTGGATACTGCTTTATCAGTCAGCTCAGGTCTTGGTAGTTCCGCTTCCTTCGCAGTTTGCCTTGCAACTTGCTTTTATCACTGGTCTCGTGTACAGAGGAATGTTGGAATCTCTTTGGATGAAGCTCAGTTGAGAGAAATATCTTCTTATGCGTTAGATTGTGAGAGAATCATGCATGGTACTCCCTCAGGAATCGATAATACGATTTGCACTTTCGGGTCCATAATTGAGTACAGAAAGGGCGATCGTCTAGTTCCGATTTATGGTGTTAAGATCATGAGAGTTTTGCTCGTTGACACGAGAGTTCCGAGAAGTACCAAAGCTTTGGTGGAAAGTCTTGCACAACTGAGGTCTAAGTATCCGAAGATTTTTGATCCAGTGCTGGAATCTATAGACAGCGTATCAGTGGAAGCTTTGGCAGTGATAAGACGAATTCAGGAACTTCCTGAGGCTCATGACGAGTTGCTGAGTGAAGCCTATAATGAGTTGATGGTGAGTATCATAAATTAATATTAATACTTTTTATGTTTTGGAATAATCAGCATGGCCACTTAATACTGAGAAGAAAATTTCCGTTTTTCAAACATTTTTCTCGATTGTTTAAATTAAAAAATTGTACAATCGAGATGACACACTCTAAGAAAAGTGAATTTTATTAAGTCCATATTGTGCCACGTTTAAAATAGCTTTGTGATTTCGGCTAAATCAAATGATTAATTGCATCAAAATTTAATTCAGCACGTTCCTTTTTGCATATTATTTATAATTTCTATGATCAATTTGATACATATTTCTAAACATTTTATTTCGGTAAACCGGTATATTATCATTAAAAGTTTGATCCTTATTTTCTCAGTTTGACAATTAGTAGATATGGCGTATTTTAGCTCTTATACGACGACTACGTTCGCAAAAAATAATAACTTGTTTAATTATGGTTCTGATTTGATTAAAAATGTTTGGCTAGAAAAAATATACAATGTCTCATTTTTTGGAAATACCTTGAATTCCTTGAACGCTTAGACATCCTAGCTTCTCGACACCCCGTGTGGGTCAATTAATTCGTCTAGAATCAAGGAAACTTCTATTCTTGCATCAGCTGAATTACGTTAATGAAAAAAGTTTTACTGTAAAAAACAGAGCTTTCCAATATTATAAAAATAAATATTCATAACTTACTTACTCTTTAATAAAACGTATTAATATTATAGGTCAATCAATTTGTCTCGAATCAAGGAAACTTTTCTATTCTGTCATTAACTTTGAATTATGTTTATGAAAAAAACTTTAATACAAAAACCCTATTTTTAAAATTTAATTTTGTACGTTTGCAATTTAATAATTTAAAAATAAGGGCTTTCAATTAGAAGATGTACAGTTTTGAATCATTTAAATTTTAAACCGGGCAGCTTTTAATGGTTAAATTAAAAATTGTACGTCTTGAAGCGCTTTTAATTTAAAATTCACTTATTCTCGAAAATTCACTGATCGGGAAAGCCGAGTATTAACCAGGAATTTCGATATACGGGAAAAACGTCGAAATAGCCAGGAATTTTTATATTTGTTTTTAATTTTGCAATCAATATCGTCTGGCACTTCGAAAAAATGTGATTTGAATTGTGCTTTGAATTGTGTTATAATTTGAAAGAGGAGAATTTACTGAATCCTTTAAATAATGTGAAATACTTTAAACTTGGAATTTAGATCACTAGCTTTGAAATCATGCCTTAAAATCTTTAAAAGCTGCAGTGCCTGTGAAGTTATTCGCTGTAAAACTAGATAATGCAGCTTTCGCACCTTGGGGTGTTTCAAATGTGATATCTACATGAAAAATTAATTATTGTAAAGAAAATTAATAATTTGCCTTATTTTATGTTTGAAACTGTCTACAAATTGTTAATGTGACTCGAAACGTATAAAAGAGACAAAAGACAAAAGTTCCTTGTTATAAAAAGGAACTTCGGAATTATATAACTTTAATTTATATGATTAATTACTGATAATTGTCATAATAAGTTATACTTGGATACTCTAATTTATTTGTAAATAAATTGAGAAGTTAGTAATTGTGTTTCTTATAATAATCGTTTTTTGCGATATTGAACAGAGATATTAAGCCAAAGATGCAAAATTAGCATTGCTATAAGTTGTAATTTTTTTTAATGTAGAAAAGTAAAAATAAGTTTCTGCAAACGAAACAAGGAATGATTATGTAGAAGACATTCTTTTAAAATTTGAAAAGGCGTTCCATTAACCAAATCCAAAAGATTAAATTTTTTTATAGATATTTCAAAAATTCTAACTTCATACAAAATTATTTTGTCCAAAATATCATTATATAGTATTATTTGGAATTCAAAAATTGTGCACATAAAAACTTCGCAATAATTTTAGCACCTATAGAAAAAGAATGGTAAGTTTTCAAAATTTAAAAACTTGTAACTCCTCTTTGATGGTCAAAAGTGATATCCAAAACATTTGTAAACAAACCACCAAGGTTCTTCTGATAGGATACCGCAACTTGTGTGGAGTTATTTTTCTTTTTATTTAGAGCTAAAAATCAGATTAGTGAAAGTTACGTAACAAGAAGGAGGGGGCGGGGTATCATGGTATAATTCTTGCGGTAGCGTTACAGAGGGGGGGAGCCTGGAATGGTCAAAATTTCAAAGTAAAACATTTCAACTTTTAACGTTACAATTTTTATTTTAATGTTGAATAACAATTGAAAATTATTAGTTTCAAACGACCAAAATTAAGATAAATGAAATAAATTACGGTAATAAATTTTTTCCCCAATTGTAAGAGGAACTTTTTTGGTTTTAAATTTTCATTGAGTGGAGGAATGGGAAGTATTGTATTTTTAACATTTTTATCAAGCTTGAAATGAGGAAATTTTAGTTTTTCTTGAATTGGCAGTACATTTTATATTTTTAAGGTTTTTTTTTTTGAGTTAGAAGGGATATTAAGGAGAGAATTTGTTATTTTCGATTTTTTCTGAATTGGAAGGGGATAATTTAAAGAAATAAACTATTTTCATTGAGTTGGAGGGGAGGAAATTTCGATTTTCAATTTTTTCTGAATTGGAAGAGGGATATTTTTTATTTTTATGATTCTTATGGAACTAGAAGCGACGAAATTTGTGTTTTCAAGTTTTCCTAAATAGGAAGAGGTATTTATTTTGTTTTTAATGTTTTTATTGACTTGGAGGGGGTTCGTGTTTAATTTTTTAACGCGAGTTGAAATGGAGGATTAGTTTTAATTCAGAGAATTTAAAACAATAGCGTCGATTTATATTTATTAACCAAAAATATTTGAAGTGTTTAATTTATAAAAGTGTAAAAGTTTAGGTTTTGCAGTTTAATTGCACTTAATTAATAATTTCCGAATTAAAGTTTGTTTAAGCTTCACTTCACACTGCACTAGTCATAAACATTGTTGTACTACAAACACATATGATTGAAACTTTTGGCCGAAAATCACAGGTCACCAGCCGGGTGGAGTCGGTCTGCTGGTTTAATCTTCGCGTACTCGGCTGTAGACTGAACAACTCGGAAACCTTCGGGCGTTTTTAGTATAGGCGTTTAGAATTCTCGCAAATCCCGGTTGCAGATATTGCTAACGGCTCTCATTTCAATTCACAGTCTTATTTGCGAATACTATAATTTCATACATGTATTATAACTTATGTTACTTGAAATATTTACTATTGACGATATCTTTTCCACAACTTGTTATTGGCCATTATCACTTTTTCGCACTCACAATTTTCAAACAGTAAATAAGGCTTTTTCTAAACGAGAATACTAATTTTTCCTCGCTGAAGTTTATAATAATAAATACAGAAATACCATCATCTCTCACTATGTAGGAATCTTTATACCAGTACCCCCATTATCCCTAAATTCTTAAATTTGATTTTAATTATAGATATAGAATAAACGAGATATTGATATCAAAATTCTCTCCTTGTACAGCTCTTACCTCGGCGTAAACCTGCTTGGGCTTCCGGAATAATTTGACACAACGAATCCCATTTTTTGAATCTAGCCAACAGAATTTGCGTAAAGATTTTGTCCATTCGAGCCATATATATACATTTTTAAGAATTTTATTGAAAAATGTTTCGGGATAAAGAAGCCAATCAAGCGGTAAGTTTTTGTGACAATCATTTGAGATTTGACCGGCCCTTGAGCCTTATTTAATTTAATTTTGTTAACTGAAAAAGAAGATTTCGTTAGCTGTAATTCTGCTATTCAATAATGGATGTGGCACATCTGCAAGCAATGACGGTAACAGACGTCTGAGGGGAAGAGACGGAAGACGTTTTTCCGAACTTTTGTAGAAAGGATTGTAGATTTTATTTCAAACCTCTGAATCTATTAACAGTATACCAGAATCTTTTGCTATCGTTGACACTCTTAAGGCTCACCAGAATATTGGATTCAAAACTCGCTTTTCTCTTAGGTATTGGTGCCTGGTACAATTTTTTAGCTTTGACATAAACCAACTTAGCCTCATCCGAGAAATTAGCACCGCTGGATTCCTGCAAAGCATTGAAAAGATATGATTAGCTTTGACGACAGTCAGAATCGAACCAAGGTTTGCCACGTTAAAATTTGTCACTAAGATTTTTTCTCATTCAACACATATCCGCTTTTTTGGCGCTCTCGATAATAGCATCGGTAAGGTTTGAATTAAGATAATCTATATCTAATTTCTCAAAGTTAACCTTTAGTCTGTGACACAAGTATAATTCGTTTGAGAAGATGTCCCGTTTGTCACCTCTCCATCTCAGAAACGTCAAGCTTTTATTTTTGTTTACATTCAGCGCACTTGAGTCACCAACTGAGGTGAGAGCAACAAGAGGAGAACAAGACCGGGAAATGATACGAGCTATGTGTGGATTGATCTATCTTTATGTCGTTAAGTATATACCTAATGCCTCAGTATTGCACCAAACCAAGTCATTGACATGAGGTGTCGATCGACCACATCTCTCAAATTGCCTGGTCTTTGAACACGCTCTAGCCATTCCGCAGGCTTCGGTTCGAGGCGCTGTGGCCCTAGGAGTAATTCTAATTGTCGGCGCAACAGTCGGTACGGCAACGGGTTCCTTTCGAAATTGAGGGATGCTAGTGACACCCTCAATGAGCCATGGACTGCGGTGTTAAAAGTGAAGCGGAACTCATGCAAAAGTGTGTCCCACTCATTATGGTTGTCCTTTGAGAACGAGTTAATCATTTTGTGGAGGACACGATTGACTCGTTCGGTGGGATTGGCCTGAACGTGGTATACCAGATTCGTAGAGTATATTATTTATATACTTTTACACATTTACTTCATTAATTTTTTCGAGAACTCGGTGCCGTTATTGATATGAGCGACCTTTGGTAAACCTGTCGGGAATGGGCCCATGAAGTCTCCCGCGACAACTGTGAATGGTTGTTCGACCACGCGCTGACCCATCAAGCTGTGGTCTGCATTGAATATCAATGAATTCGAAGGAACTTTTGCAATTTATTTGAAGTTATCAGACATCCTGGTGGGCATTATGCTTCAAAATTACAAGCAAAAAACTGAATTTGCTAAAAGATAGTATTTCTGATAGAAAAAAGTTTGATGGATTTATAAAAAAGAGTTTACATTTTTAGTACCAAGTTCTTATAAACAATGTTTCTTGCTCATCATTCCACATCTTCGTGAAAAGGAGAGTAACCGAGAGCCGACAAGGATGTCAATTTTTTTTGGACAATTTTCTATCTGATAATAGATTTAATACTTTCACGATGATTCATCATGATAAATTTAAAATTAAAGCTTTTTCGGGTTCTGTATCTGCAATAGTATTCTGTATCTGCAATAGTTTGCTTGTATAAAAATACTGTTCAAACAAGTTTTATAAACATAATTTCATAATAGCACTAAATAATAATAGAAATTGCTACAAATTACGGGTAAGGATGACAAGTTTTGTAGAATTTATATTAGTTTTTTAAAGTTTAAAATTGGCCATTATAGTAGGCAATATATCAATTTTCCTTATAAGCACCGTATATCGGTAAAAAGTTAAGCCTTATATAATATGCGATAACAGCTTTAACGATTTTTTGAGCTGAATCTATTCCCTGATAGTGGCTCTAATGATATGTAAATATCTCACAAGAATAATCTTGAAGCTTCTAAGGAGATAACGACTGTATCATGTATTACGCCTAATATAATAAAGATCTAAAATATTCATTAGTCACAGTGATATCAGAAGAAATTCTGCAATAGTTAATTAATAAGTTTTTCTTATAATTAGAAAATATGAGAATTTACTTTCCTCTCGTCATATCCTTAGCGATTACTCTCTATTCTATTGGTAAATATAATCATATAATACATATATAATTCAAAGCACATTTTCTTAAAATCAGATTTCGCACGAAGTGAATTTAAACGTTGAAATGTCGACGTGTACCATTTGTATACGTACGCAGTTGGAAGGTTTCCTTATTTTTACATCTTCCTAGTGTACACCAGTGGGAACAAAAGACCTCCAAAACTGGCAAAAAATCAAGAATTCATCGGATTTGTATTAAACTTGTTAAAAGAGGCTTTTTGCGCTCGCTGATTTCAAATATGGCGTTAAAATTCAAAAATTGCAAATGGCAGATTCAATTTTGCGTGTGGGGCGCGGATACGCCTATAAACGATTTTCTTTCACTAGTATGAAAACGGGTAAAATGGGGAAACTTTTTTTTTGAAGTGTGCATCTTAGGCGAAACATTTACGTGAATTAAACTTTGATCTGAAGAGAAATAAGTATGACTAATAATGAGATAACAAATAAGAAAAAAATTTAAATATGTAAAGAATACCTGCTATGATATGCGGCGATTGTCTACGAGGGGGGCTGAGGGGGTCTAGTTAAAATCGGCCTAGACTAAGGTGGTCCAGATTGTGATTTTCTTTCATATTCATGCATATCGATCACAAATTTGTTCAAATCCACAAAAAAATGAATAAGTTTTTTTTTGGTTGAAAAAAAAATGATACTTAGAGGTTCCGCAAGCCCCATCAAGTTTAATACATATTTCCCATAAGACAAACGACGTTTGTACATTTTATTCAGAATCGTCAATATTAGGTGTATCGAATTGACCCTCAAAAATTGATATTCAGAATGAGCAATAGAATCTGAATTTCATTCAATGAGTCTGTTCTATAGGGTTCCAATAAAACCCATAATAAACCAAAATAAACCCTCTAAGTTCAAAAACGATTCAACGGGCAAATTTTGAAGTTGGAAATTCCAAAAATTGTTTATCGAGAGAAATTTATCTTAACTTGGCGAGTGCCATAAGCATACGTGTTATAATTTTTCTTCGAACATGAAACTTACCTACTTCCGGTTACTTTCTGAATATGCGTTTAGTACCAATAGGTGCACTACAGACCCCAGTAACATCCCTCACTCAAACCCAAAAATAGTCATTTTGAGCTCAAATTAGAACAACATTAATATCTCCTGCACTAAAACCGGCCATAAGGGCCCTTTTCATGCGGACGCCCACAAATGTTTGAATAAACTGTCTGAAAAAAGTATTGTTTTTTTGTAGCTATTTCCTCTCAGAATAGAGTTAGAAAGTCGCGTTTTTTTCTCAATTTTTCAACTGATTTTTAACTTTTCAGTTAGAACGAACCAAGAATCAATTATTATTATTTCGTATCAAAAAATTAACAATTCCGTGAAAAGTATGCATTTCAGAGAAATTTTTTTCATGTAGTCAATATTTTGAGAGTGACACTAGTTTTTACGATAAAAAACGCAAAACGCCGCCTTTAAGTCCACGAATAGTGCTGTGGTCCTAGCAATTCCATACAATTTTTTTTTTCATTCTACCATCTCAATATCCAGATTTACTCTCTTCTTCTTTCTCTATTCCTCAGCCCATCCACTCCTATCCCCTTCTTCACTAACTTCTTTTTTGCTCGTGCACTCTAATACCCTTTTCATTTCTCTTATCATTATTTCCATCTCCTCGTTTACGTTTCCTTCCCCAATTTTGATTTCCATTTTTGGTCGATTTTTTTTAACAATAATGATTTCACCAAAAAATGTTGCGAAAGAAAAAAGTTATATTTTTACGAAACACACCATTTCTCTCTTCAATATTTTGATATAAAATCAACATTTTTCAAAATAAATAATGATAGCCGTGAAAATAGAGATCGATTTGAAAATGCACTGTACATCAGGAATTAAAATGCACAAAAAAGCCTCTGAGGCTTTTTTTTTTGTAATAGGTTGAATGTAAACCCAGAAAAATGTCTGTTTGAATCAAACAAACATTTGTTTGACTCGATATCAAAGACAGAATTTGTTTGATTCAAATAAATCTTGTTTGACTTAAACAATCGTGCGTTAGATTAAAATAAATTTAATTTAAATAAAAAAAATTTCCTTTTAATTTAATAAAATATTTGTTTCACCCTATATCAAAGAAAGAATTTGTTTGATAAAAAGGAACATTTTTCTCAGTTTCTCAATTTGCATATAATATTTACATATAAAGTGTACCGAAATTTCGGTAAAGATAGCCGGATTTTTTCGGTACGTTTAGATACTCCCTTAAATAAAAAAAATAAAGGATTTACTAAAATTATTTCCATGAAATCTTTATTTAGTATACTATACCTTATAAATTCACACAAAAGCAGGATTGCTCAACTTGAAAATTAGAAATTGGCAGCTCTTTTGATTTTTGTGAAAAGTGAATTTATAGACAAATTTAAAGATGCCCTTATTTTTTCAGTTTTTAACATACGTTTATGTAAAAAAATTGTACTAAAACTAATCTCTAAAATGAATAAACTCAGACACTACACTTTGAAATCGGTCATGAATTGGTTTTCTATGCAAGTTTAAAAAGAGAAGTAACATTGACAAAAAAATCAAATTTCAAACCAAAATTTCACGTAAAGTTCGGATTCTTAAAATCTAATACTTCGCTTCTGGGGTTTTTTGGCACCCAGTACCTGAGAGCTACCCTGAAAAATCTATCATTTGAATAATTTTATATTATCAAAATTCATAATTTGCATTGGTATTGAAACATACGTATTTTCATTGTCTTGTTTTTATAATTATAAAAAAGTGTGAATCCTATACAAAAAATGTTATTATCATACATTTTATTGCGGCTTGTGTCGTTTCTCCGTAAATTTAATTTGTTTATTTTTAACGTTATATTTTTATAATTTGAACTGAAAATACGCATACTAGTAAAAATGGTTCCAAGCAAAGTTGTGGATATAATTCAGGCGAAAAATTTTGTTAATTAAAAAGTTATTGCAGCTTGTGTCGTTTTTCCAAAAAGTAAATTTTTTATTTTTGATGTATTTTTATAAGAAGATCTTATAACAAATTTTTGGATATTTTTTAGTTGAACAACTTTTGCCTTCTCGTTTTTTTCGTCTTTTGTGTTGTTTATCTAAAAATTCAATTTTTATTCTTATTTTTTTACGATTGAAAAAACATCTACTCGCCTTTTGTAAAAATTATAAATCACGAATTTGCAGATACTCTTTGAGTGAACAACTTTCGCCTATTAATTTTTTTTCTTTTCTTATGTTGTTTGTCCAAAAATTTAATTTTTTTATTTTTAATGTTATTTTTTACGATTAAAACAAAAACTGAGCATCCTATCGGAAAATTGTTAAGAAAAAATTTGCAGCTGTTTTTTGGATGAGCAACTGCTGTCTATTAATTTTTTTCATATCTTGTGTCGTTTGTCCAAAAATTTAATTTTTTCATTTTTAATGTAGTTTTTCACGAATAAAACAAAAACTGCGCATCCTGTCAAAAAGTCATAAATAACAAATTTGTACATCTTTTTTGGGTGCACGATTTTTTCGCTGTATCTTTTTTCTATCTTGCATAGTTTGACCGCAAAATGGAATTTTTCATTTTTTATTATCTTTTGTGCGATCAAAATTTGAATTTTCGAAAAAATTCAAATAATTTTCGTTCTTTCTTTGTAGGCCTTGAAAAAGTGTGCCAAAGCACAATCCAATCTGATGAATCTTTCGAAAGTTATCGTGCCTATACGATACTACAGACAGACAGACAGGCGGACATACAGACACCTTCGTAAGAATCGTTATTTCTGACTCAGGGGACCTCAAAACGTCGACATGTGATTGAATCCGCGAAAGCCATTTTTCACATAAAACTAATACCTTCTCATTAGGATGAAAATGTGAAAAACGGTCTATTCATTTTGTTTGTTGAGATGGAATACTGCCGTGCAAAAAAAGGAAACCGGTAACAAAACTTCTTATGAAGGTCAGTGGCGGATTTTTCATATAGGCTACACAGGTTGCAGCCTAGGGCGACAAAGTTTGATAACTGCATGTCTTACTGTGGATTCAAAATCGAGTAGTTAACTTTTGTTAGCCTAAGGGCGGCAAATTTCTGATAGCCTAGGGGCGGCAAATACCTATGAGTATATCCGCCACATTCAAATTTCCTCTGACATACGTTATATGATCTGTAATAGAATAATGGCAATTAAGGTTTTAATAAACAATTTCATATCGCCCACATCTGCAAAGTTTATATTCATACAGAATAAAACACCTGTAAGTAACAATACAGACAAATAAAAACCTGTAACTATACGAGCTGATACAGAGCATTGTCATTTGCCAGAAGATACACTCTTTTCTTGCTTGGTTCAAGTAATAGCATATTGCATAAGTAGGGGGAGATCTTTTCATTTCTGTGGAAAACGCGCCTTCGAATCGTGCTGAAAACATCCCCTCGCCACAGAAATGGAAAGATCGACCCCGTGTTCTACAGGACACTTTTTTTGACACTCATTTTGTGTGACACTTTCGTTATGCTATACAATCCCGAATACAGATATTGAGCTCTTAAAAGATCACGAGTGTCGCCTACACGATATTCACACGCTGAAAATATTATCAGCCATATTTGTCATATTTGCGCCTGTATGGAACAAAATATATCCAGAAATTTTGTTTGCTTTAAATCTTATGTTCGACGCTCTGATAAAATATCAAAACACTACGCTCTGGCAGACTTGTGCGCATATTGCTAATAAGCAGCAAAGTAAATATCAAAACCATTTATTAACATGTATGATTTTATTTTTGCTTCCGGTAAAGAAGTCGATAAAAGTTTCACAGGGATCGATTTGTAGGGCATACAGAAACCTTTAAAATGAGCTTAATTCCAACCCTTTTCAAACTAATAGTTTACGAGATATTAATTTGTTAATTAAAGGTAGCGTGTGACCGCGTTCACCTGCATCAGCAAACCATGTAATGTGCCCACAATGCAAGCATTGCTTGTAATGCCTAGTTTCTAATTGCTTACTCTACTTCAAATTATACGACTCAACCAGAACTTATCCAAAATATCAACCAACATACGATTGTATACTTTAGGAAAAAATTAATATCATGTTTCTTGTTGCAGATTTGAGTCAACAGTTCGATTGTTTGCCTAATGGTGAACCTCTTCCTAGCGTTCCTCGTTCTGGCACTTCTTCTTCTGATAGGTCTCTTCCTCCTGGCAGACCTCAATCTAGTGCCGGGTTGGCTTCTACTGCTGAGCCTTCTCTTCGTATCAGGTCCAGATCTCCTGTCAGGCGTAATTTTATACTCTCACCTTTATTCGATCTTGAGCGAGTGGGCTCTATTCGGCTTATTCCCCACACGAATCCGCACCGGGTATACGAAATTCGCAGACACACTTTTCCTGCCGATACCCCAATTAAACTGAGATCAGGACTTCATACCCCTGTCCCCATGCCAGCTGCAGAGCAAACTGTCTTAGTAACATCCACTGGTGATATTGTAGCGATATTAGAGCGTAATAATACAATTCTCCGTGCATTATATGCAAATCATAGCGTTGGAAAACGGGTGAAAATAAACATGGACAGTGGCGTGGTTGTCGAATTGAACAAAGATGAAATCAAAGAAACTCCCACACACAAAAATCGCCCAATCTCAAAGAATTTTAGAGCTGTACATCAGGATCGTATGTAGCGAAAAAAGGGCCTTCAGCTAACATGGAAATTTCCACCCCAGACAAAACAGGGACCGTTCAAAATATACGTCACGCCATTTTGAAGAATTATTTTACCCATCCCCTTCTTTGCAGATCATCTCACAAAGCTTAAATCCTCCAGAGTGACGTCACAAATGTGAACGGTTTCTCAGGTTCCAAGTAAGAAACTGTTCTTAGATTTCATTTGATAAACGCCTAAGGAGCGTTCCATGTCAAAGGCAAAACTCAAGTCATCGATTTTGCTTCTTTTGGTTTTTTTTTTAATAGCATATATAAATAATTGTATAATGTATGCATTTTTCTTCGTAAAAGTACAAATTCATCTGCAAGAAAGTATGAATAAACTCTTAGTACGTGATTCTTAGTTAAATTAAACCAGCATATAAGACATTTATTATTTTTGAAAGTACTCATTATGAACAAATGCAGAATTTAGCCCTTTTTAACCTAAAGACACCGTTTCTTCAAACAAAGAAATACTAAACACGTTCTATATCATATTTAGTTACACAAAATCAGTATTTAAAATTTTCTCTGATTTCGCAAAACTTTAATTAAAAACAAAATTTACAGAATTAAAATTGTCGAGACTTTGTAGTTATTTATAGAAATTGTTTAATAATCATATCTAAAATACCTGTGAAAATTTAAGTGTTATCATGATCGGCGAAACATGAGGGTGGTCCTCCCTTGCCACTACAGCACGTTAGTATATGTAAACAGAATGTAACCCAAAATCCCTCACACCATGATTCAATTTCAGAAAATGTACACGTAAAATGTAATATTGTTTTTCATCCGAATTCGGTTAGAAATCCTACAAATTACTGGCAACTACAATAAAAAATCAATATATTATCGTTGTCAAGGCTTTAGTTTTTCGTTAATGACTCAGTCCCTTTTTCGAAAACAAATGAAAACAAATTTTGTAGTTTTTCGTGCATAAATATTTTATGAGAAAAATTATTATAGCCTTATAATGATGTCCCTTTCATAACCTTCCTATAGGTGTAGCCAACCAACTTCAGATAGAAAAAAATATCGCAACGTCTAATAGTGTTTAGGTTACAAATACTTTGAATTGGTTACTTTACTTCGAATGACTTAACCAATTTTTGTAGTTTAGACACTATTTGAAAAGTTGAGATTTCCGGTATATTGTTTATTATACCCTTAAGCCAAATCCCTTTCGGAGTGAACGTGAATCACTTGTTTCTAGTCTCGTTCTACTTTCTAGGATCAAGGAGTTCAGTGTACCACGTGGAATAAGGATGGGGGGGGGGGGAGTATATACCGAGTCTGTCAATTGAAGTGTCCCCATTTAAAAATACAACAGTTTTTGAATTTTCTGACGCATTTCATTCATCTTAGGCTCAATGGAACGGTAACATTTTAACGTTTCATCCACTTGTTATCCAAAGGAAATGTAGCTTCCTTTCGCTTGCACGACGAAATAAAGTCGCTTCCGGAAAGCCTGGGACTATGTACGGAAGACATTTTCATTAAGACGCTACCATTCACGAGTCAGTGTGTTTCTTACCGCTTGTAATGATGTAAGTTTTTTCGAGCAAGCCTTCGCCTGTAAAACACTCTGTACGCTGTAGCCCAGAGGATTTAAGTCTGATAAATGTGGTGGTACATATTGCGCATCACGCGCTCTGTGTTATGGTGCGTAGTCTTTTTGAAATGTCCAGCGCTTATTTCCGAACATTTTAGTGGCCCACGGAACCAACTGAGCTTTTAGAATGTGTTTCTGATCAATTTCCTGGATCATCTTGGTGTATTCAGGCATCAAAACGAGCGGAGAGGCACCTTTTTCTGCACATTGTTTAACTCTTGACTCGTTAACGCACGTATACGCTCGTATACACTCTTGACTCGTATACGCGTCATATACACCGACCTAGGGCATTCCCTAATGAATGAGATGATAATGGCTGGAGATTCAACATGGGGGATACTCCAATTGCCGGACCCGGTATTTCTAGATTAATTTGGAATTCCCGTATTGCTTATCAAAGCAACACGTTTGATCCACAACACTGATGTAACCAGGTCGCTGATCAATCTCTCTGGAAATAACCCGTAAGGCGTCTCTTAATCCACTAACACTCTTTATCATGCATTTCTTATAAACTATTCGTCGCTACACTTTCCTGTTCTGACAGACCTCTTGACCTTCCTTTACGTCCATACATTTCCTCATGCAAGCTCTTATGTTTCTATGGCTTTTTATGTATTTTCGAATGAGGGTCTCATTCACACATTCTAACCATTCCCTCTTTGCTCTGCCTCTGGGTACGCTACTATTTACTTTACCGAAAATATTTGTTTCATCAGTCGTAAATAAACTACCAAGATAGACGTACTTACCAACTTGTTTTGTCCTCTCACCTTCTAAAGCAATGTTGCATACTGTTTTTTCACCCTTTACTTGAAACACCATAATTTTTGCTTTAATCACGTTACTTTTAAGACATATATTCTTTAGGCTAGTATTTAGTCTGCTCAACATTCTTTGCAAGCCTTCAATTGCCTCTGCCATAACAACCTTACCATGTGCAAACGCTAACCCACATACCTTCACTCTGCCGAGATCCACATCTTCTTCGTCTAAGAGGGCAATCCTTAGACACTTGATGATATAACGCATCCTTGTCTAACAACTTGTATAATATCAAACCAGTGACTCAGCTGCCCACTTGCCCTCAGACTCGTTTTGCTACCTGCATTATTAATTGTCTTTCCTTAAGATCACTCACTCCTCTAGAATTCTAAACACTCAGTCTCCATTCAGCAACGGAAACTTCACCTTTATCTTTACCGGATGCATGCCTCTCCTCAACTATAGTTCAAATGCATTCTGAAGCTACTCTATTGCTTTTACTATTCATTGCTTAAAGTATACGCCCAACTACCAGCTTGATGCGAGGAATGTATTTTGCGAGTAAAAAGCACATCCAAAATAACTAGTCAGTTGTCATAAGGTTGAGAGTCTAGTTATAACGTCAGTGCCGCCAAACTCCACTCAATAGAGGGGGAGTATAGGGTCATGACTGGAACCGAAAGTGCCCCGGTTGGTTTGTGTTGTATACTGAGAAGGGCAGCAGCCTTCGGCAGATCAGCAATAAATAAAAATTCCCAAGTTTCATATGTTTCCATTTGCCCATTCCCGGTGTGCCTCTAGGTGTGTCACCAACATCTCTTGTTTTTTAAATTAATAGTAAATGAATCCAAGTAGTTATCTCTAAAAAAGCTGCCCTAATTTCTACTTTGTTTGATATTAGACGTGAATTTCACAATTTTTCTCAATTGGAGGGATGTTTGAAAAACTGGAAGCCCTCATAAAAGGGTTTAGAGATGAGACGAAACAGGGGGAAAAATTGGATGACATGAATAGGGGTATGACTATGACTAGGCAGGGGAATGATGTAAGGGGGGAGTGAGGAAAGAGAAAAGTGGGATAAACTCTGGGAAGAGGAGAAAGACAAGGGAGGGGTTAAACTAGACAGCATAGAGAATAGAAAGGAAAAGGATGACGAAAAGAGAAATAGTGGGATAATCAATTGGAAGAACGGATAAGCAACTTAGAAATCAGGAACGAGCATATGGAGAAAGAAACAGAGAGTTCGGAAATACTACAAGGGACTGCTAACTTGCAAAATGAGAATGCAAGATTGAAGAAAAGACTGAGTGAGATTAATAGAATATTTGAAGAAGAAGAAAGGGCGAGGAGGAAAGATAACATAGTGCAGGTAAGGGTATAAGGACTTAAGAGAATAAGATGGAAGAAAGAAGGAAAAGAAGAAATGTATTAAGTGAAAGTAGGGAGTGAGGAGGAGATAAAGAAAATTATGAAGGGGAAAAAATTATTAAGAGGAAGAAGGGAAAGAATCGAAGAGGATTTGACATGGAGGGAGAGGAAAAGGAGATGGCAAATAGAGCAGAGCGCATATGTAGAGAGGAAAAAGGGGCGCATTGTATGGACAGGGAGAGACAGATTATGGATAAATGGGAAGGAATGGTTCTGGGACAAAGAATGAGAAGAAATCAGGAAAAAGGGGAAAAGAGTTGAGAAAGGTAGAAAAAAGGAAGAGGCAAAAGATTGTAGGGATCAACCAGAGGGTTTCCAAATGGCAAAGAGGAAGAAAAGTGAAGAGGATAGGTAAGGGAAGGGAAGAGCAAAATGTGCAAATAGCTTTCTGGAATGTATCAGGCTTGAAGAACAAGAATAAAGGATTTTGGCGGAAGATGGAAAAGTGGGATGTGATTTTGATGAGTGAAACTTGGACGGATGAGAAGGACCGTAACGGTAAGAAAATCATGTGACCTAAATGTTATACGTGGACGATGCAAGAAGCAAAAAAGGAACAAGTTAGAGGTAATAGCAGGGGGTCATGTGGGAATTACATTCAATTATTCGAAAATTATATTTTACCTGAGGAAAAACAAATTCTTAGTTTACAAACTATATTTCAACTAAATTTTTTTCTTTCAATTTACTTGCTTCCAAACTGTAATACTCGATACTCAGGTGCAGGATTTTCTCGCCGATTGTGAGCCATGACTCATGGTCATGCTCATCCACCCTCTTACCTGGACACTTTCAAGAATCCAGTAATTGCCTAACTGTCGCCGTGAACACAACAACTTACGCGCTCCGATTCTACGTCCGCAAAGTTCTCATTTTTGTGATCATTAAATAAACCAGAATATTTATATCGTATTTCCCTCGTGTCGTCATTGCTAATATAGTGCACAGAATATGTATTATATGCCTTGCAGTCTGCATTGGTCGCTGGCAAATTGTCCATTTTGCAATTATGCGAGCTCCACCCGGACTAATTCGGTTATAGATATAAAAGATTTATAATTCCGCGCACGCTTTTACGGCGTGGGATGTATAAGTGGATGACGGGTGATTTAATATGCAAGCTCTGTTTAATATGCATGATTTTTGTCACACTTGACCAATCTAAGATCTATACCAATTTCTCGTGTGTACCCCCCGACGATAGCGCATGCTTAAACTGCTCTACCCCAGAGCCAATGATCTTCAGGTTATCCATATCAAATACATGAGAGACCTTGTGCTTGTGATATGTAGGCTCGCCACAGAGGCAACCACGAGAATTACATAGGTGACCCTGCTAGTTGCCTCACGATGTTTTGCAGATGAGATAGTAAATATGGTTTTCGAAAGATTTTCAATCTCTCTGAATAATTGGATGAACTATCAATATATATAACAGATAAGTGAAAAGTCTATGGGAGGCTGAATCGAAAGCTTCCCGGTAATCAATTCAGGTGATCGATAGATTGCGCTTAAAGAATGCAGCGTCTTTCCATGATGTTTAATTCGATTAGCCGGATCTCCCGGCAGCCTACCAAACCTCTCTCAAGCCATATTGTTCGTAAATCTCTCTCCGTGCGGGTCCAATTTTCAATTGTCCGTACAACCCTTTCGTTCAGGATAGCTGTAAAGACCTTATGCAGCTTGCTGAGACACGTTATTGGCCTGTAGTTCCCTGGGTTGGAATAGTCGTCTGTCTTTGGTAGAAGTGCAGTGCGTCCTGACATCAGCCACTACGGAATGGTCGTCTATGAGTTTAAATATGAGGTGAAAATGTGGGTCAGATGTTGGTGTGCAGAAGTGAACTTCTTCCATTAGAATTAGAATTTCAGTATGTTTTAAAATAATTTTTTTAATAAGTAAGATCGATCAAAAGTGACGATTATATACAGGAATAGGTTTTCACATTTATTAATTAGACTACAGCATCTATGTTCAGTGATTGGAATATTATTCCAATCACTGAACATAGATAATTAAATCAAGGTCATCAAAAAGTTTTACAAAGCTTTCAACAATTTCAAAGATTTGAAGGATTTTAAAGATTTTACAAAAATTCAAAAATATTCGAAAAGATTTCATGAAGATTTCACAAAGATTTAAATTCTTCAGGATATTTCAACGAATTCACAAAGATTTCTAAATATTTCACAAACAAAGATTAAAGAAAGATATCACAAATATTTTAAAGATTTCCTAAAGAGTTCAAAAAGTTTCACAAAGCTTTCACAAATGTCAAAGATATAAAAGATTTCAAAGATTTTATAAAAATTTAAAAATATTGTTCAAGCTTTCATGAAGATTTCACAAAAATTTAAATACTTAAGAATATTTCATAAAGAGTTCAGCAAGTTTCACAAAGCTTTCAACAATTTCAAAGATATAAAATATTTCAAGTATTTTTAAGATTTTACAAAAATTCAAAAATATTCTAAAAGACTTTATGAAGATTTCACAAAGATTTAAATGCTTCAGAATAGTTCATAAAGAGTTCAAAAAGTTTTACAAAGCTTTCAACAATTTCAAAGATTTGAAGGATTTTAAAGATTTTACAAAAATTCAAAAATATACTAAAAGATTCCATGAAGATTTCACAAAGATTTAAATACTTGAGAATATTTCATAAAAAGTTCAAAAAGTTTCACAAAGCTTTCAACAATCTTCTACATGTATAACAAACGGTCATTTGATAATTTGATGTAAAAAAAAGGAGACCTAGAAAAACTTGATTTCTTGACCTGAAAAACCTGAAAAACCTGAAAAAAACCTTGAATTTTGTTCCTAAGAATCGCTGGACACCCTGGATAACTTTGTAAAGGCCTTTTTCCAATTTTTTAAATGTTATTTATTTGTTCAAAAATTGGTCCTAATTATAATTGATCCAGGTCCGATGATCGAGAACATAACAGTGTTCTGCAGCCACAAAGAGGATCGACAACAGTGGATCGACCTTCTCTCTCAAGAGCAGGGCCTTGGTCTCTTGCGCTCTCCGACGTTGATGCCGCATGTGAGTTGCACCCATCCTCCGTTCACTCGCCTGTCGCGCTATTACGCCAGGCTAGTGCGGAAAAAGATAATCCATCCCGAGTTAATGAAGAAACTTCTTTACTTGCAATACATTTATAAACCCGACCTGAGTCACGTAAAGATGAGAAAATGCACTGTGACCTACAATATTTACCCCACAAACAGTCAAGATTACCGATCAGAAACTAGTTCACTAGCCTCCGATTACGAGAGGCCCGTCGTCGAAACCAAGAAGCGACCCTTGCACAAATCCACACTGCTGCTGGACGTGCGATACGTCTTCGAAGATTCTCCCCTCGAGGCACAAAAGCTCCAGCTCCCTCCAACCAGTTCCACTTCACTCGCAGTGACGAATCCCAAGAGTAGCGAGGATCGTTTTTCCCTCGAAGCCAGCAAAAGCCTACCAGCCACTGTCACATCTTCTCAATGTTTCCAGTCGAATCTCGATGCAACGCAGTTTCGCGATAACGAGAATTTGACCGAAGCCGTGAACCTGCGATTTGGCCAGGACGACCTGAAAAACTGGAACTCCTTGGACCAGAAGAAGGCCTTCGAAGCGAGTGACGAGTGGCCCCGATCTTTCAACGAAATGGCTGCAGAGTCTCGATTGATTCCAACAACGAGTCTTCGATCTTCCGATTCCGGGATGGCTGATAGTTGCCACTTTAACTCCTCGGAAATCAACTCTTCCTACAAATCCTACTGTCGGGGAAAGTACGCGGACCCGGTTCGGACATCACACAGTGAGAGTGAAAACGACGAGAAGAAATTTGAATACCAGTGTATTTGTAGTTCGCCGTTCGGTTCGACTCCGCGGGAAAGCTCCGTGTCCTCGGCGGCGGTCGATTTTAACACGGTTGTGTCCAGGTGGGACGTGGGTGAATCGAGTGTTAATTGTGAGCCAATTGTTGGCACCGATGAGACTTTGCAGGAGGACGACGACTTTGATTCGAGTCGAGAGTTTGAATCGGATAGACTGGATGAGACTGCTGGAGCTTTTTCAGACATTGCTCTTGATGAGACGAGTCAAAAGCGTTTCACACAACCGGTTCCGTGCTCGCATCAGACAGGGAAGAAAGTTCATAGAGGCGAGGTTCGAGAGAGAAAAGAGAGTGACAATCATCCTCAGGGAAATCAAGTTTACACTTCGGGGCTGTACGCACATTGGTGGCTCAAGAAAGCGATTCCATTGCCCGAGACGACGGATGAAGGCAAGCTTCCATAGCATGGCTGTTGTTTTTCTTTTCTTTTTTCATTGAATCAATAACATGGCCGATTGATTTCGCTACTAATTATTATTACAGACTTCACGACCCAAAATGCTCTCAAAACAGAGGGAATAGGATGATTTTGAACGAAAATAGGGGCATAAATAATTTTTAATCAAATTAATTTAGGTACATACCATATTCCTAAGATTGCAAGTCGAAGTATTATACATTTTCAACCAAGTAGTTGATTTTTTAACCAAAAACGATAGATTTTCTACCAGAGGAGATGAATTGTCAACCCAAAAAGACGATTTTTCAACAAAATAGTTGAATTTTCAGCCTGCAAAGAATATCCAAACCAAAAAGACACCAAAGAAGATTTGTCTGTCAAGAAAGAACAAAAAATTCTATTAAATTGTTGAATTTTGAACCCAAAAATATTATTTTTCAACAAAAAAGTTACATTTTTAACTAAATAATGGAATTTTGCACCTACAAAGATGAATTTTTAACAAACAAAAAAAAGGATTTTCATCGAAAGGGTTGAGTTTTTAAGATAAAAAATCGAATGTTTTAGAGAAAATTTGATTATTGAACCCGAAAATATGGATTTTCTACAAAAGGAGATAAATTTTTAACCCAACCAGACGATTTTCCAACAAAATAGTTGAATTTTCATCCTGCAAAGAATAGACAAGCCAAAAAGAAAAATTTTCAACAAAACAGTTGAATTTTTTATCCGAAAATATGATTTTTTAAACTAAAAAGAGGAATATTCAAACCAAAAAGACGAATTTAAAAAAAAGAGTGGACTTTTCCACCAAAAAAGATTTTTCTGTCAAGAAAGAAAAAAAATCAACCAAATTGTTGAATTTTCTACAAAACAGTTGAATTTTCGACCCGAAAATATTATTTTTCAACCAAAAAAGTTAGTTTTTTAACTAAATAGTGGAATTTTCAGCCTAAAAATATGTATATTCAAATCAAAATGACAAATTTTCAACAAATGAGTTGACTTTTCCACCAAGAAAAATTTTTCGATCAAGAAAGAAATAAAATTCAATTGTCTTGATTAATTTTTAAGCGAACAAGACGCATTTTTTACAAAACAGATCTATTTTGAAGGCATAAATATGAATTTTCAACAAAAAAGTTAATTTTTAACGAAATAGTTGCATTCTTGACCAAAAGAGAGAAATTTTTCTACCAAAAAAACAAATTTGCAACTAAGAAAGATTTTTTAGTCAAGAATGAAAAAAAAATGTTAACCAAATTGTGGAATTTTCAAACCAAAAGGCGAATTTTCTACAAAACAGTTGAATTTTCAACTCGAAAATATGAATTTTCATAAAAAAGATGAATTTTCAACAAATAAAAAGAACAATTTTCAACCAAACAGTTGCATTTTTCACCAAAAGAGAGAATTTTTCATACCCAAATGACAAATGTGCAACTGAGAAAGATTTTGCAATCAAGAATGAACAAAAATGTCAAAAAAATAATAATTTATTAAGAAAATAGTTGCATTTTGATTAAATCATTACATTTTCAATAAAAGGGAATAAATTCTGATCCAAAAAAAATTATTCTTTTACCAAAAGAAGAATTTTCGATCGAGAAAGACGAATTATCTAGCCAAAAAACGAATTTTCTACAAAAGGGTTCAGTTATCAAGTTAAAAATGGAATGTTTTAGAAAACGTTTGACTTTTAAACTCAGAAAGATGCCAAAATATGAATTTTCAACAAAAAAGTTCATTTTTAAAGAAAAAGTTGAATTTGCACCCTAAAAAGGACGAATTTTCAACAAAAGAGTTGACTTTTCTATTAAGAAAAAAAAATTTCAACCAAAAAGAAGTTCTATTTTCAAACAAAAAATGAAATATTTTATACTTCTACCAAAAAGTATTTACATTTTAAAATTTAAAAAAAAACTGTTAAATTCAACAAAAAGGCATTTTTAACCAAAATGGACGAATTTTCCTACTAAAAAGACAAATTTGCAACTAAGAAAGATTTTTTAGTCAAGAATGAAAAAAAAATGTGAACAAATTGTGCCAAAAAGGCGAATTTTCTACAAAACAGATGAATTTTGAACCTTCAAATATGAAATCTCGTAACAAAACATCTTCAACCAGAAAAATAAATTGTTTACAAAATAGTTGCATTATCAACAAAATAATTAAATTTTCAACCAAAATAGATGAATTCTGAACCACAAAGATAATATTAGATTTTTCAATTCATAAGTATCAGATTTCAATAAAAAAAGATGACTTTTCTACCAAAAGCTGAATGTTTAATCCAAGAAGACGAATGCTCAACAAAATAGTTGAATTTTCAACCAAATAATTAAATTTTTAACCAAAAAGAATTAAGTTTCAACAAAAAATAGATGGATTTTCTCATCAGGTTCTATTAATTCAGTAGCTGAAAATAGGGGAAAAAAGAATTCTTCCAAAAAAGGGCTAAAATAAGGGAATAGGAGAAAGTGTGTGAAGTCTGTTATTATTATTATACTATTATTATTATTATTATTATTATTATTAGAAATATTTTATATTATCAATATCGTTGTCTACGTCATATTTTCTATATTATTATAATTATATTATGATTCTTCATTGTCATGAATATTGCTTTTCTATTTCACAGCCATGTTGTGGGAAGTACGCTTTTGCTTTGTCCATTCATTACTAACCATATCGATATTATTATTTAATTTTTATTGATTCATCGAAAGACCTTGTACCGAAGTTTGAATGTGATAGATTTTTGAATCATTAGATGATATGCTTTCTTAGATTGTTAGGGTCTTGACTTAGAGAATTTTGTTCGGATTTTCAAACCTTTTCTGTAGATAGGACGTGTTTCCCTTAGTGTTTAAGATTTCGAGAGATTTTTTTTGTTTTAATATATGTGCTTTTCTTTTTTTTATATATATATTAGACGACCAAGCAGCCGAACGTGAAGCAGTATCAGAAAGTAGTGGAAATTGGTCCATCTCCAGGTATTAAGACGCCTTGGAGTCTTGCTTCTTTACGACCAGCCCCTCCTATTTATACAATTAAATCTTTTGGAAAGTCTGATTCAACCGAGAGCTGTCGGTCAACGAAATTGTGCAGTATGTATTACCATTTTTTATGTATTCCAGCCGATTTTACCGAAAGACCGGGAATTTAATTAAAACCCGGAATTTACTTTTGATCGCAGAAAAATTCAGATTTTCATTATTTTAATCATTTTTGTCAATTTAAAAATATTTTCAAGATTTGGTCCCTAAAGTACCCTATTTGTAGCCCATAATGGAACTTTAACAAAATTTATTTAAAAAAAACAAAGATTCCAATTGTCAGGGATTTTGAAAAAAAGTAGCAAATCAGGAAATTTCTGTAAGAAGTAACTGTAAAAAATAATCTATACCTATTTCTGAAATGTCTTGAATTATTTTGAAATATTTTAGGGTATTTTTAAAGATACTGAGAAATTTTTAATAGATTTAAATAATCTGAAGGGATTTTTAAGATTATAGGATACTTTTAAAAATTCTAGGCAATTTTTTAATTATTTCTATTAATTTGAAGGGATTTCGAAGCGCTTGAAATATTTTAGGATAAAGAATTTTCTAGAATTTCGGAAGATATGGAACGATTTTGCAGGACCTATAAGGTTTTAAGATATTTTAAAAAATTGCACGGGATTTTATAAGGTTTTCAAGGATTTTAATGATTGTAAGGTAAAGCTCTCAAGGTATTTGATTAAATTTTCCAGGTTTTCGGAAAATACCAGATTTCATAGAATGTCACGGGATTTTTAAATATTTTAGTGGATTTTAAAGGTGATTTTTAACATTAAATTCTTAGGCATTTCATCAAATTCTTCTCATTTCCCTTAAATTCTTCTGAATTCACTCAAATTTAACTGAAATCAATGGAATTTTTTCGATTTTTAAAATTATTTCTAATTCGTTTGAATTGTGTTGTAATTAATAGTCTTTTTTTGTTTAAAATTTGTAGGGTTCAAAGTTTTGAACAGATTTTAAATTATTTTTTGGAATCCACCCTGCATTCTTATTAATTTATCCTGAATTCTTTGTAATTTTTTTTAATTCATTAAATTTACTTTAATTCTTCACAATTTACACAATTTGAAAAGTTTTCATGTAATTGATCCTGAGGATCAATTGATAAAATATTTAAAGGATTTGAAATACTTTAAGGTTTTTTTTTCAAGAGCTTTAACAAATTTTTAAAGATATCAAAAGATTTTAAAGGATTTGAAAGATTTTAGGTTATTTTAAAATATTGCAAGTAATTTTTAATTGGTTTCATTAATTTAATGGGATTTAAAAGACTTTGAAATATTTTAAAGGAATTTAAAAAGAACTTGTGTATTCACAAGAAGTGGGGGAATTCACAGGGTTTCAAAGATTTGAAGCGATTTTTAAATATTTAATTTTAATTTTAATTAATTAATTAAATAATTAATATTTAATTTTAATAGGATCCCAAAAAGCCCCCATAAGTAAAAAAAAAAGGTTTTGCGAGTTTTTGGCGCTAATTATGATTTTTTTGCGGTTTTTTATGCAAATTGTTTCTAATACATAAAATACTACATTATACTGATAATTAGGTGTTTAAATAAATTTTTTAAACAATTTATTATTATTTTTAGCAATTTTCTCTTAGAAGAGACAGAAAATTGCGTTTTTTTTTTAAATCTTCCAATTCTTGTTCAATTTTCAATTAGAGTGAGGTAAGAATTAATTAATGTTAACAAAACTTTATTATTGTTAATAACTATCTTCTATTAGATAATTGCTCGAAAGCTGTTTTTTTCTTTAATTTCAAACTTTTTGTCCACTTTTCAGTAAGAGTGTTATAATAATAAATTAAATTTAACAAACAATTTCTTAAACAAATTTGTATTGTTTATAACTATTTTCTTCTATATTAATTCGCTAGAGAGTTGCTGGTTGAAAAAAAGGCCCTGAATAACTAACTACTTTAAGGAAATTTTACATTTAATATGATCGCCACAGAAAATTTGAAAAATATTTCAAATATCTGTTTTATTTCAGAAAAATATGTTCACAAAAAGGAATGAGGTTGTTTCAAAAATGATTCTGTCTTTTTTCTATTTCTTATTTGTTCATAACTGAAAAGGCAAAGCAAAGTCAAACATTTCGGAAAAAAACGCAAATTTCTAGCACTTATCTAAGAGAAGATATTTATAAACAATAATAATTTGTTGAAACGACTATTTTTGCTCAATTTAATTAATTATTAAGTCACTCCAAGTAAAAGGTAGACAAACAGTTGAAAATTTAAAATAAACGTAAATTTCTACCATGGATCAATGAGAATATTATTAAGAACGATAATAAATTGTTTAAACAATTATTTTTGTCAGCTTGAATTAATTATTACTTCACTGTAATTGAAAAGTGGTCAAAAAGTTAAAAATTTCAGAAAAAACCCGAAACTATCTAGTATTAATATAGAAGGTAGCTATAAACAATAATAATTTGTTTAAACAATTCTTTTTGCAAAATTGAATTAAATATTAACTCACTCAAAGTGAAAATTTGACAAAAAGTTAAAAAATTTGGTAAAAACCGCGATTTTCTGTCTCTATTTTAAGAGAAAATTGCTAAAAAATAATAATGAATTGTTTAAACCATTTATTGGAACGTCAAAATAAACAAAAATTGAATTATTTTTGTGTGCATTCTTATTAACGTATCCTGAATTCTCTTAAATTTTTTTTGAATTCTTTTGGATTTTTTTAATTCGCTTAAATTCTTCTAAATTTACTCAGTTCTACATAATTCAGTGTATTTATTTTTAATTTTTTAAAATTTTTCAAAGGATTTGAAATATCTTAATGTATTTTTTCAAATTCCTTGGCATTTTCAAGATCTTTAAAAAATTGCAAGGGATTTCAAAAGATTTTGAAGGATTTGAAGTATTTTAGAATATTTTAAAAGATTACAAAGATATTTTTAATTGACTTAAGTAATTTAATGGGCTTTCAAAGGATTTTAAACATTTTAAGGTATTTTAAAAGATTCCCAGGCATTTTCAAGAGCTTTAAACAATTTCAAGAAATTTTCAAGGGTTTTAATAATTTTAAGGGATTTAAAAAAATTGCATGTGGTTTTAAAGAATTTCTTAGGATTTCTAAGGATATGGAAGGATTTTATAGGTCCTATAATTTTAAGGGATTTTAAAAGCTCCCAATGAAATATCATCAAATTTTATAGAACATCACAGGATGTTGCAATATTTTAATGGATTTCAAAGAATTTATTCACAAGAAGTGACGGATTTCGTAGGGTTTCAAAGATTTCACGAGATTTTCCAAAAAAATTTCATATTATTTGTAATTCGCCCTGAATTCTTATTAATTTATCATTCATTTATTAAGTTTTTGTTTAATTCATCTTGAAGTCTTTTAGACTTACCTTAAATTCGTAGGTTTTTCATCAAATTCTTTTGAATTACCTTTTAATTTTTCTAAAATCATTTCAAACTTCAATTCAATCAATTTTTTCATGTTTTTAAATTGTTTTCAGTTCACTTAATTACTTTTTAAAATCAATGGAATTTTATCGATTTGAAAAATGTTTTCCAGTTCATTTGAATTCTTTTGAATTTAATTTGAATTTTTTGTAGTCATTAGTCACTTCCTTGGTTAAAAATTGGTAGTTTAAAAGATTTAAAGTGATTTGATTTTGTTTTAATTCACCCTGAATTCTTTTAAATTCTTTGGTATTCTCTTGAATTTTTTTTTATTTACTTGAATTATTCTAATTTTTTAAAGTTTTTATTTAATTGATCCTAAATTCTTTTAACCCCACCGTGAATTTTTATGAATTTCATCGAATTCTTCTCGTTTACCTTAAATTCCTCTAAATTCACTCAAATTTTACTGAAAGCAATGGATTTTTTCGATAAAAATTTTTTTGAATTCTTTTGAATTGTTTTGCAGTGATAAGTAACTTTTTTGGTTGGAAATTAGTAGGGTTTCCAAGATTTGAAGAGATTAGAAATTATTTTTTGGAATTCACCGTGAATTCTTAATTCACTTGAATTCTTCTAAATTGACTCAATTCTTCTTAATTCAGTGGTTTTTTTTGAATATTTAAAAGTTTTTATTTAATTCATCCTGAAGTATTTTAACCTTACCTTGAAATCATAGACATTTCATGATATTCTTTTGAATTCCCTTGAATTTTTCTGAGCTCATATCAAATTTTCTGAATTCAATTAATTTTTTGCATATTTTTAAATCGTTTACAATTCATTAAAATTTTTTTAATTAACCTTGAATTTTTATTAATTTAATCGAATTCTTCTTGTTTACCTTAAATTCCTTGAAATTCCTTCCAATTTTACGGAAACCAATGGAATTTTTTTTATCTTTAAAATTTTTTTTAATTCATTTGGATTTTTTTGAATTTAACTTCAATTGTTTTTAAATCTAATAATTTTATCCTGAATTTGTTAAACTTTGGACGCAAAAAAGTACCCTATAAGCGTCATAAAAAATACCCTTTGGCCTTATATTTTATCCCATAGGGACTGTGAGGCCTGGTATTCCAATTTTTTATGTATTCGAATCAGTAAAAATTCACTGAGAATCAGTGGAATTTTACTGAAGATCAGCAACACACTCTGAAATTGAATCAGTTACAATTGACTGATTCGCAGTCCATTGTGACTGATTTAAATAATGTGGATTGACGATTGTTAAATCAGTAATTTTGAATTATCCAAAATGTAATTTTCACTGATGAAATCAGTTGTTTTGAATGATCTAATCAGTAAATTCCACTAAGGGGTCAAATGAAAAATTGTGCAGTGAAAATTCAACTTTTTTTTAACAAAAAATTTCCAGTTTTCTTACTTAATAATTCAAATTCAGTAAATGAGATTTTGCAAAAAATAAGGGAACAAATTCTTTTGAACAACTGAATGTGGGAAGTTCCTAATATTTTAATTAAAAATATTGGATTATCAACAAAATATATGAATTTTCAACCAAATGGTTCAATTTTCAGTTAAACAAATTAATTTTCAACCAAAAGAAAATGAATTTTGAACAAAATAGTTAAATTTTCAACCAAGGAGATGAATTTTTAACTAAAATGGCGAATTATCAACCAAAAAAGATGAATTTTCTCTTGTCTTTCCCCTATTTTCCTTCTTTCTTGCTTTTTCTTCTTTTTTCTCGTTTTTTAACCTAAATGCAAACTGAATTAATATAGCCCAATATTAAAATCCATCTATTTTTGGTTGAATTTTGATTATTTTTGGTTGAATAGTCTACTGTTATATTTTTGGTTGAAAATTCAAGAATGTTGTTCAAAACTCATCTTTTTGGTTTGTAAATTCATCTCTTTTGGTAAAAATTTATCTATTTGGTTGAAAATTTTTGTATTTTGTTTAGAGTTCACCTTTTCTGGTTGAAAATTCATCTTCTTTGTTGATAATTCATTCTTTTAGTTGAAATTTTAACTATTATGTAGAAAATTAGTTTTGTTTTTGATAAAAATTAATTTTTTCACTGGACATTTAACTGTATCATTTTTGGTTGAAAATTTATCTTTTTTAGTGGAAAATTCCGTTGTTTGGTTGAAAATTCTTGTATTTTATTAAAAAGAAAATTAATTTTTTTGGTTGACAATGTATCTTTTTGGTTGAAAATTAGTGTTTTTTTTTTAAATTTAACTATTTCTGATTGAAAATGAAAATCTTTTTTGGTTGATATATCAACTGTTACATTTTTCGTTGAAAATTCATCTTTTTTGGTTTACAATTTTATTATTTGGTTGAAAATTTAATTAAACTGTTGTCAATTCAAAAATTTTGGTAAAAAATGCAACTAATGAGTTGAAAATTACCTTTTATTTGAAAATTCAACTGTTTTCTGGAAAATTTATCTTTGACTTAAAAATTCAACATTTTGCATGAAATGTTTTTTTTTTATTTACACTGAAAAATCTTTTTTTTTTTAACTGGAAGTTGTACAGTTCCATTTCTGGTTGAAAATGAATCTTTTTGGTTTAAAGTTAGTTTTTGTGGTTAAATTTAACTATTTCTGATTGAAAATGAAAATATTTTTTGGTTGATATATCAACTATTACATTTTTCGTTGAGAATTCATATTTTTTGGTTCAAAATTCAACTGATTCGTTAATGGTTGATCTATTTTATTAGCAGTTCATTTTTTGTTGAAAAATCTTGTATTTTGTTGAAAATTACTTTTTTTTTTTTGTTAAATTTAACTTTTTCTGCTTGAGAATAAAAATATTTTTTGGTTGAAATATCCACTATTACATTTTTCGTAGAAAATTCATATTTTTTGTTTCAAAATTCATTTGATCGGTTGAAAATTTATCTATTTTAATTGAAAATTCCAATATTTGGTTGAAAATTCATTCGTTTGATTAGAAATTATTTTTTTTTGTATAAAATTAATTTTGTTGGTTGTAAAGTCATGTATTTTGTAGAAAAATTGTTTGTTGAGAAAATTCAACTTTTGGTCTAACAGATCGAATCAGTCATTTTGAATGATTTAACCTGTAACTTTCATTGAGTAAATCAGTGATTTATGGTTTATAATTTATTTAAATGTAGGAATCTAATGAAAAATGAATTTTTTCATATTTATAAAAACCACTGTTTCCTATCTTCTTACATCAATTGATTGATTTATTTTTAACTCAGAATACAACAGACAAATCAGTATCTTCTCTTAACTGAAAATTAAATTAAAAGTAACTGATTGATTTAGTCAGCGATATTGACTAATTCATCTTCTGAAACGACTGTTTTGTCAGTCGAAATTACTGATTTTTCAGTAAAAGTATGCTTGAATAATTAATTCAGTAAAACTTTGACTTCTGGCTATTTGAATCAGTAAAATTACACAGAGAAGCAGTGATTATTCACTGAAATTTCAATTATATATCACTGTTTTTTTTTCAGTAAATATTTTTACTGAAAATTCATTGACTTGCGTTTATTGTTGCTGAGACTTCAGTAAATTTTTCTACTGAGAAATCAGTAAAAAGCGACTCGAATTTCAGTGAATAATCATTTATTATTGTCAGTGGCATACAGGCATACAAAATTTAGTATAAAATTAAAAATATGGATATCTAATTAGCCAACAATTTTTTTCAGACGAACGGCAATTTGAGGATGATGCAATAATATTGAAAGTGATCGAAGGCTATTGTTTTACGGTTAACGCAAGGTTTACTGTTCACTCTGGTAAGTACAAATTAAATTTTTTTTAAAGCTATGTTGTGTGAGTAGTAGGGTGGTCCAAAAATGCATTGTAAATTTTTTTTCTCGAATTTTTATGCATATTTTTTTTTGAAAAAAAAGTATTTATAGGGGGCGCGAACCCCAAGAAGTTTAAAACGTGTTTCCCATAAGAAGAAAAGACGTTTTTGTAAATTTTATTCAGAATCGTCAATATTAGCTAAATCGAGATTAACTCGACATTTATTTTCACAATTAGCTATAGAATAAGAATAAAATATCAATTTTCAAATATCACCCCATAAGTCTGTTTTATAGGGTCCCAAAAAAAAACCCATAATTGAAAAAATGGGTTTTGCGAGTTTTTAGCGCTAATTATGATTTTTTGCGGTTTTTTTCATGCAAATTGTTTCTAATAAATGAAATACTACTTTATACTGATAATCATATTTCTACGTAAATTGTTTAAACAATTTATTGTTGTATTTAGCAATTTTCTCTTAGAATGGATATAGAAAGTCGCGATTTTTTCAAAAATTTTCCACTTTTTGTCCAATTTTCAATTAGTGTGCGGTGATATCTAATTAATCTTAACAAAAATAATTTTTTGAACAATTTATTATTGTTAACAATATTCTCTTTGAATAATGCTAGAAAATTGCAGTTTTTTCAAAAATTGTCTTTTTTGTCCACTTTTCACTTGAAGTGAATTAACATTCAATACAATTTAGAAGCAATAATTGCTTAAACAAATTATTATTGTTTATAGCTATCTTCTTCTATAGTAATACTAGATAGTTGCGGTTTTTTTCTGAAATTTCAAACTTTTTGTCCACTTTTTAATTAGAGTAAAGTGAAAATTACTTCAAGTTAACAAAAATACTTGTTTAAACAATGCTAGAATTTCGCGGTTTTTCTAAAATGCTTTAATTTGATTTACCTTTTTAGTTATGAACAAATGATAAATAAATAATCATTAACATTTTTTTAAATTGTCAATTGATCCTCAGGATCAATTACATAACTGAATAATAATTATATTTTTAACTGTTTGGTTAAAAATTAATTTTTTGTTGATTGAAGATTCATAGTTTTAATTAAAAATTCATTTCTTTTATTACAAATGTAACTGTTTTGCTGAAAATTTATTTTTCTAACTGAAAAGTAAAATATTATATTTTCGGTTGATAATTAATTTTAGTTAAATAAATAATAATAATAAACAAACTCTTTCATTTTTGTAATTATATTTTTCTCTGAAATAAAACAGATATTTGAAATATTCTTTAAATTTTCCATATGGATCATATTAAATGTAAGTTTTCCTGTGAGCCTTTTTGTTTAAATTAATATTAATATTTAATATTTGTTCCCAACTTGCACAAATTATTAACTCACTAAGTAAAAAGTTGATAAAAATTTGAAAAATTCAGAAAAAAACACAACTTTTTACTAATTATCTGAGGAAAGATAATTATAAACAATAATAAATTCTCTAAACGATGTTTCTTAACTTGAATCAATTATTACTATACTAAGTAAGTGAAAAGTTGACAAAAAGTGGAAAATTTCAGAAAAAAACCCGCAACTTTCTAACATTATTCAAATAGAATATTATTTAAAAAAATAATAAATTGTTTAAATAATTATGTTCGTTAACTTAATTTTAATATTACCTTACTATAGTTTGAAAGTGGACCAAAATATTGTAAAATTTAAGGAAAAACTGCAACTTTCTAGCTTGATTCTAAAAGAATATTATTATAAATAATAAATTGTTTCAATAATTATTTCTGTTAAATTTAATTGATTATTGCCTCGTTCTAACTGAAAAGTTAAAAATCAGATGAAAAATTCAGATGAAACCGCGACAGTACCCAATTTTTCACTTATGGGATTTTTTTGGGACCCTATAAAACAGACTTATGGGGGTGATATTTGAAAAGTAATATTTTATTCGTATTATATGGCTAATTGTGAAGAGAAATGTTAAGTTTCAACTTGAGTCAGCTAATGATGAGGATTCTGAATAAAATTTACCAAAAACTTCTTCTTTTCTGATGGGAAATACGTGTTAAACTTCATGGGGCTTGCGCCACCTCAAAATGTCATTAAAAAAAAATATATATAGATTTATTTTTGTTTGGATTCGAACAAATTTCCGGGCGTTATTCATAAAAATTCGAGAATAAAAAATTTTGGACCACCCTATTGTTATAGCCATGTTATACAACAATTACGTTGCAAGGAGGTAACGTAACCGTTACGAAACTGTTATAATATAATGCTATCACAGTATAAGAATTTTGTAATGTAACAGATATATAACCCAGTGATGTAATTGAAAAACGCGAAACGTAGTCTATGAACGATCACTATCAATTACAACGTGGTGCTTACATTTTTTTTGAAATTTTAAAATGTAACAGATATGTAACAAAGTTATAGAACAAGATTTTGATACTTGTTCAGGATTTATAGCGGACCAGGAAATCGGGAAAAATCCGGAAATTTGATTTATGATCGGGACTTTTTTTCTTCTTTCGCTAAATCTACTTCTTTTTCTACTTTATCTTCTTTGTATGGTTTAGTCGATAATCAGAGAGAAGAAAATCTGATTGTTTTACTTACATCCAGGGTGTCAAACCTACCTAGACAGGGTGGCCACTCACCCGGGAGAACCGGGCTAAAGCCGGGAGAAAAATATTACACCGGGAGATTTCCCGTATTTCATAATTCGCGCGTTTTGTAAGTTTTTAGTAAACGAATTCTCGGCTCCTTCCGAATACAACATCACTGCCAAGGAGAAAGAAAAGGAGGAAAGGTATCAAGACCTTAAAAATGAGCTGCAACGACTGTACCCAAAATATTCAGTACGAATAATTTTCCTTGTGAAAGATGCGCTCGGAGGTGCGAAACTATCACTTGTTCGTGACCTTGAAGCCATACCCGCCTGCCAAAAATATTCCACGGCACTTGCGAGATGGATGCAGAAAGCTTTCATCCTTGGGTCGCTTCGTGTCCTCAAAGCACACGAGGGTTTCACGAGCTTGTCGTTGTGATTTCGTCGTGTCCTGTGACCAACTATCTCACGGTTGTGAGACATGGCCATGAGTGGGATTTACCGCGGTCCTACTGGGAGCTGATGTCATTTTTTATATGGCAGGTGCTCCCAGTGGGAACCTGCTGTGGTTGTTAACCTTTAGTTTTTAATTATTTATATGTGACTTCCTTAGCGCTTTTAATTGCCGTCTTGTACATGTAGTAGGAAATTGTATACAATTTTTGTATTTATTTATTCATATTTTACCGTAAAACCCTATACTTAAGATTCCTATATTGACAATTTGTCATTAAATTGCCTTACTTCAATAATTTTTCGTAGCTTTCACATGGAATATTTTGTTAGATCAATGATGTCGATCCTTAGCAGAAAGCGCGCGATAGCTTATCCCCGGGCTTGGTAAAGCGCATACCATTTTCGAATTCTAAAATTACATTATTATTTTCGGTGAAGCCGACAATTCTATAGGTGCCGGTCGTTCGCTTATCGAACTTATTTTGTCGTGCATCCTTAAAGATCACTACCTTGTCACCGATTCGTGCGTTTATCGTTCGCGCTTTCCAATCATAGCGATCCTTTGAACGCTGTTTCGCCTTGATTATATTTCTCGCGGCGACTTTTAGTATCTCATTTAATTTATTGATCAAACTTTTAAAATAGGACCCGTAGATTTCGAGGCGCTCGTCAGATGAAAAGGCGCTCGGAAAACGCGTGATTCGCTCGTAAACCAATTCGTAAGGTATAAAGTTTGTCGGTTTTTGCAATGAAGTATTGTAGACAAATATAGCGAAAGGCAGTAATGGGTCTCCGTCATCGTAATCAGTGGCGTAATTTTTTATATAGTATGTTGAAGACTTGCATGCTGGTGGCGGAAGTAAGAGCGTGTTCAGTGACAGGTGATAAGAGGATTCTACGGAATTTGTGTGGAAGGTGTGAGTGGAGTATGAGGGTGGGAGCCGAGGAGGTGAGTAGGGTTGTGTGGGGTGGATTGTGGGGATGGAAATTAATTTTCAACGTAGTTGTGAGGTGAGATTTAGTTAAATAGGGAAAGTGAGGTAAGGTTGTCAAGGGATCGAGGGAGTTCATGGTCAGGAGTTTTGTGCCTTCGAGGGGGAAGAGGGTAGTTCTCGTAGTGTTGGACGATGTTAAGGGAGAGAAAGGGTTATCTGCAGGGGCTGTGAGGGGTTGAAAAAAGTGAGATAAAGGGAAAATTTGGGGCAGTAGTCGGCAAGAGTCTTCAGAGACATGTTTCGGTTGCAGAAGGTACTGCATGGAGAGCTCCATCAGTGCGTGGCGCGGTGTCGAGCGGCGCGTCAGGGAGAGGGAAAAAGCGGAAACGCGGGAACGGAGGAATCGAAAGGTGAGGAAGAGAGCATCTAACGCAAATAAGGGAGAGGATCAGAGGACAGTCAGAGAAGGATGCTCTCGGGAGTAGGTGTCGGTAAGAAAGGAAAAAGAAGTGAAAATGAAGCAGATGGAAGACGAGGATAGAGTGTGGAAGGAAAGGACGGGAAAACGGCTCGACAAGGTGGAGGGCAGGTCGGAAATGGAAGTAGGTGACAAGGGAGGAGGGCGAAAAGAAAGGTATTTGGGAGAGGGTAGAGAATATGATAGAAGAGGAAGTAAGGCAGCATAGGAATGAAAAGGAGAGGGCGGATAGGGAAAGAGCGGGGAAGAAAGGGAGGGCGTGGAAGCACCGCTACAGAGCATAGTGTGTGTTAAAGCCATAGGTGGGTATAGGTGGAGAGGTGACGTGTAAGTTTGTCACAGTGTACAATAAGGATGGGATGGAAAGAATTCAAGAAAGGATGATATGTAAGTAAGGTAGGTGTATCGGTGATTGACTATGTAGTCATGAATATGCAAGGATGGAAGGAGACGCAGAGATTCGCAGTGGAAGGGAGGGTACAATCAGAACATCAGCCATTAGGGTTGTGGATAAGGGGGGAGAGCGGCGGAAGGCAAGGTGGGGAAAAACTGTCAACAGTGAAGAAAGTGAGCTGGACGAGGGAGGCGATAGAGAAGTATCAGGAGCAGTTACGGAGGGTACGCTTTGAAGGGGAGTCGGTAGAAGAGATATGGGAGGATTTGAAACAGAAAGTGAAAAGGTGTGTGCAAAAGAAGGTATTCAGAAAGAAGAAGAAAGAAATGGTGTAGCCGTGGCGGGATAGGCAATGTAAGAAGATGAAAAGGAAGGTAAATAGGAAGTACAGGAAGTGGAAAGAGGGAACTACGAGAAAGGAGGAGTACGTAGAAATGAGGAAGGAGTTTAGATTGATGTGTCAGAAGAAATAATAGGAAAGGGAGAAAGATCTGAAAGAGGATTTGGAAAGTGTTAGGACAGATGGGTACGTGTGGAAAATAATAAATACATTTTGAAAGCGTGGAGGTGAGATAAGCGAGAAGATAGTAAGTGAGGAGTGGAGGGAATCTTTCAAATAATCATTTCAGGGCTCAGATTCGAGGAAGAGAGGTGATGGGAGTAGAAGAACGAGGGTAGCAGAGATTGAGGAGTTAAATGGCGAGGAGATAGAGAAAACGATAAGAAAGTAAAGAAGGCAAAGGCAGCAGGGCTGTACGGGGTAGACAACAAAGCGTGGCTGTTTAGTACACAAGAGGTTAGGGTTAGGTTGAATGAGGTAGTGAGAAATGTATGGAGAGAGATGGATTCCCAGGAGGAGAAAGGAATATTGCTGGGGACGCGGGCGGGCTTTGGGGCGGGTAGGAGTACTATCGACAATATCTACGTTCCGCAGCACGTGGTAGATAGAGAATTAGCGTAGAAGGGATCGAGAGTGTACACGTTTTCTGTGGATCTCAAAGGCGGGTTTCCTTCGGTGGATAGGGGGAGGTTGTGGAAGGCGATGAAGGAGAGGGGCGTGGAGAGAGGCTTGATCGAGAGGGTAAGGAAGATATATGAAGAGACAAAAGATAAAGCAAGAGGAGGGAAAGGGAAAGAGGGAAAGAAAGAGGGAAAGAGGGAAGGAGGAAGAGAAATCGAGAAGAAAATATTGTAAATAGGAGAGTAAGTAGATATAAGTGATCTGTAAATATTGTAAATAGTAGAAAAATATTAGGTATTAGCCGCGGAGGCAAAGTTTAGTAATGCGAGCAAAGCGGGAAAGTACGAACATGCGTGCGAGGCTTTGTAAAGAATGAAAGTATAAGCAAGTCAATCTTCTGAGGTAAACAGGCCGAAAAATAAACGTTTATCTATCTATATAGTATGTTAAAACCATGCGACTGTGTTCCAACGACCCGTTCGTTTTCGGACGATAACCTGAAGTTGTTAGTTATTTGTCACCAAACATCCTTTCAAGATTCCGAAACAATTTACAGATGAAACTACCACCTGGCTCAGTCAGAACGCAACGCGTGTCCCCGAAATGAGAAATAAGGTGTGTTGCCACTGCATGAGCAATGGTTATTGACTTCAAATGTGGTATTGGCACTGCAAAACAGAATTTACTGAAATTGTCCTGCATCGTTAAAATGTGGCGATTTCCACTTGGTGTGGTTGAAAGCTTGCCCATGGTGTCCAGTGATACTCTATCGAAATCTCCTAACGGGGTGTCTGTTATAACCATTGATTCCCGTGTTTTTGCCCGAAAAAGTTTTTTTGTAAATAGATCTTACATCCTCGGATGTACTCGTTGATATCATCGTGCATGCCCGTCCAAGTGAAACGTTCCCTAATTCATCTATATGTCTTCGTGACTGCTTTATGCCCACCCATAGGACTGTCGTGGTATTCAGCAAGTATTTTACTATGCATGTCCTCAGGGGGTATTTCAGTTTTCCATGACATAGAGTGAATTTAATTTCACTACCTCGGAATATGCCGTTCAGTCATTCTTACAATTTTTTTTGGAACAATGTTCATAACAAAACACTAAAACTTGCCATTCGACGAGTTTTCCGATTGTCACGTTTTAACGCTCGGTGGAGGTTAGCTACACCCACGGTTTCGTCCTTCCAACTAGTCTCATCGAAATTATTTCGTTTCACTACGATGGAGTAAACGCTATGAGGTCCTCGAGGCGTTACCAATACTTGACCCAACTGATGTCGTTTATCCTTTAGGTCTTGGGCATTTAAGCACTCCGTAGCTACTAACAATTTAACAATAGGTTTAGTTGGCTCACCATCTTCCGAGATAAAATGAGCATAGTTATCTCGGCGATAGGTAAGAGGTTAATTCAGAACGAATCTCTATCTCATTCGTCCTTTGGAGCTGACGCTGTCGAATTTTGGCTCCATCTCGTGCTGGACTATCATAACCCTGAGTTCCGTAACCTTTGATGAAAGAGGTGGATTTGGCCGCAGGGGTAGTACTCGTTAGAGGAGTTGGAAACAAAGATCTTCGTGGGCATTGTTGACTAACTAAAGCTAAAGAACTTTAGAAAATTATATATTCTGTTACAGAATTCGTCATCATCAAACTCTCCATAGGGTTCAATGGCGTCTAGATCTCTTCTAAGCTCGGGATCGTCTTCTCCTTCAGAAATTGCATTAGGGGGCAGTATCACAATGGTTGAGCAGTTAGAGTATGATCTTTGATAGATGAACTGCAATCGATGTTATCAGCACTCTCACTACATTCCCCTAGGAAAGGGCTAATAGGTATCTACTACGTATGCCTGGGAGGTGGTGTTTTCGTTTAAAACGAGGCCTTCTTGGAATGACCCCTGGGCAGATTCCAAGTCTGGTTCAGATTGTCCTGCTCCTACTCTAGCTAGGCGATCATCTATTTCATTGCCCAATATACCATTGTGGCTAAGAACATGTGCCCAATCGACGTTCAAGGGACCGATAGCCTTCTTTAGTTATTCGAATTCAGTTTTATCGATAACAGGTTTTCCTTCTGCAGTTTTCCACCCATTTTCTTCCCATTTAGGAATCCATTTAGTAGCGCTATCTATCAGAAATTGGGCCCTTTTTGACGTGTTTAAAGCCTTTACTAGGGAACCAAATCTTAAGAGCCTGAAGTTTAGGTTCTACTTCCGGAAAGGCACTGTGGTCTGCTCTGAATACGGGAGCATCCAAATCATCATCTGAGGATTCATCACGGGATGACGTTTCGGTAGTTAATTCCCTACTTTAAGAGGGGATTTTGAGATTTTCACGCACATGCGTTTTTCATTTTTTTAGTCTTGAAGCAACGGTGCTTCGGTTTAAATTCAAACCTCGTACAGTCTTAACCGCAGGTCGATAAGACTCATCAGGGTCCGTCGGTGGGTGTGATTTCGGGGGCCTTCCTCGAGTCTTGACTTTAGATGTCGTAGGCTGAAACTTGGGAAGTGCAGTTGCCAACTCTTTCGATACCTCAGTTAAGAACCCTGATTCCTTGGAAGAGAAAATCGCATTATCACAGCTTTTTGGATTGTGACTCAAGTGCGAGGTTCTCCTGACCTTGAAAGATACAGCAGGTCTTTTCAAGATTTTGGGCGCAGAAGTGTCTGGCTTCATCAGAGCTGGCCGCCTGTCTCCAGCGAACCTTTTCGATAAGGACCTTTGCGTCCTTGGAAAAGTTTTGTCAGCGGATTAATTGTTTACTGGCTTTTCGGATTCGGGAAGGATTCCTTGTGAGCGAGTTATTGGCAGTACCTTTTGGGATCTATCATGGATGAAAAAGGCTCGAGCAGTAGCCTTTTCCCTATTAGAATCGTTAGACTCGTTTTCGGATTCCTTTTTCGGGTCGCTACTTTCAGACTTCTCTTACCAACCTTCTGGGTTTCCGGACGGGGCTTCCACTCCTCGATTAAGCTTACCTTTCTTGTACTCGTATGTGATCTGGTAATCTTTTAGGCAAAGGCGCCAACGCATTACCCTTGATCCCGGATTTGTTATGTAATTTATCCAATGTATGGGCTCATAGTCACAAACTTGTACCAAGTTTTGGCCGTAAAAGTACAGGCGGAAGTTTGTAACGGAGTAGAAAATGGCCTAACATTCTTTTTCTGTCTTGAAATAGCGTTGTTCTCAAGGGTTCATAATTCTAGAGTAAAAAGCGATAGGCTTATCCATGCCTTACTTTTCTTGTGTTCATACTGTGCCCATGGCGTAGTCCGAAGCATCGGTTGTGAGTTTAAAGTATTTCGAGAGATCTGAGTACTGCGGAATTGGTTCGTTACACAGATATTCCCTTTAGGTTTGAAAACTTTGTTCTTGGTTGGGTCCCCATTTCTAATATCCATTTTTCTTAAGAAGTTCGGCTGAAGGTTTGGAAATCTTGTCATAATCCTGGATGAACTTTCGGTAATAATCCGAATGTCCAAGGAACTGCCTAACAGACCGAACTTTTTTAGGATGAGGAAAGTTTTTTACAGCACTTATTTAAGCTGGGTTGGCTTTACTCTCTTCCCAGTAATATGTTTTCCTTGATAAGCGAACTCTGTTCGTAGGAAGTCACACTTACCAGGCTGTAGTTTAAGGTTAGCGTTTCGTAAGTGATAAAGAAGACGTCGAGTTTTAATCTCATGTTTCTCGAGAGTTTCTGAATACACACCGATGTCATCAGGGACACGAAGACCTTAGTCCCTTCAGCACCGTGTCCATCAGTCTTTGAAACGTTGCAAGGGCATTCTTGATGCCCATAGGCATTCGCAAATATTCAAAGTGACCTCGCGGGGTAGAAAAGGCCATCTGAGCACGGTCGACGGGGTGGGTTTCCACTTGGTGGTATCCACTGCCTAGATCAAGTACCGAAAAATACTGGGTACTACCCAACTTGTTCAAAAAATCAGCTCTAGGTTTAAATGGGATATGCGAAGGCTGTTTAGTAGCCGCTCAACAAGGGTTGCGCTAGAAGCTTTTGAATCAAGGGGCAGATTTGTCGAAAAAGCCTCTATCTCAGATTCCGAGCTTTCTTCGTCCGGGAAGGAGTTATACTCGAATGTTATGATTTACAGCTGAGTAATTGCAATCGCGATGTCAGTATCGATAGTGATTATAGCTAATACTCGGCATTTTCCGTTTTCATTTTTAACAGCTAGCTCTCCGATATATAATCCTTCTCGGGGTTTTTACTCGAGGTGAATAACCGTCCGAGATATCGGGATTAAGTGTCTCTATTGCTATCGGGTGCCTGGTTCTGGCCCTAATCAGCATAACTCGTGAAATGGGTTTGATTTGTGATTACAACGAACTTGTTTGCTTTTTGGGATTCCGCATCTATAAAGTAATTAGGAGAAATAGGTTCTAAGGCAGAAATAAGCCGAAAAGAGAGGTGAGCCTATTCTTGTCGCAAATAAGGCCTACCTAGTATACCGTCCGAAGTTATTGGGAAACAATTATTCACGACGTGAAATTCGACCTAAACCTTTCCCAGGGTAACGTATCTACAGAATGTTCCTTTATTCCGTTAATAGTGATAGAATCGCTAGACTTTACTTCTAACTCGCGACGTACAGCCTTCAGCTTGAGGAGATTTACACCAGAGCCAGGATCCACGAAAAGATGGTATCTGGTCTGCGAAATTGGGGTGCAGATTTCCTAATGACAGGGGATTCCTCTGAGTTGGTTTTAGTATAATAGATCCTTCGGCATCCTCCAGAATTTTAACCGTCGAGCGTTTCTCAGATTTTGAACTCGTCGATGGATCGTCGCGACGAGTCACAACTGAGTTTAAAGAATCTGAAACTGACTTAGAGGTATGCCCGGTGAACACGAACTAAAATTATCTTGCCGAGGAGGCCACTGGTGTTGATTAAAAGAATTTGGATTCTGTTGATTGGGCCAGGGGAATTAATTTTTAATAATTGGGGTAGAATGACCTTGCCAAACGTTTTGATTCGGTAAGTCAAGATTTTGAGGGTTTTGCCACATAGCTGGCATTTGCCCTGGGAGGTAATATGGCCCCATCAAGAAATTGTGAGAAAATTAGGGATTATAACCCGCATATTGATTTGCGTGAGGTCGATTATGTTGATTGATATAAGGCAGAGGAGGATTAAAGGTCAGTGAAGGGGGGTTCACCACTCCGGAATTGTTTATCGATTTCGCCTTTTTGTGAAAAGGACTAGCTGCATCCGTAGGCAGTAACGCTTTGAGTTTTTTTTTGCGATATGTAGGGCATGTTCATATGCCTCCGATAAGTCTTTCGGATTTCGCGTATCTACATACGTGGACATTTCGGCAGGCAATACGCGTGAGAATGAATCTAATGGCAACCTAATATAGGACCTATCATGTGTTCGCTTTTAGTAGCGTCTGCATTCCCATCGGGACCCCGAGTGCAATATTTCTCCTATGGTGCTTCTTTAAATCCGCCGCATAACCCGTGTAACCTATCGTAATAATCGCTGAAGTTTTCCGATTGTTTCATACGTAAGTTCACAACTACTTGGATGTAGTATTGGTATTTTTTTTCGGTGAAAAGTTTTTTTTAGGTGAGCGATTAATTCTTGGGCTGTATTAAACGTTTTGTTTCTGACGCTTTCCTGAGCCACACCTACTAGCTTGCCTAAAAGTGCTTTGATATAGGCAGCTTTGGTATCCCCAGTGATCTAGACCGCACCATTTACGATATCTTGCAAGAAATCCTTTAAGGGAGGACTCTTCCCTTCGAAAGATCTTAAGTGGCTCGTGCTTTTTTGCAAGGTCATGCATTTCATTATGGAAACCATGGCCAGGGACGCATCCGCTTGGTTAGCGATGATTGATGGGATATTAGAACTCATACCAAAAACTGAATTTGTTGCGTTATATTGGGGCTGGGTATTAGTACCGTCTGGGTTCGTCATTTTGAATTTTATGGTAAATTAGCTCCTAGAAATTCGGATTGTCCCGATAAATTGCTTAGATAGAATCAAGGCAATCGTTCTTACACAAGAAATTTAGTTCGGCCACACATGCATAAAAAAACTTTAGAAAAAGACAGTTGCTCTATAATCCGTAGTCCCTTTTTGTTCACAATAAAATCATTGATAATTCCGAAATAAAACATCTTTCGAGGGAAGGAATTATCTCCTCGAACGTTTCATTTTATTCCCGGGATAGAGGTTTCTCAAGATTATTTTTAGCTTTTAAATCACGGGCTATGGCTTTTTCATACCACCCGCGCACCTTCTCACCTGCTCGGTGTTTTTTTTATACGCCACTGTACCTTATTTAGGGCTATTGAACATCTTCAACCCTTATTAAGCAGAAAGGCCGATTTGAGGCAGATTTGACCGGATTTTGTTCGGTTAAACACAGGAGTAAACCGCCCAAAAAATAACAACTGAGACTCGGCGTTCGTACCACGCAAAATTTAGATGCCCAGACGCTCAATGGCCATCAGCCCTAAACTTTCTTCAAAACTGGGTGTTCGGTGGGAGCCCTGCAGGCATAGTCTCGCACGTAATAATCTCATTATTGAAATTTATATCTACAATTCATACGGATGCAATCGCCAGTGACCCAAGTTCGTGTATGGTTGTTAGATGTCTTGTGAACCCCACCGATAATTCGTTTCCAGGAATGAATTTTAGAGGCGATTTTAGATGCAGGGTTAAACGGATGTTACCTCGTCGAAAAGATTGTGATTATACGGTTATTCCGGTTGGCTCCTGATAAGGCGTAGGTTCATGGTAAGAGGAAGGAATTTTGAATTTGACTAATTGCTCCTACGATTTCCATGCCCATCAAACTATTTCTTCAGTCAAAATTGATAAGAGATTAACTTATTCAAACTCGTTTTTAGGCTATGAAAATTGTTTTTCGAATTGAATTTTTATTGAATAGAACCTTATTTGAAAATTGACCTTTTCGTTGTAATTTTTTTCTTTATTTAATCTCATTATTATACTTCCACCAAGCCTTAGTATTGGTATTAAAAATTTTGTATCTCAGAAAAGGCCTGCACTGGACCTGATCGTGGCTAGAAAAGTTTGTTCTTTCAAGTAATGAAATAAATGGCCACCAAATGTTCTATTTTTCACTAAGAATGTTCCACTATGTTGCATTGGTGATTTATCACTTTTTCTGATTGGAAAGTTATTAATCGAAATTTAAATGTTTAAATTTTTCCCTTTCTCCCTTGTCAAATAGCTCTGAAAATTCCGCGTCCCTTTTCAACTCCGCGAAGTGCAACTCCGGATCTAACGGCTCAGGTTTCACGAAGTTAACTAACTGTAACTTAGACATGGGTACCCTATTCTATTTGTCTCTTTTAGGAAAACTAGGAAATACACCAATTATTCGTTTTATGTCATTCACGATTTACCCTGTGTCGAACAGCTTACGAAGTAGAGTGCATTGGCAATTATTTATTTAAAATTTCCCATTTTCCATTTTTTTGAACATATAAAATTGTATTTCGCCGAAAACGGTTATTCAAGTCTGTACTAAATTGCATTAATCGAATTAAATAATGGATGCTGACAAGTACCATTTGGGGAAATAATCCGTGGATTGTAGTGCCCTTTATTATTATTTTTTTTACAAATCGATTAGGCCGATGAAGGTCATAATAATTCAGTGTATACATTTTTATTTGATTTGAAAATTAACTCTTTTATTCCCTCAGTACGTTTTATTAGGCCAGTGAAGGCCTTAGTATTTATAGTACGACTTTTTTTACTGAAAATAATCTTTACAATCAGATCAGTTGCAAAGCTCAGATAATAAAGAAAATTAAAAATCAAAAGAAAAACCTACCTCCAACTTATATTCAATCTGTAGTTTGAAATTTTAAACCTAAAAATGTAAAGTGTCAACCAAGGTAAAACTCTTGCTTCCAGCACAAAGTTTTAAATCGGTGCATTTAAATTACATTTCTAGTTTCCTAAACTTAACGCAATTCAAACTTAATATTAATTGAGAATAAAACTCTTGCAACTAGCAACAAATTTTATATTCAATATTTGTAATTAAGTTTCTACCCAGATAACAATACGTGCCGGCACGTGATCGGCCCGACGGGCTGAAGACCAACGTGCCTGCTAAATGCACGCGTCAGCCCGGCAAAGTCGGAATGCGACCGAAGGGCGGTCATCTCGTGTGGCGTTCACCTGTGCATTTTCGCTCGGATTTAGCGGGACGTGAGTGAAAAGTGCGTTTTCGTTCGTTCTGGATAAATAAATAGGATCAACTCGACTTTTCGTTTGGTTCTTGCTTTTTTATTCAATGGCAAAATTCTTCGATTGAACCAATCGTTTCTCTCAGCGTGTCTCGGATTTTATTTTCACCAGAAAGAAACGTTTTGTTTTCTCGTGTCCTACTAGTCGCGTACGAAGACAGTTTTATACGTCGTCAGCGGCTTAAAAGTATTATTTCGGATAGTCATCGGTATAAGGATGAAAGAACGTTCAGGAAAACTTCAAAGATTTGCAAATTGTGTTTCGATAACAAATTTCCCTTCACCGATCAAAACTTATCATGCATGAAAAATTTGTATCGCTTTTCCTGAGCGAATGAACTTATACTTTTAAAAATAAATTATATTTGCTTTGATAAAATTATTTTTTATTTAATTCCTGTATTTCAAACACCTTCAATAATAATAACTTTGCCGCGCAAAGTTTCTGGAGACTCATCAATAATTAAACATTAAAATAGAAAAAATATTTTCTTATGTTAATAGAATGAAAATTTCTTTCTCCAAATAGCACCAAAGGTAATCAAATTCTGCGTATAATAAAGTCCAAGTTGAAAGAAAAATTTCAATGTTATAAAAAGATAGATATTTTTATAAGAAAAAAATTTTTAATTTTTCATTCAACTTGGACTTATTATACGCAGAATTTCGTTATTACCTTTCGTAATATTTGGAGGAAGAAATTTTTATTTTATTTACATAACAAAAGATTTTTTAAATTTCAATCTACTCGCACACTCAGCCTACATTTTACCGGCACCGTGGGCCGGCATTTTACCGGACTGTCGTTCATGCAGTTCGCCGGACCGCGTCGCTCCCACCTGTCGGACTGGCTATATAGACATCAATGGTGTGTACATTAAGGTACATATCTGCCGGCACGTCGGTCCGATCGAACGGACCGCGGGCCGGCAGATCGCTTGCAGTCGGCGGGCATTTTGCTATCTGGGATGTGTTTCATAACCTCTTCCTGCTGACAAAAACTGACATATGTGTTTAGAATAACATAAAATTGAAGTCAATTGGGAAAGTATACTAAATGCATCATCTTTAGGGCATTGAAATAGACACCACTCGCCGCCCAGCTGAAAATTCCTGTACATGAACCTCGGAAGATCGTGCACAAGTTCCTGTACAGGAAACTGCACACGAACCTGTACAGGTAATCTTCACGGTTCCTGTACAGGAATTCGGCGAAGGACACTGTACATGATTCTGCAAAGGAACCCGCACCGACAAACACAGATAGCAAAATGCCCGCCGACTGCAAGCGATCTGCTGGCCCACGGTCCGATCGATCGGACCGACGCGCTGGCAGATATGCACCTTAATGTGCACACCATTGATGTCTATATAGCCAGCCCAACAGGCGGGAGCGACGCGGTCCGGAGAACTGCATGAACGACGGTCCAGTAAAATGCCGACCCACGGTGCAGGTAAAATGCAGGCTGAGTGAGCGAGTAGATTAAAATTAAAAACATCTTTTGTTATGTCAATAAAATAAGAATTTCTTTTTCCAAATATCACGAAAGGAAATGATGAAATTCTGCGTATCATAAGTCCAAGTTGGAAGAAAAATTCAAAATGTTATTCTTATAAAAAGATATATCTTTTGATAATATTGATATTTTTCTTTCAACTTGGACTTTATTATACGCAAAATTTCATTACCTTTCGTGCTATCTGGAGGAACAAAGTTTTATTTTATTAACATAATAAAATATTTTTTGAATTTTAATGTTTAATTATATGAGCCTGCAGAAAGTTTTGCACGGCAAAGTAATTATTATTGAAGGTGTTTGAAATACATTAATCAAGTGAAAAATAATTTGATTACATCGAATATAATTTACTTTTAAAAGTATAAGTTCGTTTGCTCAAGAACAGCGATACAAATTTTTCATGGATGATAAGTTTTGACCTGTGGAGGGAAATTTTTATTGTACCACAATTTTCAAATCTTTGAAGTTTTCCTGAACGTTCTTTCATCCTTAAACCGATGACTATCCGAAATAATACTTTCAAGCAGCTGACGACGTATGAAACTGTCCTGGGACGCGACAAGTAGGACACAAGAAAACAAAGCCACGCAAAGCAAGGCAAACCAAAATCAGAAATCCGCCAATAAAGTAAAAACCGAACGAAAAGTCGAGTTCATACTATTTATTTATCCGGAACGAACAAAATCGCACTTTTCACTTACGTCGCGCTAAATCCGAGCTAAAATTCACGGTTGAACGCCACACGAGATGACAGACGGCAAGAACAGCTGATCCAAAATGCGCATGCGCGTTTTCGATCTCAATCTACTCGCACTATCAGCCTACAGCCATCGTGCAAGTCGCAGGGCCGTCGTAACTCGCCGTTTGCACGACCGACGGGCGTCTAATGTGCCGGACCGTTGTCCACGCTTCGGTCGCATTCCGACTCTGCTGGCCTGACGCGTGCATTTAGCAGGCACGTTGGTCTCCAGCCCGTTGGGCCGATCATGTGCCGGCACGGATTGTTATCTGGGTTTATGATATTCACAAGAAGCATGTATTTCAATATCTTCATGGTTCAACAGCAGAAAAGGTTAATTTTATTATTTATCATTACCTGAATGCGAAAAATCATCTGTCGCACTGTGACACTGTCTGATTGAAAATTGATTTTTGGGAAGTGAATAACTTTTTTCGATAAGACTTTCTGCGTGTTCATCAACTGAACATCTCGGAGACGCCTAACCATTTAAAACAGAAAATGAAAATTACAATTTTTGTCACGATTTTAAGACGATTCTCAGAAAATAAAAAATTCTAACCTCAAAAGCAAAACTGAGTTTTCTCTGGACTGAATGATTTTTTCATCAAACTTGTTTCTTCTATCTTCAGTAACTCAACCTCTCTGGAATGGTTCATAAGTTTATTTTTTGATTATTTCATTTCTTATCACGGCTTCAAGCCGAGTCAGACAGAGTAAAAGAAAGTGTCAACCCGACCTGATTAGCTTCAGACAATATATTCTTAAAACTGGAATATTCTTCGCAATTAACCGTTGTTAGTACCGAGTAGGCAATACGTCAGCTCGGAAGCAGATTTTTTTTTTTTTTTAAATTGTAATTTAAATTTAACACAATGTTTTCTCGCTCTCCTGCACAATTTCCATTTTTTCTCAGTTACTCTCTGTTGTCTTTCCCAGTAATATAAATATAGTTAAATGTTTCTCATAAGGAAAACCGCAGGCTTTCGCTGGAAGCAGGTGCTAATCTGAAAAATTACACCCGCTCCCAGCGAAATCGCGGTAAAATTTCAGCTGTAACCACGTCTCACGACCGTGAGATAGGCGGTTACAGTCTGTGACGAATTCAGTACGATGATCCGGCAAAGGTCTCGTGCAACCTGAGGACACAGAGCGACCCAAGGGCGACCGCCTTCTGCATTTTTCCCACAAGTGCCCTCGCATTTTCTTTACACGCAGGGATGCTTTTCAGGCCATTAACCAGTGAAACATTGGCACTTCTAAGAGCGCCGATGATCAAGACGATTAGCTTAACACAATATTCCGGCTATAACCGTTGCAACTCACTTATAAGGTCTTTATACCTCTCTTTGTTTTCATTCTCCTTGGCTACGATGTTTTTGTCAGCTGGTGCCGAAAATTCGATAACGAACATGGTACGTTTCTCGAAGTCAAAAAGAACTATGTCAGGCCTCGAGTGCGAAACAGAAACAATTGACGAGAATATGAAGTTCCAGTATATCCGACACTTCTCATTCTCGACAATTGAATCTATTTCCCTAGGAGCGTTCAGCGGAGCGGTATTTGGGCTGATGCCGTAAGAGTGACATAGATGGTGATAAAGCACTCTTAGTGCCGCATTGTGCCTTTGGATGTAGGTCGTTCCCGCATGAGTTGGACAACTAGAGGGCCCACCAGTTCACCATTAATTTTGAAATAGACGTTTTTGCAAGATATGGAATTGTATACAAATCTGGCCAATTGTCAGGGGACACCGATTTCTTTGAGGTCTTCAATAAGAATTTGGGGACTGACGCGTGGAAAAGCACCTTTCAGATCTAGGAATAGGCCTTCAACAATCTCGCTACTGGCAAAGCCCGAAAGAATTTCCGTTGACAGTATAGCAAGATTATCAGCGCAGGATCTTCTCTTCCTGAAACCGAACTGAGCGACAGACAGAAGATGGTTGTATTCAACATACCAAGAAAGTCTATTGTAAATTAGCTTTTCCATTACCTTGAAGAAGCATGAAGCTAAAGCGATTGGACTAAATTTGCCTGGGGTTGATTTAGGAACGAAAAAAATAATAAATTCATTCCAAGAGCTTGGAAAAGAACCAGATAGGTAAATTTCATTGTAAATTTTGAGAAGAGTTGTCTCGACTTGTTTAGGAAGTTGTAACATGACATTGTAGTCAATTTTGTCTGAACCTGGGGAAGATTTAATTTTTAACGAAGTCAGAGCGATGGAAAACTCGGACATCGTGAAAGCGGCCTCTAAGAATTCATTGCTCTAAAAGCTCACCTGATCAGAAAATTAATCGAAGAAGACCGTTGGTGGAAACATTTTCTCCGCTAAAGCGTGGAGGCTTCTGATTGTTTCTTTATCTCATGAACAGGATGCATTTGCTGGTTGTGTATATTTGATTTAAAAAAATTTAATGACTCGTCAGACTCTGGAAATTGGGGTAGTTCTATCTTGTGACTCACAACATTTTCGGAAATTGCCTCTTAGAGCAGAATTAAGTGTACGCCTTCTTTTTGCTTCTACTCTATTCAAATTATGTAATTTAAATCATTAATGCATATCCTGAAAGCAGCCAGGGCCTCCTTCCTTTCTCTGACTGCCGGGTCGCAATTTTCATCCCACCAAGGAGCCGGGATGAATATTTTCTTTCGAGAACTGGGGTATTTAGTGATTCTAATAAGTTTAACGGGAAGACGTGTTGTAGTGACTGCTTTTGGCCACACTTTTAACGAAGGCTTCATATTTAGTGCGACAATCTATCCATTGGGAATTAAAAACACTCTCCTTTTGGGAGAACGATTCCGTGAGGTGAGCATCAAAGGTGGACCAATCAATCCTCTTAATATTATATTTGTGATGAAAGAATGGGGCAATTGGGTTTGAGTCTCCGAGGCTTGAGACCACTGGGAAGTGGCCACTGCCTAAGGAGTCGTTCCAAACACCCCAAGAGGAGATGTTAGAGAGGTTTGGGGATACGAAGGTTAAATCGTTATTGCAATTGTGTAAACTTCCCCAAAATGAGTTATGGCAATTAAAGTCCACAGCAATAAAAACTGAGCTGGAGTTTATATTTCGAATAGAGGTAAACAATCTAGTCCACACCTCTGACGTGATAAAGTTATCAGAGGCGGGCGCTCTGTATAAAGAAACAATGAGCAGTTCACATAAGGAAGTTTCTACTGAGATTGCAAGCGTCTCGAGTTTGTTGTCAAGACTATGCACAGAGGTGACTATAGAAAATGTGATTCCCCTTCTTATGGCAACAGCCAAGCCACCGCGGCTGTTTGACAGCCTATCTGCTCTGATGATGTTGAAATCTTTGATTTTAAAATTTGGTTTAGAGTCCGGTTTTAGAAAGGTCTCAGACATAAGTAGGATAGCAAAATCGTCACGGATATTTGATAGGTCGCCTTGTTTATTCAAGACGCCCCGGCAATTCCACTGAAAAATTCTACATCGATTAAGCTGAGCCGTCATTAGCAAGTAAGACTTTAGTTAGAAGGTTCACAGAATTGAAGACTTTATTTAAGATATTTTGACTTTCCTCCATTTTGAGGGGACCCGTGGCTATAACTTCCACCAAGGTCATCAAAGCAGATAGAGTCGAGTTGATAATCGAAAACCTGGATTCATTTGAACCCGGTTTATGAGCCTGATCAGTCGGAGGGGCCGATACGAAAGATTTTGAGGATGGGGTATGTGTGAGGGAGGGCAAGGGAGAAGAGGGAGATGTGGAGTAGGACGGAGAGGTGGGAGGGGACTGAACCTGTTGATGAAGGGCAAAGCCGTTCGAAAACAGGCTAAGAATTCTACCATTGTCGTGGAGGTGAGAGAAGGATGAGTTGGAGCCTCGTCGAGATGATGGGTATGATTGGGCAATCGAAGGAGGGGGCTGCTTGGATTCTGGGTGATGGTCTGTATGTTTCCGTACAGGCGGCAGTGGGGACTTGGATTTCTCTGACAAAGTAGGGGCTGTCTGTGTCTGGGAGTAAGGGCATGGGGTCTGAGAACGAGAGCTTGTAGGAGAGGAGGCAGGTACATCATTAAGCTCTGGGAACATTGAGAAACTAAATGTTTGAGAGGAGTGAGTAAGCAGCTGAGAGGAGGAGGCATATTCGGCCCCTTTGCCAGATCTGAGGACAGACTTGGCTTCTTTGAAGGATAGTTTGTATTTTGTCGCAAAAACGCGTAGCTCCATCTGGAATAAAGTTCAGGGCATTTTTATGGGAGGGCATGTGGTCTCCGCCACAGTTCGCACATTTTGGAGGGCTACTCGCGTTAGGACATGGCTTCACTTCGGTGTGTACATTTGAGGAGCCGCAGCGTTTGTGGCGCGCACTGGATCTGCAGTGCTTGCTAATGTGACCAAATCTGAGGCATTTGATGCACAATTTAGGTTCCGGGATATAGAGGTCGACCGGAAATGATGCCATACAGATGGAAGTTCTTTCTGGAAGGGCCGTGCCTTCAAAAGTAACCAGGATCGTTTTAGAGGGGATTATCTTAATTTGCTGAGTTTCAGGATCGGTTGTTTTTCTATTAAGTCGAAGAGCTCTAATAACCTTGGTTTTGCCTCTCAATGCACCCAAGACCCCTGGCACGTTACGAAGCTAGAGAGGACGATAGTAATCAGAACATCAATTTTTTAAGGGATTTCTCCTAATAGGATATTAGCCGCTCTGGGTGACTTTGCCATAACCTTCAACTTTCCGAAGCCACTGCCACGGACGTCGTTGATCAGGCCTAGAAAGTGCTTTTGGAGTAAAAGACCACAAGTGTCCGGGGCAAGATCTTTTTTGCATATTTCGAACTGGGGTTGCGCTGGACGATAATGAACCATTCCCCTTTTTCAAAAATGCTGTACCAGAGTTGGAAGGGTTGCATAGTCTCCCTTGTCTGAGAGACTTTGGCACTATTCAGGTTGAGGTTAGCCAGGTTTGGCACAATGCTCGAAGCTTCCGGGGGGCTGTTAGAGAATTGTGTCTCGGGAATGATGTTTTCATTTGAGGGGGTTGATGTCGAAAACATGTCAGTGGTATCCATGTCTTCTAAATCATCGCCTAGAAGGGATAACTGGGATGCCAGATCCGTTTCTTCGGAAAAATTCGCGGAGCATTCGGAAACCGCAGGCGATTGAGCTTTACCACTCATGGTGCGTTGCTTTTTGCTTCCTCTCCGTCTCTTACGTTTCGCGAGGACTACCTGGTAAGCTTCAGCATCTTTGTTCTTAAGGAACATAAGAGCTTTCGCGCTATTTTCGTTGTCCTGCGAGGGGATGGGTGTCAGCGGGTCAGTTAACACTCCTGGAAGGGCTCCCCCGAAACTATTTAGCTATCCATTGCTCGAGGCCATGCCTTAGCAATGTTTAGTAACAAGATTTACAACTAAAGGGATTAAGCGGGGTACAAAACGCGTAAAAAATCGAGCACGTGGCTCGCGCTTTAAAAATGGCCGATGCTGGCCAGTGGCAGAAGGTTATACTCACCACAGACCCCAGGCCTGGTTTATTAACCACACCTGCACTATAAAGTGAGACTGCACAAAAACACATCCGTCTTCGACCGTCGTGTCAGCGGACTCCACTTCTCGCAGGAGATAGCAAATCACAGTGCGCATGACCCAATGGCCATAATGTGCTGATAAGAAACGTCTGAGCTGGGCAATAAATGTGCAGTTACCGCAGTCAAAACTCGAGGCGCTTTGTACAGCATGAACGGTCTCCTTATTATTACTCCGTGGTTTTTCCCCTCAGCACTCAACGTAGTGAAGTTAGCTGTTAGTTGAAGTGAAAATACCTAAAAGCTTTTTATCTGGTGCCTTGGCGGCTTTGCCGATGTTTATTCAGTGATGCGCAAGCGCCAATATTGTCAGGATCTTCACTTGACATGTGATAATATCAATGCATTAATAAAGAGGTATGTAAGTTTTCGCCCTATTTTGTAAAAAATGCACTTACAGTGTTTCGATTTTAAATAAATCTACCAGTCGATTGATAATCTTTGTATTGGATTATGTAGATTTTCGGAAAACATAATCATACAATGAATAATACCTTTTAGAGTATGTAACTCAGATTCAAGATTTAAATGCCTGCAGACGTTCCCTTCATACCTGCGCCTCGGCTACCAAGTAAACCAGCTGAAAGGGATTAAAAATTAGAAATTAAAATTTGTAAAATTTTGAAATTACCGCTGCGAAAGTCAGAAATTCAGAATCTACGGGTTTCGATAATCTCAGATATCTAACTTTTGTGTTTAGAAGTTTAAAATTGGAATGAATATAATGTATCTCGTAAATCGAATGAGATACGCTCAAATAGACAACGTTTCTGAATTCAAGGCCAGAATAGTATATTAGTATATAATTTATAATTATAAAATATATGTAATGAGAATATTCATAAATTAAAAAAAGTGTTAATAATTTGAAGAAACTTTTAAAAAGGAATTCAGTTGGTGGCGGCCAACTACTGTAAATCACTCTGCCCGCCCGGTACGTGACGAATACAATAGGACCATTATATGACCGTCGCATCACTCTCAGTGCCGTTTAGGTGCCGAAATCGGCCAAAACAGGCACTCAAACGGCACTGGCGGCTCAGTGCCGTTCGTCAGTGCCGTTTCATCGGCAGGGATTTCATTTCGATCTTAAATAAAGTGCACAGAAATTTCTGTACTTGAACTTCTCATTACAGTTTCAAAATGCACTGATTTACACTTGATTCTTAAAATATTTTCATAAAAAACATTATACTGAATATTACTGTGTAAAAGTATTATTTATGCTAAATGAAACCGGAGAACGTGCCTAACTCAATTTTGAACACAGCCGAAATGTATCATGTTACTTTTAGTTTGTCGATGGAATTACGGTTTTTGATCTACTAGTCATTATTAAAATGTATATTAAAAATCGAGCTTTCGCTCACCGACGTTGAGCCTCATCAGCAATACATTGTTGGGAAGTACATTGTTACATAATGAAACAAATTTTTTTACATAGAGATAGGGTTTTTTAAAACAGGAGCAGATATTAAGGGTTTACAATTATTTTTTTGATAGTCTACTTACCAGCAGTTGAAACATTTAGTTTTTTGTTATAACAAATTATTGAAGTTTCAGTTTGAAAAGATCCAAAGTGTAAAGTTCAGAATATGTTAAACTTAACATTTTTCATGCATAGTGAATTTGCGTAAAACTAAGTAAGTTTTATAAAATGTAAAAAACACACTCTCCTGGACATACAGTGCATTTTTTGTGTTATATAAATAAACTTTTTGGGCAGCACTTCTTATCACCATGGCTGCGTGTGCAGGAGCGAGGTTATGTTTATCGTTACAGGATGATTTTAAAATGGTCGAACATTGGAGCCACCTATCTTTTGTTGGTAGAACTAGATCAATTGGAGGGAAACGTTTGAAATCCTATATAATGAGGAAACTTAAAGATTAATAGTACTTAATATTAAACTACGGTATATATCACTCAGGAAATCGGTGTCGGAACGTTTGTTCACAGAATTACTATGTTTTATAATTTGGAACATTTCTTTGAAATTACGTTTTTTTGTATTTATTTTCTGTACCTAATATTTTAGCATTAGAAAAGTCAAATTCGTGATCTAGAGTGTGTGAGCGAGACACTAAGGCAGCACGTCTAGAATCTCTTTTGCAATCATTTTTGTGTTCCCTGAATCTATCTTTGAAGTGTCCTGTCTGACCAACGTAAAATAGGCCGCATTCACATGGGATGATATAGATGATGTGTGTTTTTAGTTCAGTTGGAGTTTTATCTTTATTTTTAGTGAAACACTGAAAAGGATCTTTTCCATATTTGAAAGTTATTGAAATATTAAATGCTAGGAAAGTTTTTCTTATAGAATCTTGTAAGTTCATTAATCAACGGTAAAACAATCAGTTGATTTAGATCTAATTTGTTATTATTTTAATTGTAGTATTAGAAGTTTGGTTTTTTTTTGTAGAATATTTAATCTTTCATTGATATATTTATTGGTGAAATTAATGGGATAACCGCTATTTTTTAGTGTATTTTTGACAACATTTAAGTTTTTTGTTTTAAATTTACTGCTAGAGAGTGTGACGGCTCTGTAAACTAAACTGTTGATGACTGAAATTTTGTCTTTAATAGATATGTTTGACTCAAAATTGTCGTATCTCCCTGACCAAGTTTCTTTACGGTACCAGTTAGTTATAATGTTATTGTTAACTTTGTGTAAATTAATATAGTATCTGAGAAATTTATTGAATTATATTTTTCTATTTTAATAGTGAATTGTAATCTAGGATGGTAAGAGTTGAAAAAATTGAGTAAGATGTCGATTTTGGCTTCAAGAACACAAGTCAAGATATCGTCTACATACCTGTAGTAGAAGATTAGTTTAAATGGTAGTTTTTTTTTAAATGTCTCTTTCAAGTCCCTCCATCACCAGATCAGAAATTATGCCAGAAAGAGGGGATGCCATAGTGGTATTAAAAATCAAGTTACTATTTACTTTTATTTAACCGAATATCAAGTTACTATTTTCACGTAGTAACTGTAGCTGTAATTAATTTTTTTTTTCAAGGAACTTCCTCAAAATTGCATCTAATTCCAAATGATCTTAAAGTCAGATAAAAAATTATTGTTATGTCGAACTAACATGCTAAGAAATTAATATTCCAATTCAAACGAAGAATTTCTATTCGATCGCAACAGCTTTAAATGGAAACAGAATTTTATAATGTCAAATTGACGTATATGAATAAACTGTCAAAGTGAGGGGAAACATGGGAGCTTCAATGTGCACAAAGTGAATGAATGAGTTTGAAGATTATTATGTGTATATCACGCGCGTTCACGTCCGTGTATTTTTGTTTCCTAACTTTACAAATGTAAACAATTGAAAAATTCATTATTAAAAAAACGTTTAAATATTAAGATATTTTTCAAAAATTTTTAAGGATATTTAATAATTTTAAATTCGACCAGTTTATAATTTAAGAAAAACATATTAAAAAATTTTGAATTGAAAGCGGAATGAAACGGAATTTTGAACTTGCATAATTTATAAATAAAAGCGTTCAAAATGGAATAATTTGAGATCGAAAAACTTGAAAAAGAATCTCTCAAAATTGAAAAATTGGACAATTTCATTAAAAAGGAGTTGAAATTGTATCGTTTCTGTTTCAAAGTTTTTCATTACTTTGAATTCATTCTAGAGGCATTTAATTCAGAATTGTTCAATCAGAAATTCTTTAAACAAAAAATTGTGCAACTGTCAAGTCTTTCAATTTGATATTCAACGATTTCAATATGAAACATTGCAATTTTGAAAGATTCAATAATGAAATTTTCCTGAGATATTTAATGCTTGAATTTAAAACTACAATATTGTAAAATTAAAAATGTGAAATCTGCAAAGATTAAGAAATTTAATACCAAATATTTTCGAATTTAAGCTTTTGAAACAAAAACACTTTTGTTTTAAGGCCTGGAAAATTTGTGTATTTATATTTATTTCATATTTGTGCATTAATTATGTATAATTGTATATTTTATATTGAGCATGCATTGAAATTTAGACTTTTTTCGAAATAGCTTTTTAAAGAACTTACCAAAATACTTCATCTTGGAATCGTTATATACACAAAATTTTAACATTTTTCATGTTTTTACTAAGAAAAATATGATTCTTGGCAATTTGAAATCATTACTTTTTTTTTGGAATTTAGTAATATAATATAATTTATAATTTTAATTATTAAGTGTTTTAATTATTTTTTACACCCAAATAAAAGTTTAAAAAAAATCTTAGATATCGTTTCTTGAGCTTTTTTTGCTTCAATTTAAAATAAAAGTGTACTTAATTTGAAATAATGTTTTTTTCCTTCTCTGCCTTAAAGAAATTATTTGTTTAATACGACTTCTTTGATTTAAGGAAATATTTTCTTGATTAAAATAAAGTACTATACAACATTTGATAAATAATTAATTTGATCTCATTGTTTTAAACCAAGAAAATTATTTCTTAAAAAAAGACTTTTTGAATTTATAAGTCCATTTACAGTCAAAACCTAACTAACCAAACCTTACTTTTATGTAAAATTGATACTGCTGAAGGATCCACTGTTTCCCTACTGTACAAGTTTTATTTTAACACTTAAACCTTTTGCTTAGGCACCATCTACTTGAAAAGATAATATATTCATCATAATCTGTTCATTTAATGGTAGGAAGTTGAAAACACAAAACTACAAAGTTAGCGTATTAGTTTAGTTCAGTGTGTATGCGGGCGGGAAGCCCCGATGGAGCTCCCCTGCTGCTCAGGCTATAAAGCCCATTATGCCACACCCTTAACCATTCGCTCTCAGTAGTTAAACCCAGACCTCTCACGGTGTGCCTCGAATGACTTCAACCCAAAAGGGCTTGCATATGCTTGTTTTTTTCTTCTGAATATACTTCTGGGATACCCCACTATCATTTTGAACTCAGAAAGAAAAAAATCGCTTGGGTCCTTTTTGAGAAAACTCTTTTTTTATTTTCGTTTGAAGCGGTTAATCAACATTTTTTAATGAAAATAAGTTAAGCGTGGAATTTCATTGGCCCAAACCATTCAGTTTGGCATCCAAAAAAGAGCTACAGGCGCTGAACATCTTACGAGAGCTGAAACCCATCAATATTTTTGAAAAATGATGAAAAAAGTGGAATAAATTTGTTTTTGGAAAATTGCCTCATTCCAGTTCATCCTATGTCCCAAACACCTTAACAAGAATTAAAGTGCTTAATCTTTTCTGCAAAATGAAAAAAATCTTGAGTAGATCTAAAAAAAAACAATGCTCTAGCTGTAATAGAACCAAAATTATGGCCTTCTGAATATGGCCCCTTTTTATGAAATTTGTTTCAACATCAATTTTTAAAATAAAATTTATCATTTTCAAAAAGAACTCATTTCCCGAGCAATTCAGGAGAAAGTAGCCATCAGATAGGTTAAGGAGGATCTAATTTTTAGCAAAGTTAAAAAAAATAATGCTCTAGCTCTAATCCCATCGAAATTATGGCCTTCTGAATATGATCCTTATGTAATGAAATTATGTTAATCATAATTTTTTTAATAAATAATGTTAGAGCATTTGAAAAGAAATGTCGGGATCTAAATATTCTTGATTTAACTTCTGGGAAATAACAATTTGGAATTTCTAAGGAAAAACCTTATTTCGTCCACTTCTTCCAGACCTTAATGGTCTGGAAGAAATCGATGAAATAAGGGTTTTCCTTAAAAATTCGAAATTGCTAGAGCATTATTTTTTTTAGATTTGCTAAAAATTAGGTCCTCTTTAACCTATCTGCTGGCAACTTTCTCCTGAAATGCTCGGGAAATAGGTTATTTTGGAAAACGATAAATTTTGTTTAAAAAATTGATGTTAAACGAAATTTCATAAAAAAGGGCCATATTCAGAAGGCCATAATTTTGGTTCTATTACAGCTAGAGAATTGTTTTTTCAGATGTACTCAAAATTAAGTATTTTTTAAATAACTTACTGGCAACTTTCACCTAAAATGCTAAGGAAATGAGTTCTTTTGAAAAGCGAGAAATTTTATTCATAAAATTGATGTTAAACAAAATTTCATTAAAAAAAAGGGTCATATTCAAAAGGCCATAATTTTGGTTCTATTAGAGCTAGAGCAATGTGTTTTTTAGATCTACTCAAAATGAAGTCTTCTTTAATCAATTATTCGGCAATTTTTACCAGATATGCATAAGAATTAAGTTATTTTCCAAAACTATATATATTTTCATTCTAATTATTCGCTTAAAATCGACTTCTTAGAACCATAAATTCCAAACTTTTAGAGATAGAACATTCGTTTTTTTTCATATTGCAGAAAATGTCAAGCACTTTAATTCTTGTTTAGGTGTTTGGGAAATAGGATGAACTGGAATAAGGCAATTTTCAAAAAACTGATTCTTTCCCTCTGTTTTCCCCATTTTTGAAAAATATTGAAAGGCTTTAGTTCTCTTAAGATGTTTATCACCTGTAGGCGTTTTTTGGATGCCAAACTGAATGGCTAGAGCCAATGAAATTCCACGCTTAACTTATTTTCATTAAAATATGTTGATTAACCTCAGGTTCGATGGAATGGACTCCAAAGGTTTGTTGTTGCCTGAGCCTAGCTAATGCCGGGCACCGTCATAAGACATGCAATGATGTTTACTAATCCCTGCCGCATTTCCTGCACTTTGTCATGGGGTTGTACCCCATCTTGTGCATTTGATAGTTCAGGTGCTTGGACCCAGTAAACATCTGATTCACTGTCTTTCTTGGGTAAACCCAGGATTTCCCTGGGTCTGTCCATCCTGTACGTATAGCCAGGATAGTTTTCGCCTGTCGGCAAACCTGGGTTTGTTCCCCGTATTACCGGTGCTTCGTCCGGATCCAGTTTTTGATGGCCGTTCCGACGGAGCAAGACGATAATCCCAGTGCCAGTTACGGTCCTATGTATACACTTGCTGCGCCGCCTTTTGCCAACTGGTCCGCCTTTTTATTGCCCTTGATCCCTGTGAATGAGACTCTTCATCGGAGACCCTGCAGCTCTCCATCCTGCTCCTCGGTTCTTCCGATTATAGAGTCAATTCGAGAACCTCACTCCTGTTCTTAATCTAGAATGTGGAAGTATCACCACGATTTAGAATCTCCAGCTCAGTACACGTTAGGTATTCAATTAGATCTCTTCCTCTGCCGTTGATGTTTGTGCTCCCCCACACTGTATGGTGGCAGTTTGCATCACAGTCCAACAGCAGAGGAACCCTGTTCTCCTGGCAGTGCTGAATTAGAACCTCCACCTCTCTAGGAGGCGGAGGAACCTCAGCATTGCCCGGGAAATAAGCCGAGGTGATAAACACCTCTAGCCTTTCTCCACTTCTGCCCCTGAGTCTCAACTTAATGGCGGTGAGGCCCCTCGAGCAGATATTAGAAACCAAAATCGCATCCATACCCTTGACGGCTATGCGTGCCCCTCGTGTATGGAGCTACAACCTCCTAAGCCTCTAATCCTTCCCCTGTACAATCCTGGTTCTTGGATTAAGGCAACACCAGTCTCCACCACTGACTTTAGCCTTGCTAGAACCGCCGAGGCGCCTTTGCTGTGGTGCAAATTAATCTGCATCATGAAGATTATCTTCTCAGCAATTGATAGGCTGATATAATTGATAGGTGAGGTGCCTTGGCTGCTGTTTGCAAGCCGCGCTAAGCGGGCTCTTCGTCTCTCTACACCGCTACGGTTCCCCTTCCTTATGGAGAGCCCTGTTAGCTGTTCTTCCACCGTGAAAACAAGATTGCTATTATCGGTATCAGAAGTCTGGACCGCTCCTGGTGCGCTGATCCCTGAGGAGCCGGCCACCTTTGGCGGTGGGTTGGACTAGGATCCCGGATCAGAGCCCTCATTGTTTTTATTTGTATTTTCTGTGCCGCCTATTCGGTCCCACATGAAGCTAGGGAAGTGAGGAACACCCCCTGCAGAGCCCCGCTTGCAGGGGATGGGTCTATATACTATGAGATTTGACCTGGTGTCCGAAAGTATCCGTTAATACACCTCCTTTGTGAACCCGGCATGTCCGCACGACTGAGGGGAGCGCGCTAGGGTATTCAAGGATTTTTTTAACCCTGGAAGGATCGTTTCTTAGTTTAGGTCCCACAGGCTAGAGTCCGTCAGTTCCCTAGATCAGCTGCATCTCGCAATGCAGCCCCTCTGGTTCACCTATTCCAAATCTATAGTCCGATGAGAGCCTTAGGCCTCCCACCAGCTACAAGGTACAGCTTATTCCAATAACAGTATAAATACTCTTATTTCAAATTTATGTTTCAATTACTCTCGTAGCAATTTTGAGCATCTAAATACAATGAATTATTTATTTGCTGTATTTCAGTACGGCTACACATTTAAATGATATTATGAATTCTAATTTTCATTGTCAATTATTTGAATACAAATTTTAAAAAGCAAGGAAATCTTGAAAAATAAACTTCAAGGTAACGCGTTACATTTTTTTCTAAGAAAAATTATACTTATTTTGAAAGAATAAGGGCGTGCTTTTGTATGGTGACAAACAATAAGAAAAGGCTGTATGCCAAAATTTTGTTTTGAAATTGTTTTTCGCTTCTTATTGGAAAAAGAGGTTATAGGTACAATTCAACTGTATTTAGTTTTAGGAATAAGAGGCTAAAAATATACGTATTTTAAACTATCCTTATCTGTAGCAAAAATAAATTTTTGATTATTGAAATAACAACATTTTTTTTCGTAATAAAAGATTCAGTTAGAATAAATAAAAGCTTTGTATATTAAATTTCATTATTTGTTTAAACCAAACAATATAATCATTGACTTGTACCAATTTTTCTTCAATATAAATAATTTTTTGGTCATTTAAAGCAAAATACTGTTTATGACAAAAAAAAATTGTTAGGACAGCAAACAATTTCTTTAATTCAAATAAAAAATGTAAGCAAGATATTTCTTTAATTAATGAAAGAAAATTTTGTTGGTTGAAGATAGGTATATCTAATGAGTAATTTAATTATTATTCAATGACATAGGTTTTTATTCAATGAATTATTTAATAGATACTGTCTAGTATTACGGATCTTACGGTAACAATAACCTTAATACTAACTAAGTATAGTGCTAGGACTAGTCTCACAGAAGATTCCGTAATACGAAATCTTGCAGACTAATAGTTGAAATTTATTTGAAAAGGAAAGTTCGAATCGATTACGTTTCGGAAAAACAGCTGGTTTCCCTCAGCAGATCTTAAAACAGTTTAAAAAAGATTCCGTGCATTTATAAATTATGAATGTTCGCAGACGTAAAAAAATAAAATGTTATTCTTCTTATAAATTTTATCTCGAAAGTATATATCATTCGACGCAGAATTTCACGAAACGTACAAAATCAATAACGTCTCAGGAAGGTATTTCTGGTAACTCTTTTAAAAATCTTGGAAATCAGGATCTCTGGTTGGTCTGAAAATTTTAAAATCTAAATGAAGAACCTAAAACAATTTCTGGTCAAACTACGTGCAGGAAAGAGTTTTGCAAAGTACCTTGTGCTTTGAATTTACGATTTAAACCTGCAGTTAAAGAAAAGTAGGTATATTTTTGTAGGGAATTATCTCCTCTAAATATACATAGGAAATTTGGAACTTTTTCTATTAAATATTTTCTATTTTCAAACAATCATCTTATCACTTACATTATGTTGCCAACTCGTAAACATGTTCAATAAAATAAAATTGTTATTAAATAAAAGTAAGGGGCCATTATGAAACTACGTCACACTGCCAGGGTTGGGAGGGGGGTAACAGGTTTTGTGCTATTTTGACATAGGGTTGGAAGTATTATGTTACAGCACAATGGAAAATATAAATGTGAATAAGAATCTTTTGGAATGCTCGAAAAAATGAAAATTAGTGATTTTATTTCGCAAGTGAAGCATCTAAATACAGACTTCATACCCTTTCCCCTATTTCCCTCGTTTCTCCTCCACTGTCCTTATATCTTTCTTGGGTAAACACAGGATTTCCCTGGCTCTGTCCATCCTATGGGTATAACCCAGAATGGATTTCGCCTAACGGCAACCCTGGATTCCCAAACCAGTTCTGATGTTATGTCTGGTTTCCCTATTGCAGCTAGTGTCCCTTGGCTGTCGGAAAATATCGTAATCTGTCTGCCAGCAGCGTTTCCTTCTATTAATGTTTCAGCACAGAGAAGGATGGCCAGGACCTCCGCCTGAAAGACAGTAGCATGTCGACCAAGTGGTATCCCTATCCCTTTCCCTCTCTTGCCTCAACCCTGGAGCCATCTGTATACCAGATTTCCCCTTGAAGGAGCGGGTTACCATTTCCTTTCCATAGATCGCTGCTTGGGATACAGACGCGGAAAGCTTTGGCAAAGTTGAAGCGTCTTGTTATTTTATCTTGCCTCATCTGTAGAATCGGCAATGCACTGATATCACACGGGAGCCTAGTATGCCTAGTCCCCCGAGTCCATCTATTTGCTTTTGCCAGGCGGCCCATCGCGTGTGCCACTCTAGCGGTTATCGCAACATGTAGGGGTTCTACACAGTGCATGAATCCTATCGCCGCTGTGGGCGTAGTCCTCATTGCTCCAGTCAAACCCCTAAATGCTAGCGTTTGTAAACTTTGCAGCCTGTCCTGCATTGTTTTCAGTTTCACCCGTGGCGACCAGACCACGGCCGCATGTAGGAGCCTGGGTTTTAGGACAGCAGATTAGAGCCATGCAAGGATTTTAGGCCCTGGTTCCCACGCCAAACCAAAGGCTCTTCTGCACATACAAAAAGTCATGACAAACTTCCTGCATTGGGTCTCCAGGTGCTTTGCCCAATTGAGCTTGATATCTAGGATTACTCCTTGATATCTAAACAAATCTAAAAACGTGAGCTTCCCACCGCAAAATACAGGAGCGTCAACTTTTAGAATTTTATAGTTTTTCGTGAAAATGACCAGGCTGGTCTTTTCAGTATTTACCTAGAGCCCTGATTCATCGCACCAGAGCTCTTCAATGCGCAGTGCCGACCTCATTAGACCCATCAGCGTCTCCAAATGAGCTCCCCTGACTGGGATCACAAAGTCATCCGCATATCCCTGAGTATAAAACCCCTCTTTATTCAGCCTTCGAAGGAGGCCGTCCACAATATTGCACCACAGGAGGGGCGACAGGACACCCCTCAGAGCCTCTCTACAGATGACTTCTGGAGGAGTATTGCTAAAAGCACCGTCTATAGCCCAGAAAACGCCCACAGCATACCGCTTTTGTTGCAACTGCTGCTCCAATTTTGCCACAACAGCATGAAGCGCAGTTTCTACTGAGCAGCCTGCCTAAAAATCATGCTGCCCTCTATGCAGCGGGGAGGCCAAGAGCACCTTATCCCAGTCATTATTTCATTGCAATGATTATGTCAACTTCTAGCGTGCAATACATATTTTTTCAATTTGATGAATATACATTTCAAAAAATCGATTTCATTGAACTAAAGAAAGAGTTCTTTAGGTGCCTAAAACATATTCAATGAACCTAGGTTCCTTCCTTCCAGGAAATCATTTCTTTGACTTAATGTTTTTCACTTTTAATGCGAAGAAATATTTACTTATATTAAAAAAATATCATCAAAGAAATCATTTTCTTGAATGGATGCGTTCATCTTTTGCATCTAAACAATATTAACTTAACTGAAGTAAACAATTCCTTGGTGCGAAGAAAAAAAAACCAAAGAAACGCATTTCCTTGAATCAAGTAAATTTTTTTTTCTTCAGTGTACCCAACCCAAGCATCAGAAAGTCACTCTAATGTAGAAAACCAGATTTTTGTACATTATTAGTATATTATATACAAAAATCTTCTCTTCTACAGTAGAGTGTCTTTTTTATGCTTAGTGTCTTAAATTTTTTTTTACATATGTAATTTTTTTGGTTTGATACGGAAATGAATAACATAAAGCTATTTTATTTCTATGCTCAAAATATATATGCTGAAAGCAACTAATTATTTATTTATTTTCCTCTGTATTAACTTAATCATTTATGAATTCGCTTCTATAATAGTCTTCAAAGTTTTGTTTAATATATATTAACAACTTGCGAAAATATAACAATTTTTCAAGCTTCTGCATATTGGATAACATGTTCTAAAAATTAAAAATAACATTGCACTGCTTTGAAAACTGTCTTTAATAATGCAACATCTTGCTCCTTCTATTCAGATTTATCTTCCATTAGTCTAAAATTAACGAGTAATAAAAGACCTGCTTCAATCACCGGATGTAATGACGTCAGCCAAATGCTCTCGCGTTCTATTTTAACCCAAAAAAAACTTGAATTTTTAAAGAATTCTCGTCAGATAGTAAATCGATATTACATGAGAGGAGCTAGAGAACTATGAATGATTGGGAGCAATATCGAAGAAAATTTGATGAAAGGAAAGGGCAGTGCAATCGAGATCAAACGATATTGAGCAGACGTTAATATCCTACATTGTACAGATACTAAGCACCGGAAAACATTATCCAGCTTCAAACGTTGTTATTGGAAACTCGTTAATCAACCTCTCCATCGCCCAGATGAATCTTCTTCACTTCTTTTGAACTCTTTTCAACGAAAAGTTTCGCCACTTTTACTACTAAAAACGAACCTAAGGCATTTGAGCGACGTTGAACTGAAAAGCAAGGGAATTTCATCACCATACATTTAACGTATTTCTCCCTTACTCCTTGGTAGAATATTTTTTAACAAGAAAAATGAACTAAGTTACCTTTCATTATGCAAGGGAAAAATGTTTAGATCTAGATTACTAGTTGGATTACATGTTCAGACTTCACACTCTTTCCCCTATTCTCTTCAATACAATAATCTATCTATTTTCCATTGAAAGTTAATTTGCATATTCTGTTTGGTTGAAAAGAAAAGTCATTTTTCTTGGTTGAAAATTAACTTTTTTGTTGAAGAATAAACTTTTCTGCTTGAAAATTTCACTGTAGTCTACAGAATGCGTCTTTTTGGCTAAAAAATGTAACTGTTTGGTGTTTGGTTAAAGTTTAATATTTTTGTTCGAAATTCGATCACTTGGTTGACAATTCATCTTTGTAGGTTGAAAATTAAACTATTTGGTGAAATTTTTTAATATTTTGTTGATACTTTAACTTTTTTGTTAAAAAGTAATCTTTTTCGGTCGAAAATTCAACTCTTTTGTTAAACATTCGTCTTTTTTTATAGAAAATTCTACCTTTTGTATTGAAAATTTAACTTTTCGGGTTCAAAATGCATCTGTCTTCTAAAAAATTCGCCTTTTTGACTTTGAAAATTTTAAAACAGTGTTATTGTACTCTTAGTCTTCTTTTTTAGTTAAAGTCTACTATTATATTTCTGGTTCAGATTTCATCTTTCTTTGTTAAACATTCTCGAAGATTCATCTATTTTGATAAAAATGCATATTCTTTGGTCGAAGATTCAACTGTTTTGTTGAACATTCATCTTTTTTTCTTTAAAAATTCAACTATTTTATTAAAAATTCGTCATTTTTGGTTGAATTAAAGTGTTTCTTCTTTAAAATTAAAATCTTTTTCGGTTTGAATATCAACTACCATATAATTCGTTAAGAATTCATCTTTTTTGGTTAAAAATGCAACGGTTTGACTAAAAATGAAATTATTTTAGTTTATAGTTCAACTATTTTGTTGATAATTCGTCATTTTTAGTTGAATTCAACTGATCTTAATTAAAAAAATATTATCTTTCTTAATGAAATATCAACTATTACTTTTTTCGTCAAGAATTTATTTTTTTTGTAGAAATTCATCTGCTTTGGTTGGTCCTTTTGACTTGATAATTGAAGTAATATTTTTTTGGTTGAAAGTTAATCTTTTTTGTTTAAAAGTGCGACCATTAGGTTGAAAATTCATATATTTTGTTGGAAGTTCGTCTTGTTTGCTTGAAAGTTCAACTATTTGGTTAAAAATTAATTTTTGTTTGTTGAAATTTCAACTATTTGGCTGAAAATTCATATTTTTGGGTTTTTGAGTAAACTTGTTTTTTAAATTATTTTTTTAACTTGAAAACTCAATTCTTTTGTTGAAAATTCATTTCTTTTAGTAGAAAATCTTTTTTGGTTGAAAATTCAACTATTTTGTTGAAAATTCTTCTTTTTGGTTGAATGAAACTGTTTTTGGTTTTATATTAAAACTTTTCTCAGATTGAAATATCAAATATTATATTCTTCGTTGAGAATTCATCTTTTGTGGTAAAAAATCTTATTTTTTTGATTGAAAATAAACTTTTTTTTTTGAAAATTCAACCATCTTACAAAAAATTTGTCTTTTTGACTTTAAAATTGAATTAATAGGTTTTTGGTTGAAGTTGATTCATTTTGATTTGAAATTTCTACCATTTGGTTGAATATTCTTGTTTGTAGGTTGAAAATCTCACTGTTTGGTAGAAAATTTATTCATTATGTTGAAAATGTAATATAATTCGACTTGAAATCTTAGGAATTTAAAGCGTTTCATATTTAAGTTAAATTGATACCTACATTAATTTTATTTAAAATAATTCATTTCCCTATTATTTACCTATTTTTGTGAAGAATCACCTACTTTCTCCTGTTTTTAGAGTATTTTGAGCTGGGAAGTCTGCATGTTTTAAATAGTTATAAAGTTTAAAAAATTAATCTGAGTAAGGCAGGGCAAGCAAAAATGATGAAATAGATATTCAAAAATTTCATTTACGCTGTTTATCACTTTTCTCAAGACACCTCGCCTTCCGCTGCTCGTTTTCGCTACAAAGGCTCGGTTCCAGTGATTTATTACATAAATCCATATTGTATTCACTCTCACGTCTAAACATGAATTGCAAAGTACCTCCGGTTTCCTTAATGAGGTGGGATAACCGCGGCTGGATACAACGTTAAAAAGTTTCCAGATTCTGTCTGGCAGCAGATGATCAGCTATCAGTTCTACGTGTCAACAACATCCAAGATAGATTGTCATGATCATGATCCAGGATGATAAGAGAGGGCAAATCCTGAGAGAGTAACTATATTTCTTCTGGCTTAAGGGGTACCGCAAACTAGGGAATCGAGAAGGGTCGGGTCGAGGTCCTTATCTCTTCCAGTTGCCGAAATGAAAAAAAAAACATCAATCCTCCCTTTCGAGGGCAGTCGAGCAGTTTGCCGACGTTAAATGTGTACAAGAGCTCTTCAGATAGGGAAAAGGTGACCTTTTTTCTCCTCTTCTTGTAGTTGATTTCTAATCCGTAGATAATACGATTCAATGGTCCACATTCTTTATATCCATTGTTGGGAACGTCCAATTGGAGTCCAATGTACCGAAATCAATTGATGATTATTTTCAATAACTCTCCTTATCAGAGGGAAAAAATATTTGAGGCATTCTTTCATCAAGGTAGTTGAAGGGTGGCAGTGGAGAAGTATATAACCAACAACACTGAAAAAACTGGGGGTACAAAACGTTGCAGGTAATCGTACAAGTGGGGTAATATTCAGCTGATTACTCCAAACTGAGGTAAACTTTCTGTGGTTACAGGCCTGTAACATGCTGCTTCTAGCGGAGTTCGCCCGAGATATGTGCGATTCAACACGGAAAGTTTACCTCAGTTTGATGTACCCACCTCGTGTTTACCCTTCTTCACCGGTTACCAGCAACATGTCGTTCCCTCAGTTTTTTTCTGTGAAAATGTGTATTTTTCAAAAGAGAGAAAAAACATTCTGTAAAATCGAAATCACTGTTTAAGGATCAAACAAATGTCCATCTCGAGCCGAAGTATTGTTGAATTGAGACCACAAAAGTTGCATCGAAAAAAGTTATCCAGGTTCGAGGAAATGGATTTGGAAGTTGACCAGGCTTGATGACCAGAATCATTCTGTTCCCAGAAAATTAAAATTGAAGATCGCAATTTCACAGTTCGCCCAACTCTCGGATTCTGTCCCCCCGATTTCGGCCTTTCTAGAACTGCTGAATCACGCAGCTTCTCAGCGCACAGGGCGAGAGACGATTGCGACTCTCGCCTCGGAAGGGCCGCAGTGCACGAGTAATCGCTCGAGTATATTGCGCAATATTATTCATTCCAATTGTAAACGGTTCAGGCGGTCCTGACTTTACGTTTGGTTCCCCCCGAATTGTGGCCGAGGCTATATATAACTGAAGAAACTGGACTGAAAACGAGAGTTCCGTGTACGACAGACATTTTTTTTACTAAAAATCCGAAAAAAAAGAAAATATACATTTTTAATTAAATGATACTAATTTCAAGAAATATCAATGCTAAAATGTTGAAAAATATTGTTACTAGGGTATATTATATATTTCTTTAAACCTACAACTTAAATGTGTGTGTTTTTTGTTGTCGACAGAAGGCATTAAATGAGTCGCTATTAAGCTTCTGATTGCAAAAATAGTGAAAATAGAAAGGATTTTCTCTTCTACCTCGGACAATAGGACACCCCTCGGTAATTGGCTCCTCTGCCCTACGATAAAACTGTAAATCAAAATTTAATACATTTTTTGTTGAATTATTGTATCAGAAAATTGCAGTTATATACTGCAACCCTTTAGTTGTCGTGCCAAAGATCAGATCTATGAAAAAAAAAGTTTTTATTTGATTTCCGGAAAATGATTTGAAGTCGTTAAAATAACTTTTTTTGAAAAAAAGATTTTTAAACAAATAATTATATTTGAAGATGATTTACTTCTTTTCAAAATTGGAAACAGTAAAGTTGTAGGGAATGTTTTCCTTCCAAAAAATAAACTACGATTTATTAAAATCCAACCATTGTTAAAAAATTATTAAGAAACGACTGTAAGAAAAAAGTCAATTACAAAAACTGTTGTTAAAATAATTATTCTTTGTAAGTTTTAAACTTTTTTCATAACAAAATAATGTTTTTTATAAGAAATAACTGATAATATTATTACAATCCTTAAAATCATAGGAAACTAATTTTTCTAGAGACTTTTGGCACGACAACTACCTTTTGCATTTCCTTATATATATTATCCGGGGTTTGAATTTGATTATTCAAAATATTTTGAACATTTAGCTATAATTGACTAATTGAATATTCTACCAGAGTTTTTCCCGATCAGTACTTGTTAACGTCATTTGTGACACTCGTAATAAATTGATGCTAATAGAGTATTTATCTAGGTTATTCAATTATTTTATCGATATGGATCAATTAAAATGAATTTTTCTGTATTTGATACTTCACACTCTTTATCCTATCCCCCTTTTTTCGTGTTTTCGCTTAAATTCGAACTGAATTAATAGCACCCAATAAAAAATCCATCTATTTTTGGTTGAATCAAGTTAATTATTTTTGGTTGAAAAGCCTACTATTATATTCTTGTTTGAGAATTTGTTAAAATTTTGTTAAAAAGACTCTCTTCCTTGGTCGAAAATTCAACTGGTTTGAATAAAAAGTTCGTCCTTTTGGATTGAAAATTCATATTTTTTGGTAGAAAAGTCATCTTTCTTGGTCGAAAATGAACTTTTCTGGTTGAAAACTCGACTTTCTTCTAAAAAAAGTCGTCTTTTTGGATAAAAAATTCGACCTTTTGGATTGACAATTCAACTTTTGGTAGAAAAGACATCTTTCTTGATTAAAAATTAGCCTTTTTATTAAAATTCAACTTTTCGCATTGAAAATTCAACCGTCTTCTGAAAAATTCGTCTTTTTGGCTTGAAAATTGAAATATTTTATTAAAAATTCAAATATTATGTTGCAAATAAGTCTCGTTTGCTTGAAGGTTCAACTATTTGGTTGAAAATACATCTTTCTCGGTTCAGAATTAACTTTTTTGTAAAAAATTTATTTTTTCCAGTTTTCAAAGTCAACAACGTTTTTTTAATGCTATCGACTTTTTAGCTTGAAAACTCATATTTTTTGTTGCAAAATCATCTATTTTGGTAGAAAATCTTTCTTGGTTGAAAATTTATTTGTTTTAATTCGCCTTTTTTAAATGCAACTTGAAATCTTTTTTTTTTTGTTGAAATATCAACTATTATATTTTTCATTGAGAATTTATCTTTTTTGGTTGAAAACGAGGTCGAAAATGAACTTTTTTTTTGAAAATTCGACTATCTTCTAAAGAATTTCTCTTTTTGGCTTGAAAATACAACTATTTTGAAGTCTGGCTTTTTCATTATATGGATAATGAGATAAGCAAATCATTATATTCTGTATATTTATTTTGACAGTATCTAATAATTAAAAATATTTTGTTTATTTTCAAATTAGAGTGCTTTCTCGAATATTGAGTGTTTGACGGCTTTAAAAACGTTGATGGAAAACCTTGAATTCTCAGCCGGGGATTTGGCTGGACGTGGCCATTCTGTTGGGACCAGCTACGTGTAATGATTGCAATGATGCTCACGTAAATTTGGTACATTCGCTACTTGGAATTCCAATTCATACAATCAATAGTAACTGAATGAGAATACAAGTTGCTGCTTTGAATAGGGACATGTACTATCCAAACCAATTTTCCCTTCAGCTTTTATCCAATCACATCAAAAGCATCTGTTACATCAAAATAGTCTTAAATTATATCATGTTCCCAAAAGTGGTTAAAAATGTACAAGATATTTATGCACATTCTAGAAAATTTTCTCGAATATTCTGGAATATTATAGAATATTCGAAAATGTTTAAGATTGTTCTAGAATATTATCGAGTGTTCTGAAATTTTCGATGAATATTGAGCGTTCTTTTATTAATCAAATTCTCCGTCAATATTGAAATGTTCTTAACTTCTCTACATATATTACAGACTTCACACTCTTACCCGATTTCCCTTTTTTAATTCCTCTTTTTCCCCTGTTTTCAAGAAAATTCCCCTTTTTCTCGTTTTTTTGCTTAAATTCGAACGGAAGTAATAGAACCCAATAAAAAATTCAAATATTTTTTGTTAAAAGCTCATTATGGTTAATTGAAAAGTGTAATATTATATTTTTGGGCTAGAATTCATCTCTTTTGGTTAAAAATTCAACTTTTTTCTTCAAAAGTGATCTTTTTTGGTTAAAATTTCAACTGTTTTGTTGAAATCTTTAGATGCAAATGTAACTGTTTTTTTAACTCTTTGATGGAAAATGCAACTGTTTTTGGATAGAAAATACGTCCTTTCTGGGTTGAAGTTTCAAACAATTTCTGTAGAAAATTCGTCTTTATGGTTTGAAAGTTCAACTATTTTGGTAGCAAATTCAATCATTTGGTTGAAAGTGTTATTTTTTCTTGAAAATTAATATGTTTTGTCCGAAAATTCAACTATTTGATTGAAGATTCAATTGTTCAGCAGAAAATTAATTATTTTGGTTGAAAATTCAATTAATTTGGTTGAAAATTAAAATATTTTATTGAAATGTCAAATATTTATATTGAAAATTGAACTATTTTGATTGAATATTCAATTACATATTTTGTTGAAAATTAACTTTTTTTGTTGAAAATTAACTTTTTTTGTTGAACATTCATATTTCGGGTTGAAAATTCAGCTTTTTTGTAGAAAATTCGTCTTTTTGGCTTAAAAATAGACTAAATTGGTAGAAAATTCAACTATTCGGTTAAAAATGTACTTTTTGATTGAGAATTCATATTTTTTGTTTAAAAATTCAACTACTTGATTAAGAGTTGAACTACTTTCTTAAAAAATAATTTTTTTGTTATTCCTCATTTTAGTTGAATATTCATTTCTTTGATTGAAAATTTAACTATTTTCTTGAAAATTCTTTTTTTTTTTTAATTAAAAATTTATTTTTATACGTGAAAATTTAGTTATTACATTTTTTGTTGAATGTTAATCTTTTTGTCTTTAAAAGTCAACTGTTTTCTAAAATATTCGACTGTTTAGCTTGAAAACTTAACTCTTAATGAAAATTCGTCTTTTTGTGTTGAAAATTAATCTTTTTTGGTGTAAAGTCTTTCAACTTTTATGTAAAAAATTCAAATATCTTATTGAAATCTTGAAATCTTAACTAGAAATCTTATTAATTTAAAGCGTTTCAAATTTAATTTCCTATGGTAACTATATTAATTCAATGAATAAAATTTATTCGCCATATTATTTCTATTTTCGTGAAAAATCACCCTTTTTCCCTGTTTTGAGAGCATTTTGGGCTGTGAAATGTGAGATTATTTTGGACTTTTCTAGAATAATTTTAAGGTTTTTGAGTGTTTTGGATTGTGCTTGATTATTCGTACAATTGTAGAATATGCTTGTTTTTAGAATATTCTTGAATACTCAAGAATTTTCCAGCAAGTTCCAGATTCTCCTATTTATTAAAAAAATTTAGAACTTTTTGGAATTTTCTAAACTATTGTCAAATATTTGAAATGATCTAGAATACTCTGGAACTCTGTATCTAAATATTAAATCTACATCTAGAATATTGCGAAATAGGATATAGTTGTTACTGAAGTAACTGCAATGCGGTTTCTCGCTCGTTATTCTCGTTCTGCATCCCTTTGAGCATTTGACAGTTACACCACAGTAAAAAGTCCTGCGCCCTTTAGACTTCTACAACTTACTTCCGAGTCGCATTTATACTGCAAATTTTCAAAGCAACTCGTAGCCCAACTCCGTTAATTAGATTCTCGCTTTCCCGCTTACTTTTAAAGCTTTCCTGACATACAGAAATTAGGAAAGTATGTAATGTAATTTTAAAATTATAAATGCTCTTTTTAGTTTTTCATTGCTGTCTAGGGTACATAAACTTTTCGTTTAAATATGAAAAATAATGTTATGCATTTTAAAATTCTCTCTTGAGTGATGCACTCACTTGGAGTAAAATCTATAATTGCATAAAGGGGCCGTGCATAAATTACGTAAAGTCTTTTTTCTTAAATTTTGAACCATGTACGTTACGTATTTTATTTCTGACTAAATTTTTTTTCGTGAACTTTTTTCCAAAAATAAAGTAAAACGATTTGAGGTGCGGGAAGGTTACGTAAAATCTTAGTTGAATTTTCAACTAAAAAGATGAATTCTCAACAAAAAATGTAATAATTGATATTTTAACCAAGAAAAAAATGCATCCAAGATGTTGAATTTTCAATCTAAAAAGACAAGCTTTCTTTAAAATAGTTGAATTTTTAATCAAATAATTAAGCTTTTAACCAAAAAGATAAATTTCCAACCAAGAAGTTTTATTGTCTACTAAAAATACGAATTCTCTGAACAAAATACATAAGTTTTTAACTAAAGAGTTGAGTTTTCAACCAAATAATTAAATTTTCAACCAAAAAGATAAATTTTCAAGCAAGAAGATTAATTTTTTTACCAAAAAGGACGAAGTTTAAACAAAATACGTAAATTTCTAACCAAATAGTTCATTTTTAAACTATAAAGGTATATTTTTAAACTAAAAAGGTATATTTTTAAACTAAAAAGGTATATTTTTAAATTAAGAAGGTATATTTTTAACCAAAAATAGGATAGTAAAAATTTAATCTAAAAAAATTAATTTTAAATTTAAAAGGAAATTTGTCTACAAAAATGTTGAATTTTTAAGATAAAAAGAAGAATTTTCTATATAAAACAGTTACATTTTCAACCAAAAAATATGAAGTTTCGGTAAAAACTTAATTTTCAACCAAAGAGTTAAATTTTTAGTTTAAAAAAATCCATTTTTATCCCAAAAAAGGAATTTGAAACAAAGTAGTTCAATTTTTTCAACCAAAGAGTTGAATTTTCCACTACGAATATAAATCCTCAACGTAAAAAATTAATTTTTAGGAGGTAGTTCAAGTTTCAACCAAGGATTTGAATTTTCAATCTAAAAATATGAATTTTCAACAAAATAATTAAATTTTCAACCACGAGGAATAATTTTCTATAAAATAAGAAAAAATTTAACAACTTTTCAGTAAAAAAAAATAATTTTCATCAAACAAAAAAAAACGTTTTGCACAAAATAGTTAAATTCTCAACAAACAAATTCAATTTTTGATTAAAATAATGAACTTGCAACTAAAAAAATTATTTTTCAATAAAGTAGTTGAATTTTCTACTATACTGTTAAATTTTCGAGCCGGAAATGTGAATTTTCTACAAAACAGTTATACATTTTCAACAAAAAAGTTCATTTTCAATCTACACAGATTAATTTTTAATTAGACAGTTCTAGTTTTAACCAAAAAAGATTTCATCAAAAAGAGATGAATTTTCAAACCAAAAAACAAAAAAATGTCGATCAATTGTTGAAATTTCAAGCCAAAAAGACATTTTAAGCCGGGAACAAATTGTGAAACTATACATTCGTTAAACTAAATACTAATTGGAATTTATAAGGAAAAAACCTGATTTTTTCGACTTCTTCCAGACTATTTATTCAGAATTGTATAATAACGTTTCCGAATCGGACAGATTTCCTCATCAGATAACGTTTTACATTTCGTAGAATTTAAAAAGTTGTTTTGTGGGAAAATAGTCATGTTTTTTTCGGAACAAATTACAGTCAAACTCGGATTCAACGTAGGACGGCCCTATATTTGTTTATTGATTTATTATTTTTTTAATTTACATTTTTTATATTTAATGTACTAGGTACCACAGTAAGCATATTGGATTACACTGAAAAATATATGTTTACAATACAATCTGTTTAACTTTTGTTTTTTAGTGATTCGCAGATTTGAAAATATCTTGCGTAATTTCCACAACCGCAAAAAGAGATCCGCATTTGATATTTTGCTCATTTCCATCGTTAAATGGTAATTAAAAATTCCTGGTTCAGTGATTCGAGGATTTCTATAATCATGACGGTTTGAAGGCTGGAAACCACCAGAACCGGAAATCAGAAGGAGTTTCCATCCTTACAGGAAGATCGGTTTTCTCCTCTTTCTACCCTATCCATTACATCCGTCCATTCATAATTCATACTGTAGAAAATTTAGCCTATGCTTCAGTATCTCCTTTTGAAAGTTCAAGAAGCCCTGTATAAGCATGGCACTTTATCAGGTCAGGATCTTTTTAAGAATGGTTTATTATTTCAGAAAAAGAAAAAATAATTGTAGGAAAGATGATATAGGTTTGTTGTTAAAAATAGTGTTCAAATAATCAGAAAACATTGAAATTTGCACTATTTTTGTAATATCTTTAAAAAATAGTCAAAGTATGCGCGCGGCGCATGAAAAAAAAGGGTACCGTAGCCTATTAAGGCGTTAATTAAGTTGTTCAAACCTGCCCCTCCCCTATTCCCCCTATATTCCCCTAATTCCCCTCCCCTCACTTCTCGCCATCCCTAGCCCTCACTTCTCTTCCCCTACTGACAATCATTTCTAATCATTTTCCTTACTTACCTTCACATAGTCTATTCGCCCACCCTACTTTCCCCGCACACCCTCTGATTTGCCTCCCTAATTTCCCCTCACTTCCCCTACCCTCATTCTCCCTACTTTCCCATCCCTAATTCCCCTTATCTTCCCTTACTCCCCCTCATTTTTTCTAATTTTCCCTACTTCCCATCCCCTCGCCACCCCTATTTCCACTCATTCGTGCTATTTCCCCTCTTTTCTTCTACTTTACTTCCCCGCCTCCTAATTTCACCTAATTTTACCAACTTCCTCCGAATTCATTTCCCCTTATTTCCTTTAATTTCCTCAATTACGGCTCGTCTCATTTCTCCTATTTGACCTACTTCCCCTCTCCATTTATCTTAATCCCTCTTACTTTCTCTCCGCCATTTCCCCTTATTTTCCTCTCCTTATTTTTCCTCATTTCACCTACTTCCCCTCCACCCGTTTCCCCTCACTTTCACTCCTTGAAAAAAGTTCGATGGACAGACACCAGACCGAAACTATAAGGGCTTCTGGCCAAGGCTAGGAAACCCTAAAAATGGACAAAATGACCTCGAAGAACTCGTAGATTTTGGCGCTTGTAAATAAATAATTGCCAAATTACAAAAAAACATTTTGAAATTGATTGGGAGAAAAATGTTTGGTCAGAAAAAAAACCGGGAATTTCAAATTGGCTGATCACTGGACACCCTGATTATACTACCATTTTATTCAATTAAAAAAAGGAATATAACTGAGTAACTAAATTTATATATAATTGTATTTTGATCAATCTTATAGTCACCACTAATTCATTTTGCGAAGTGTCTTTTTGTTTCAAAATTTATGATATTTTCGAAAATTAATACATTTTATGTTTTAGGAATCATTACCGAATATATATTCATTTTTCAATGCATTATTGTATAAAAGATGCCTAGAGAAATATAAATATGAAAAATTTAGTCGAATTGATTTAAAATAAACATTAAATTAATATAAGGTTTAAAATTGAGTTTAAAAACGTTTAGAAGAGAAATCAACGCACTTGTAAAAGTCAAGATTTTATGTTTTCAAGTATAGCATTTTTTTATATTTGTTAAATTTTTTATTTAAATACAATTCTTTTAAGATCTAAATGTAATCTTCTTTATTATAAACCATTTTATGTACCAAAATCAGAGCAAAAAAGCTCACAAATCAAAATTAGATTTTCAACTATCTCTTTTCCGGCTCATTAGATACAATTATATAACAAAAGAAATCAGGGATTATTTATAGGAAAACTTCGGGTTTGAACAATAGAAACTTGTATTAATAAAAATTAACTGCAGGTTTGCCTATGAATACCATTAAGATTTATTTGAATTGAGGCATTTTTGATTTATCATTGCTTAAAGCATGTTTTGAAATTAAAATTTTTTAGAAATATATGATTTTTTGGGTTATTGCTTTTCCTGCTTGGAAAGTGTGATAATCTGAATAGATAAGTTCAGAATGAACCATACATACAATCGTGCAATATTGTTCTCAAATAATAGAACTTTTCTATACTTAATTAAAATATTTCATTTGTCTATGATTATTGAATTTTCATCCCATTTCGCGATTTAAATTATTCAAAATCTCGAAATACTTTATTTTTATTCAGAAATTTGGTTTTCAAAATACAAAGGTAAAGAAAAGTGTCACATTTATCATTTATGTGCATTATACAATAGAGGAAAACTCAACTAACTGTAACAGTAATATGAAATAAATGGGCGTAAATTATATTTTAACATAGCTTAAAACATAACCATTTTTTAAAACTTTCGAAGCGTTATTAAAATCGCAGTGTTTAATGAAAAAATTAGAATTTACCTCATATAGTTAATTTTTTATAAAACTTTTCAGAAGTTAAGCCCTTTTTTACGCGAAATTTTCAGGGAGAAAATATGTCAGAACCTGATTCGCATATCTGTACTTTAAATCCGGATTTTTTTTATTTTTCTGCCTACGATCTCCAAAGCAACGAATTTCAAAGTCAAATTTTATATATTTGAGCAGAAAAAATTGAAAAAGGGCACAAATTCGGCAAAGTGTTTTAAAAACAGAACCTTATTTGAAAGTTTTAATTTTTTCTTAATTAAACACTGCGATTTTACTAGCATTTCGAAAGTGTAGAAAAATGGTTATGTTTTAGTCATTTATTAAATACAATTTTCGATCATTATTTCATATTAAGGTAGTTGTTGTGCCAATAATGAGGTTTCTGGAAAACAAATTTCTATTATTTCAAGAAATAAAATTATATTTCAGTCATATATTATGAAAAAGCATGATTTTTTTATGAAAAAAGTTTAAAACTTACGAAAAATAATTATTTTACCAATAGATTTTTTAACTAAATTGTTTGTTTCTTTCGCTTTTCTTACCAACTAAAAAAAATCTTTTAACCATTTCAGCAATTGAAAAATTTACTTTCAAAACTGAAAACAGTAGATCTGTAGATAATGTTTTATCCGAACAAATTTATCTTCACTATTCAAATTCAACACTTTTTCAAAAATTGGTAATAAGCGATAGTAAATAAATTTAAATTGCAAAAAGCTTGCTTAAAATTAACGTTTATTTAAGTTTAAAAATTTGTAAATTAAAGATTATAGGTTTTATTTAAAATGACATTATCCGTAATATTATTTTAATTCTTAAAAAAATAGATAAACTATTTTTTCAGGGGTCTGATTTTTTTCACGACAACAATATTAAAATTACTTTTGCTCATTTTATATAAAAGTTTAAAGAATGTTGAATAATTAGGATAATCAAATTTCTAAATTAAAATAAATTCATTTAATTCATTTATGTATTATTATTATTATAACGAAATAATTATCAATGGTGTTATCATCATATTAATAAATTCATAATTCATATAAATAATATTTAATACTAATGTACCAATATGCTTGGCTTGGAATGTGGCGGAAGAATCACCATTTATTTTTTAATTGCAGCAGAACGTATAATGAAAAACGAATTTTTAATTGCGAAGCCAGTGATTACAGAATTGCAAAAGCTCTTCACAATTTTGATTTAATCGACAATTGAATCTCGCGATAGAGCAATCAGAGAACGAAAACCGAACACTAGCATCCAATATATATTCCGCGTTGGAACACTCACCGCAAAATAATTAATGTTTGCAAAGAGAATCCAAACGTAATTAATTGTACTTGAATTTCCAGGTGCTATTTCACTTTACTATAGAAATTCATTCTCACACGAAAAAGAGCTTATTGCACTAAATCATATTATGGTAAGGAGGGGCAGCGCCGACCGGTGGGGCAAAGGCGATTTTGCTTATAACATCGCTATTATTTAACAATTTTAATCTGTTTTGTTGAGCATTAATTTTTTTGGATTGAATATTCATCTTTTGGTAGAAAACTTTTCTTTTTTAGTTAAAAGCTTTTTAACTAAAATTCTACTATTTTGTTGAAAATTTAAATGTTTTGTTGAGCATTAACTTTTTTTAATTGAAAATTCATCTTTTTTAATTGAAATCTAATTCTTTTTACCTAAAAGTCTACCATTTAATTGAAAATTCAACTGTTTTGTTGAGCATTCTCTTTTTTTTTTATTGACAATTCATCATTTGGTAGAAAAGTTTTTTTTTAAAGCTAATTCTTTATAACTAAAATTCTACTATTTAATTGAAAATTGGACTATTTTGATAGAAAGTAATTTTTTTTTTGAAAATTCAACTGTTTTGTTGAACATTCATCTTTTGTGATTGAAAATTTACTTTTTGGTAAACAAGTTTTCTTTTTTTGGTTGAAAGTTAATTTTTTTTAACTAAAATTCTACTATTTTGTTGAAAATTTAACTTTTTTGTTGAGCAATAATTTTTTTGAATTAAAATTTATCTTTTTTGGTTGAAATCTAATTCTTTTCAACCAAAAGTCTACCATTTAATTGAAAATTCTACCATTTTGTTGAAAATTCAACTGTTTTGTTGAGCATTAATTTTTTTGGATTGAATATTCATCTTTTGGTAGAAAACTTTTCTTTTTTAGTTAAAAGCCTTTTAACTAAAATTCTACTATTGTCTTGAAAATTTAAATGTTTTGTTGGGCATTAATTTTTTTGAATTGAAAATTCATCTTTTTTGGTTGAAATCTAATTCTTTTTAACTAAAAGTCTACCATTTAATTGAAAATTCTATAATTTTCTTGAAAATTCAACTGCTTCGTTGAGCATTAATTTTTTTGGATGGAATATTCATCTTTTGGTAGAAACGTTTTCTTTTTTGGTTGAAAGCTAATTATTTTTAACTAAAAGTCTACTATTTAATTGAAAATTCAACTATTCTGTTAAAAAGTAATTTTTTGTTGAAAATTCAACTGTTTTGTTGATCATTCATCTTTTTGGATTGAAAATTTATTTGTTGGTAAACAAGTTTTCTTTTTTTGGTTGAAAGCCAATTCTTTTTAACTAAGAGTCCACTATTTCATTGAAAATTCTACTAAAAAGTAAAACTAGTTTGTTAAAAAGTAATTTTTTCGAATTTCAAATTCACCCTTTGGCAGAAAAGTAATAGTTTTTGATTAAAAGGTAATTCTTTTCAACTAAAAGTCTACTGTTTAATTAAAAATTTTACTATTTTGTTCAAAATTCAACTATATTGGCAAAAAGTAATTTTTTGTTCAAAATTTAACTGTTTTGTTGAACATTCATATTTTTGGATTAAAAATGTATCTTTTGGTAGACAAGTTTTTTTTATGAAAGCTAATTCTTTTCAACTAAAAGTCTACTATTTAATTGAAACTTTTAATAATTTGTTGAATATTCATCTTTTGGTAGCAAAGTTTTATTTTTTGGATAAAAGCTAATTCTTTGTAACTAAAAGCCTACTCTTTAATTGAAAATTCAGCTATTTTGTTAAAAAGTTATCTTCTTGGTTGAATATTCCATTGTTTTGTTGAAAATCCTTCTTTTTGTACAAAAAAATTAATCCTTTTGGATTGAAAATTCATCTATTTTGATTTAAAGTTATTTAGTTTTTAATGAGAAATCTACTATTTTGTTATATTCGTTCTTTTGGATTGAAAATTCAACTTTTTTGTTAAAAAGTCACTTTGTTTATTTAGAAACTTATTCTTTTTATCTAAAAATCTACCATTTAATTGACAATTCTATTATTTTGTTAAAAATTCATCTATTTCGTCAAAATGTCATTTTGTTGGTGAAAAATTCTACTGTTTTGTTGAAAATTCGTCTTCTTGGATAGAAAATTCGTCCTTTTGGATTGAAAATTAATTTTTGTTGGTTGAAAGTTAATTCTTTTTAATTAAAAAGTCTACCATTATATTTTTGGTTCAGAATTAATCTTTTTTTTGTTTGAAAATTGAACTGTTTTATAGAAAATTGATCTGCTTACGTTAAGGATTCAACTATTTAGTTGAAAATTAGTCTTTTTTCGAGTCATTGAACTGTTTTTGGTTTAAAATTAAATTCATTTTTGGTTGAAATATCCACGATTACATTTTTATTGAGAATTAATCTTGCTTCGTTAAAAATTCAATTATTTGCTTGAAATTTGAACTGCTTTGTTAAAAATTCTTTTTGTTGTTAAAGATTCATCGTTTTAGTTGGAAATTCATCTCTGATGGAAAGTTGAACTATTTTGTTGAAAATTCCTTTTTGCATTGTTTTAAAAAACAAATATGTTTATTGAAAACCAAATTACGTGAATGGAATAAAAGATTGATGAAAATGTATGTTTAATCCAAACAAAGACATTTGTTAGAATACACTTTGATTTAAACAAATCGTATACTTACATTTAATTAAATTTGTTCGATTTAAACAAATTTTCTTTAATTCACACAAAATTTTATGAAGTAAAATGTTTGTTTATTTTGAACATATTTATTGTTCAATTTAAATAAATTTTGTTTGAATCAAATGAAACTTGTATTTATTCAAGCGAAGTTTCTTTAATTCAAATGCACGTGTATTGGAAGTTTTTTTTCCAAACAAGTACATTAAATTAAAGTGTCATTTTTTAGTTTTTTATTAGAAGAAACAATTATTGTCTAATTGACATGTAGTGTGTTTCATCAAAATTGTTGTCAAATGAAAATTATTATTATTATTGAAGAAAGCGAAAAAAAATTTAATTGTATTTCAAAAAATGTCCTACTTTTTCCTCTTTTTTAAAGTATGTATGTATTTTCTACATTCCGAAAATCAGCTCAAGTCACCCTAACAACTTGTAATATAAATCCGATTTTATGACCCCATGAATGGGATCAATTATCACTGCGGTCAGGTGTAATTGAGGGTAAAAGTTAGTGACCTGATCTAATCTCTTTCAAGGATTCTGTCTTAATTTCCCTGAACTTTGTACAGAATTTTTCGGGAAGCAGATTTGATATTTTCATTTTGGGTCAAATCGTTTCCTCTTTTTTTTTTTACAAAATAGTTATAACCATTTTAATGAGGTAAATTTGGTAAATCTGACGCGGAATTTTACAAATTTTTAGAAGAAAAATGTGTCCAATCACTTGAAATGTCACAAATGAAATCATTCAGTTTAAAATGCGTAATTTAAAAATATTTTAGGTAGTTTAACTATTTTGTATTTTTGGTTTTTATTTTTAAGTGTATAAGTTAATTAATGATTTTTAAAACTGAATTGTAGTTCAAAATTTAGAAATTGAACAATAATTGATTTTACAAGACGATTCTTAATCTCTTTAAAATTAATGAATTTACGGGTTTTAATATTGAAAATTAAAACTGTTTTAATTCGAAAGCCTTAGTAGTGTATTAAATTTGTAAGTCAGATTAAAACGTTATGAACTATTTGCAATTTTTAAATCATTCCAAATTAATAGATTCATAATTAAATGTTTTTATTCAATTTCAAAAATTATTCAAATATTATTTCAGCCTAAAATATTCAATTTGAATTTTTTTAATAACAAAAAAAAAAATTGGTGTAATATTTAGCAATATTTGAATGTTCTTTTAAAATAAGCATTAATAAATCAAATATTCAAAACTAAACAATTTGAAACTGAATTTTTTGAAATAGAATGCCCTGAATCGTTAAAATATCAGACTGCTATATTTAAATTTAGGTCGTGACAATTTTAATTCAATTAATTGTAAAAGTATTAAACATAAACCAAATAAGAAAATCCAACTGTTTTTGGTTAAAAGGTTTTTTGTTGTTGTTGAAAAGTTTATAATTATATTTCTGGCTGAGAATTATTCTTTTTTTATTAAAACTGTTATTACATGGTTAAAAATTTAATTATTTTGTTGCAGATTCAACAATTTTGTTGTTAGTCATCCTTTTCGGTAGAAAATTCAACTATTTTGTTGAAAATTTAACAGTTTGGTAGAAAATATCGTGTTTTTTTTTGCTTGAAAATTCCACAAATTGTTTAAATTTTTTTTCTTTTTTCACTGAAAAATTTTTCTGGGTTGGAAATTCCACTTCTATTTTTGTCTGGAAATTGAATTTTTTTTAGTTGAAAATTCAACAATTTGGTAGAAAATTAATCTTCTTGGTTTAAAATTGATCTTTTTCGTTGAAAATACAACTATTTTGTTGAAAATTCGTCTTTTTGGTATAAATTCAATTTTTTTAAATTTAAAAATGCAACAGTTTGGTTCTCTATAAATTTGAAACAGTAAACCTTTTTTCTAATACAAGTTAGTGGTTACATTCTAGCTATGAATCAGCTATTTTTATTGATAATTTAGTAAAACTTATTAATTTATCAGTGAAAATAATTTGTTCCTAGCTAGAATTCAGTCACTGATTAAAATTGGTAACGAATCTACTGATTCAAATTTACAGATTTGAAAATTAATCTGTTTTGGTTGAGGATTCAACTATCATGTTGAAAATTAGTCTTTTTTTTTAATTTAACTGTTTTTGGTTTAAAATAAAAATCTTGTTTTTTCAAATATCAATTTTGTTTTTTTCGAGAATTCTTATTTTTTGTTGAAAATCAACTACTTAGTAGAATAATGAACTACTTTGTTCAAAAAATTTTTTTTTTAATTTGGTGCTTTTGTGTGCGGAATTTAAAGCATTTCAAATTCTATTTAATATAGTACCTCCACTAATTGAAGATTGAATTGTTTTGTATAAAATTAGTTAACTTTTTGGTTGAAAGTTCAACTGTTCTCTTGAAAAATCATATTTTTGGATTAAAAATTGAATTGTTTTGTGGAAAATTAATTTTTTTCTTAAATTCGTCTCTTTTATTTGGCAATGAAACTATTTTTTTGGGCATTCATTTTTTTTTTTAATTCAAACTATTTTGTTGAAAATTCGTTTTTTTTTTGTTTTAAAAATTCAACTATTTTGGTAGAAAATTCAGCTGTTTCTTCAAAAATTAACGTTTTTGTTGAAAATTAAAAAAAAATTGTTGAAAATTCAACTGTTCTCTTGAAAACCACATTTTTGGATTAAAAATTGAATTGTTTTGTGGAAAATTCATTTTTTTTGTTTTAGAATTGGTCTCTTTTTGCAACTATTTTGTTGGGCATTCATTTTATTTATTTATTTTTTAATTCGTTGAAAATTCGTCTTTTTGGGTTGAAAATTCTACTATTTGGTTGAAAATTAACTTCTTTGTTAGAAATTCAAATTCTCGGGTTGGAAATTCAACTATTTTCTTGAAAATTCCTTTTTTTGGTAGAAAATAAATCTTCTTGCTTGAAATTTGACCCTTTTGGTTGAAAATAATACTATTTGGTTAAAAATTAATTTAGTTTGTTGAAAATGCAAAATTTTGCTTAAAATGTTCGGAATTTAAAGCATTTCAAATTCTATTTAATATAGTACCCCCACCAATTGAAAATTGAATTGTTTTGTATAAAATTAGTTTTTTTTTGCTGATGTTTCAACTATTTTAGTTGAAAATTCATATTTTTGGTTTGAAAATTCAACCATTTTGGTAGAAAATTCGGCTATTTGTTAAAAAATTAACGTTTTTGTTGTTGAAAATTCAACTGTTCTCTTGAAAAATCATACTTTTGGATTAAAAATGCAATTGTTTTAAACTTCGTCTCTTTCATTTGACAATTCAACTATTTTGTTGAAAATTAACTTCTTTGTTAAAAATTCAAATTTTCGGGTTGAAAATTCAACTATTTTGTTGAAAATTTCTTTTTTGGTAGAAAATCAATCTTCTTGCTTGAAATTTGATCGGTTTGGTTGAAACTACAGTCTGATATTTATCGGAATACAGCAAATTAAAATGAACAATGGTGTTCAAGGAACTGGATGGAATTTATAAATGAAAGTTTGAAACATAAATTCCTTTTCACTCTCCTAAAAATTATGATTAATTACAGTGCCAGTTGTTTGAAATTCACGCGTTTGCAACGGTAATTATGCAATCAGCATAAACCGGCGTAAGAAAATAATATGGAATGGTTTCAGCTGCTTTGGAGAAGCAAGAAAATTCCAAGTACGAGTATGTGGCATAAGCAGGAATCAGGATGGTCTTTAAAACTAAAGAAAGCAAACTAGCCCACTCGGAAGAATTTTTTTCTTGTATTAAAGAACCGTTTCTTTAACATACTTTTTTTCATTTAATCAAAAATAACTTTAAAATTAGGAAAGTCATTTTAAATTGAAGATGATTGTTCATTGGAAGAAAAAAACACTTTGCTGAGCCAAAGAACTTTCTTTAAATCAAAAAAGTTCTTTGAATCAAAGAAAAATTTCTTGGACTGTGAACAAATGAATATTTTTCTATGGATAAAAAAAATTCTTTGAATCAAAAGACAATTTTTGGATTCCCAGAAGCTTTTCTTTGACTGAGAGCAAATTAATCTTTTTCATTGATTTAAAGAAATTTTCTTTGAATCGAAGAATCTTTTTTCTGAGTTTATAGTTTTGCATGGCATGTGTGGAGCATATAGACCAAGAAAATTACAGTTTGGTTAACGAGGTGAAAGAAGGCGGAGAATTTCGCCTGGATTACCAGTAATAAATTTTGCCACAACGACCTTTCCCTGTTAATCTTACAACGTACCTTCAATACCGGTCTTTCGTTTTGGTAAAGACCTAAAAATAAAAATAAAATAAATAAAAAAAAACCTTCACGACAAGAACCGTCGCAATCGGTGCACTTCGATTGATATCAATAAAGTCGCCGAAAGTATCCTCGTTAACATGTCTTTCGGATTTTAATTTGAGCAAGATTCATGACTTCATTCCAATTTTGTTGAGAATTCTTTTCTTATTTTTTAAATTGTCTATGGGTGATTTACTAGTAGATTGGACTTTACACACTTTCCCGAATCCACTCTTTTCCCCCGTTTTAAAGAATTCCTCTTGTGTCTTCTTTTTTCAAGAAACTTACTTTTTTCTTCTTCATTTTTTCGCTTAAATGCGAACTATATAAATAGAACCCAATAAGAAAGCCCAACTATTTTTAGTTAAAATTTAATTCCTTTTTGGTCAAAAGTTCTACTATTTTTGTGTTGAAAATTGAGTTATTTTGTTGAAAATTCATGTTTCTTGGTTGAAAATAAATTTCAACTATTGTAGAGATTGAAGATTTAATCTTTTTTTGTTTTGTTTGTTAAAAATTTATTTATTTCGTTGCAAATTCAACAATTTTGTTGGTCATCATTTTTGGTGGAAAATTCATCTTGGTTGAAAAATTAACTTCTTTGTTGAAAATTTATCTTTTCGGTGTTTAAAAGTCTACACTTATATTTTTGGTTTATAACCATTTTTTTTTGTTAAAAAATATTATTATTTGTTTGAAAATCGAAATATTTTGTTGAAAATTCAACAATTTTTTTGGAAATCGTCTTTTTGGGTTGAAAATTCAACTATTTGGTTGAAAATGAACTTTTTGGTTGAAATTCTAATTTTTTTGTTGAAAATTCAACTGTTCTTTTGAAAAATCATATTTTTGGATTAAAAATTTAATTGTTTTGTGAAAATTCATTTTTTTGTTGTTTTAAAATTCGCCTCTTTCATTTGACAATTCAATTATTTTGTTGGGCATTATTTTTTTTTTAATTTACACTATTTTGTTGAAAATTCTTCGTTTTTGGTTGAAAATTCTACTATTTTGGTTGAATCTTCATAATTTTTGTTCAAAGTTCGTCTTTTTGGTTTGAAAATTCAACTATTTGGTCAAAAGTTGAATT
>JAABKJ010007545.1:160452385-160508135 GCA_011634705.1 Andricus grossulariae
GTTTCATTCAAATTGTTGAATTTTCAAGCCAAAAGAAGAGTTTTCTACAAAAGAGTTCATTTTTAACACAAAAATATGAATTTATCAAAAAAATACATTAATTTTCAACTAAAAAAATTAATTTTTCAACCAGAAAAATTAATTTTTCACAAATTTATTCAACCAATTTTTCAAAGAATTTTCAACCAAAAAATGCGAATTTTCCGTAGAAGAGTTGAATTTTCAATCCAGAAGGACGATTTTTAAACAAAAAAGTTTAATTTTTGATAAAATAATAGTAAACTTTTCAACCAAAAAGAATTAACTTTTACTTTTTTTCAAGTTGGATTTTCTGATTGGGTTCTATTAATTTAGTTCGCATTTAAGTGGAAAAACGAAAAAAAAAAAAAAAAAAAAAATATAGGGAAAAGAGGGAAATGGGCCCAGGGCTCAGATACTACTGGAAAAGTTCAGCCCCTTGACGTCTACGGATTTCGCATATGGAAAAATTATGTGCGACATTTTTCAGATTCACTTATACAGTTAGACTATGATTTAAATCTGCACATACGAAATAATGTTATGAAGTTACAGTCATTAGTACATAATCAATTATATTCACCAAGGTATCACAGTCTTTTTAAGTACTCTAGGTTTAAAAGTGGTTACGTTGCAGAAAAACCATGAGAATTTGAGAATCCGGCAGACTTTTCCTTCAAAACATTTTCCAACACATTATGTGAAATTGAAGGATGTCAAAATGTAGCCGCTATTAGATGTTCGTGGTGCAAAAAATCGTTGTGTTTTAAACATTTCTTCGAAGAGCATCACTACTGTACCATGTACAATGAATAAACAAGTCTGATGATGATTGTTGGTCTGATAAATTTTATTTTTTTATCACGTGTAACATATATTTTTTCAGATTTTTCAGCTTGAATGTACACTCACTTGGTAATTTTATTTTATACTCGTAAATTCCTTTGGGGTAGTTTACCATCATAAAAAATGTCCACTCAAATGACGAATTTACATTATTCTACTTTCTTTATGAAGAAACATTTCTGCGCGGTTTTGTATGCACAACTTCCTTTATTTAGCAGAAATATAATAAAATGCACTTAAGGGTGGTTACCCCCTATAACGTAATTTCTTGGAAAAATGCAAAAACACGTAAACTTTATTTTACAATCGTGTGCAACATATATTTTTTTCAGATTTTTTGGGTTGAAGTCATGAACCCTTAAGGACATTGTTCGAGTTGGTTTGATTGTGAAAGATTCAGTTATTATATGTGAAACAATTAAATGGGTATTTGTTACCACACTTTTCGGGGGTGGTTTTCATCCCCTTAAAACCATTTTGGCGACTTGAGAAAAAACACGTGTCGCTTAGTTTTACGAGTACTACAGCATATATAAGAACGAAGAAAATCGGAGGGGGACACCTACCTAGGGTTCCTGTCAGTTCGCATTGTAGAAAAAAAATTATAAAAACGGGAAGTTACTTGAAAGCAAGGGAAATATGAGAATTTTTCAAAAAAAGGGGAAAGGAGCATAATAGGGAAAAGAGTGTGAAGTCGGAAATATGATAGTGATTTTCAAACTTATCAAGTAGTTATTGAACTGTACCGTTGCATGGCCATCTTTCGCAAAATTCGAAAACTTTGTGAAAATTTATCATCAGGTAACGAAATAAATGTTATCTAAGTTCATAACGTTACTTCCGCTGACCTAGAGCACCTCTAACCCTGTTGCCAACTGCAGTTTTTGGTGCGTGCCCCCCCCCCCTTCCTTCAAATTGATAACCTAGTTTATGGATGACCCCTTAAGGTGGGATTTGAACCGCTAAAATGACGTTAAACGGTTTCTATTTTTATTGTGTAAATATTTCAGACCGCGATATGGTGAGTAAATGCTGTATCGGAGCGAAAAAGTCCTTGGGCTACTGAAAATTGAAACGCGGCTATTTATAGACGTAAATTGTAGTTGGTGTTGAATTTACGAAATAATTTTTAGTGTTACGCGCTAATTGCCTGCAGCTTTGTGTGTGAATATCTCAGACCATGATATGGAGGGCAAATTCTGTTTCAGAGAGTTAAATCTCTTGGGTCACATAAAATTGAAACGCGTCTATTTATAGACATAAGTATGGTGCGAGTTGAGAGAGGTAAGAGTGCGAAGGTTATAGGTGATGAGAGTGCAGGTTTAGACTTTCCTTTACAATGCTTTGGCTACAGTGGCACATTACAATTTGGCAAAGATGGCATCACTATTTTAATTTATACCTCAGTAGTACCTGATTCGTGAAATTGGAGTTAGTGTAAATTTCGAAGAATGATATTCCTTGGGTCAAATTTAATTTCAGTTTAACTCGAATGAAAATACTTCGACTTGGGTTGCATTTCATTGACTTAAAGTGTTATTGAAAGTCTTTATAAATCGGAACCCGTGGACTTTAGCGAATAAAAATAACTGCCATTTTTCCTTAAAAAGATTGAAAGTATCATTTTCTATATGTATCTAGTAAACCGTTGGAGATAGGATAAAATAGACAACATTTTCAGATTTGCCATCTAAAGAATATAATTAGTGCAGGAAAACAAATTTATTAATGCATACAAAATAATTACCATGAAGGTAAATAATATAAACATTCTGTAAAATTGAAAGCGGATTGGTGATGACCATCTGATGCTTCGGAAGCCTGTTGGGATAAGCTGGGATAAGTTTGGCCAAGTTGGACTTCAACTCATAAAATAAAATATCGCTCGCGGCCAGGGGCGAGACTTAGAAATCGTATTGAGCAGATGGTGGCTATGTCTTGATTGTGGGACAATTAAAGACTTCGCCAGGACGAATTATTTGTGCTCGGGAATTTATTGTTTATCGAATATATTCACACATAAATCTGTCCTGGATCGTAGCGTAGCATGCATGCACTGATTTTTTTTTCTCCAATGGATGACATTTCTCGACAGAAAAGAAATAGCTGTAAAGTAACTTGAGAATATATTTTTGAGCGAAAATGCGTTTTTCATGCTCACGTCACGGTACAACTTCTGGCACTTTTTTCCAATTGAGATTCAATGACGTTTGATCAAACACGGAGCGCTTGAGCTTGAAAGAGCAGTGTACTCTTAGTCGACGTCTGCAGACGCCGGACTCAACGTTGCTTAGTATCCGTCTACGTCCACCTTCTTCTCCTGCCGTTTCGATCCATCAATGACGCGATGAAAGGTACACGAGATACGGAGAAATCTAATACCAAAATGGATTTAGACATTATAGGATACAGCTAGGGAGAAGTACGCGGTGATGGGAATCAGATAAATCCGTCATATCGGTGCCATTTCCCCTGACGACGCATTGAAATGAACTTTAAAATATAGCATCCGTGACTCGTTCAACGTTCATGCTATTGCGATAAATCGGGAATCCCGGAAGTGCTGCGTGCCATTCGTAATTATACGGGATAGCTCGAAATTACATGTTCCGCCAGAGCTTCCTGATTCGCTATTCAAATTCAGTGATTTTGATTTCACTTTTGACTCACCATCCACTATCCACCAGCTGTACTCCTGCTTTTCCCCTGCATATTATACAATTTGCCATGTGTTCTCTACATCTGAATGCCGATTACGATTCTCTCGATTTCAACAAAATATTGTCTCGAATATTTTGATGGATGGTAATCCTCTTGGGCTTTCAAATTTTCGTGAAAATAAAATCTTAACGTTCAGTGAACAGTTCTTTACATCAATTTGTTGGGATCCAGATTCATCGCATTCAAGGTGGAGTAAATTCTAGTTCATTAAACCAAGTTTGACTCAAGTTATGTAAATGCAAGTTAAATGATCTCAATCGCATTAGCTTCTAGTAAATTACACTAAATTAAAAATAATTCAAAATTATTAATACTGCAAAAATACTATATGTATTTTTCGAGGCAACATTAACAAGTTAGTCATTACTTTCATGAAGTAATGCATATGTTTCTGGTACTTCAGTTTTGCAAACATCTGCAAATTATTATTGAAAACAATCTCGTGTTAAAACATGTGCTTAAATAGATTAAATTTCTTATATTATTGTAAGAGGAAGATAGAGAATTGTTTTATAAACTAATTCATTTTGTGAAATAGCTGTACAAGTGGATTTGTCCTTAATTTCTTATTTTTTGAGATTTAATAAAAATTCGGATTTTGTTCTAAAATCCACAAAAAATAACTCATAAATCTCCAAAATTGTGTTTGTAAATAATGGCCCACTACCTGTATCTGAAACATTAATAAAACAATGCTTTCGAGTAAACTATTGAGAGGATTTTAAAAGCACTTAAACCCGTATGAAAGTCTTTCCAAACAGATTAAATGTTTTTTAAGTTTCTTTCGCGAAAGATGAAGTTTCTAGGCCAAGAAGAAATATTCTTGGCCTTTCATCCTTTTTGCTTTCATCCCACAATTTTTTTCTCCCTTTCGAACCCGGAGAAAATACTTTTCATTGTATTCTTGAAAAAGCTAAAGTACTACCCTTTTCCAAAAGCTCATCAAAACAGCTTCTTCGAATTTTTTATTTGCTAGAGTGTAAATCAGTAACTTTTTAGTAGGAAAGTTAAGATCAACGTAATAGCTTTTTAAAGGAAATAGATATAAATATATCCTTCGAAGCAGTGTTTAATTAATGCGTTTTTGGGACTATAGTTCTATAGTTCGTAAACTAATTATTGAGTGCCTTTCCATAAACTTGACGGTTGTTTTAATTTCTTTAGTTTTAAAGATGTTGACTAATTAAATATTTTTTAAATTGTTAGTGAAGAATTTAGAAGCTTCTAAATTACTGATCAATCACGGCGGAGTCAGGTGCACATTTATTCATTTCACAGCATATAATAATATTAAAGTTAATAAAGTATTATCATTAAAGAACACCGACATATGTCATCTTTTGAGCTATTCTAAATAACTGTTCTATTTGTTATCAATAACTATTCAGATTATGAATACGAATAGCACCATTTTTGTAATATTTGAGAAGTTTTACCTATAGGTTGTCGAATCAAGTAATTTACAAACTTTTGCATCATTCATTATTATTAATATTACCCTGATAGACATGTCAAACAATTCTTTCTTCATTTTTTATTGCCTTATATGTATCTCTGATGTAAAGAATTTTTAAACCAATAAAAACTTGTTTGTCAAATCTGGCGTTTAGATTTTCATGATTGGACACCCTTAAACTATCAATTTAAGTATTCCAAAATTTCTAAAACGAACACAATTTTAAGATCACGTAAAACATTTAAAAAAATGTGCATCATTTAAAAAATTTGTTCACAATATCATATGCTTCCACAAAGACCGATGTAGGGAAGATTTATCAGCAAGATGTATCGAATAGTTCTCAAAGAACTGACCCATTTTTGTATTATCAAAGTGGTACTGTTTCGAATCAAAAATAATTTACAGACTGCAAAAAGTTTCTATAATCTACTAAAGTATCTCTACCAACCGGAAAGACTGCACTAGATGCCCGGTAACTCGCCGCGAGGTATTTTAGTGTTGATTCAAAGGAGATCGCAAGGACGTCGTGTCACGTCGGAATGGTATGGTAGTACTGGGAGCGTTTCATAGTCGTTCGTTATCAGGATGTGAGAATCGTCCGGATGGCCGGATCCGTCCAGAATACGGGCCGACCCGAGCATGGATAAGCCGGCACACAATGAGGTAGAATGTAGATTGTTGGGGCTCGGCAGGCTCGTGCATAGAAGGTGGAAAGGACTGAGGGTGAAGTGCAGTTAGAGGCGATCAGGATACAGAGAGGTCGGCGGCACCCGCGGCTACTCTTCTCTTCTCTTCTCTGTCTGGGCTTCATCCGGGAAGCTTTGCATGGAAATGCCGTCGCTGAATAACCCACCGCTGCTAACTTGAGCACAATGGTCGTCACATTATGTTGCGTCAGAACACTGGCAGAGCTTTTTCTCTCTCTTCGCTACCCGGCCCTCTGTGCCACTAGTACCAGTACGAGTACCATTACAATCCGACAGTTCACTGAGATCGACTTGAAAAGGGCCAGAAGACAGATAAATGTACCTACCCGCAACCTTCCTATGCTTCCTTTGCTATTAAAAAAAATCCTCCTTCATCCTTTTAAACGCTACTCAGGTTTTTATTAATTCTAATTGAAAGTACCTATGACTTTTGATAAAAGAGTAAGAATTCTCTACATTCAGAGTGTCTGGACAAGTAGGACCTTTACTACTTAAGATGAAGCTTCCGTTACAGAATTGACACTTTGTATCTTTATATCTGAATTGGCGAGGGACAATAACCACGTTCTTAACCAATTTATTATTCGCGATGTGTGCAAATCACGTATAACGTATTTTTAGGCGCTCATAACGAATATAATCATGAAAAGGTACTTAAATTATATTTTCAAGGTCAATGCGAATAGTGAATCAGCAGGCTATCAATGACCATTAGCAAACGATTTTTTCATCTGGAAAGGGTGGCCTAGAAATGGGGGTGGGGGTAAGTTCAGTCACAGCCCTCCTCCCTTTCCAGATAAAACTCCTTTTCATGTGTCCCCCCTTCTCAGTTAAAATAAATCAAGTCTTCACAAACATTTATCGATCAATTTGAAAAGGACGAGGAGACAGATAAATGTACCTGCCCTCAACCTTGCTTACATTTCCTTTAGTATTGAAAAAAATTTATTCTTCTCCATCTTCTTTTAACACTACTCAGGTTTTTATCAATTCTAAATGTAATTACTAAGTGCTTTCGAAAACATAGTGGAAATTCTCTTCATTTAGAGTGTCTGACCAATGACTGAATTCACTACTCAAGATGAAGGTTTACTTGTTGTAAGTGAAGTTTCATCTAGGGATTGCTCAAACCTCTGAGCTAGGGCGGGAAACGGAAATAATTTTTTTTACTGCCTCTTACAAGCGAACGACGACGTCGCTTCAATTATTGTAAGAATTCATGTTTCGAATTTTATCGACAAATTGAGTTTTGATGTTATGTTCTTGACTAGGGTAGGGAAATAGTTTTTTGTCGACTGAATGGCGATTTTTGATCTACTTAGTCTAAACCAAAATAGTTATAATCTTTACCTGTGAAGGAATTTCTCTCTAGCGTTAGTTATCATTCTTCTAGCCTTGTTATACTGTAGGGGATCAAGGAATTTATATTTATGTTAGAAGTAGATAAGAGATATATGTATATGAGATAAGGTAGATTTTAAATCAATGTAGAAGTCGCTAGTTGCTTTTTCGAAGAACAAACTTGTCCTACAAAAAGCTTCGGCATGGGACGCTCATCAATTTCTTAGCAATCGCCCCAGATGGAGATCTTCACAAGTGCGTCGTACATCACTGTTCACCAATAAATACAGAAACTGATTAATTAGATCATATAAAGATTCATATACTTTGCTCGAACCGTATCCATAAATAAAAACCTTGATACACACTATACTGCATGTGTCTGTGTAGTGGGTGTAACGTTTTATATAGCAGGCGTAAAGTTTTATGTAGCGGGCGTAAGGTTTCATGTCGGCCCGGCGCCGTAGTGCACGTGTGCGAACGCCACTGGGCGTGAAGCGACCACATTACGCCTGCTTCATGTGCATGCAATGGCGCGTTTTCAAGGGGGGTCAAACAAAAAGAGATTTTCATATATCTATAATAATTCGGGAGGAATAATTTTATAAAAGTAATATTTAAAATATTTATAAACTAACTTTTGAAACGTTAGTATGCTCCATTTCACCAGGTTTGAATATTTTGACTGTTTACAATTTAGTATACGTAGATATGAAGGACCACCCTCGTATATACCCTCAGGTAAGGACATCAACGTGCACAGTTGGACAAGTGACATCTGTGCACGTGCACAGTTAGTCAAGTTCCATCTGTGCACGTGCACAGTTAGGCAAGTTCCATTTGTGCACGTGCACAGTTGGGGAAGTGACAACTGTGCACGTGTACAGTTGGACAAGTGATATATGTGCACGTGCACAGTTGGAGAAGTGACATGTGTGCACGTGCACAGTTAGGAAAGTGGCATCTGTCAACGTGCATAGATGGGCTCCTGTGGACCTGGACGTGCACAGATGGACGTGCACAGTTGCCCGTCCGGCAGTCGACGTGCACAGTTGAGCACGTGCAAAGTTGCCTGTCACCCAATGATGCCTATTTTTCGAAAAAACGTTGTTACATGTGGTATGAAATGAATGTCACTAATGCTATTGGCAATAAATTTATTGCTTGATTATGACATGATTTTCAAATCATGGTATTACCTTGGTTAATTCGCGATCATATCACAATCTATGTTTCCGAATTACTACTTGGTTAATTTTGGTAATTCGGCTTAGAAATTATTCAAAGAAATTGTGAAAGTGATTAAATGATAACAACTCGAATTGAATAAATTATTAAGAAAAAAGAATTTTGATAATTTTTGTCCTTTCTTTTTGAAAAATATAAATGTTTCTTGGTCTCTTTCAACAGATATTTTATTTTTGAAGCACCAAGAAGATTTGAGAAGAGGATTCAAGCGATTTTGATGAAAATCTGCAAAATCCATGAATAATTTGCATCAATTGATTAAAATATTTCTTCAGCAATTGTTTCCATGAAATTTAGTGTTGCCATTCGATTTTATATCCGACCAATAATTTTTATTTCTTTACTCAAAACTAGGTGAAAAATACTTGCTCGTTTCAAAGAAGATGAAACCAGCTGCAAAAGTTTCATACAATTTTGACCAGTTAATAAAGTTATAAACAAGTTTTCTCATAAAAATATACGTCACCCCTAAAACCTTCAAAAGAAATGTCAGCAAAAACTTTCAACCATTCTCGCTAACCGGGCAATTGGTCCCTTCACTCATCTGAATAAAGGACGATGAATGGTCGACATTACCAAATCTAATCAACTTCCCAAAAACTTAAAGCTCAAGAAAGATCGACCAGCCCTTAATACAAATCAGGATGATATTCGTAAGGCAGAGAAAATCGAAAGTCATGACTCAGCATGCGCCAGAATGTCTTAAACCTAGAGAAGAAAGAGAAGAGAATACACGAGAGAATAGGCAATAGAAAAGGACCAAATAATAGAAGGAGAAATGTGGTCCTAGCCAATAGCAATGGAGACGAACGAGTGATTTATTCCAAGTCCCACCGCAACAACCGCCTTAGATTAACCGCATTACTAGATCTCTAGCCATCCCAACCCTCCTTCCTTCTTCGATGGCTACAAGGTTTGTCATTGTGCCCCTAGTGTTTAATTAGAGGCAGTATCGACCGGGTCGTCGGGGTCGGAGGGTCGAAGCGTGCACGTCTCCAGATAGGCCCTTCACCTGCAATTACCCAATCGCCTCACAGTAATGGATTACCGATCGAAGAGAAGAAGAGAGACGGAAAATGAGAAAGATAAGAGATAAATGGAGAAGAGAGGCCGGAAGAGGAGTCAGAAAACTGGCAATTTTCCAGTAGCGACACGATTTGATAACAATATGCTGGCTAGATGCGTCCGAAATTTGAAAGCAATTTCCAGCAAAATTTTCAAACAAAAGATGATTGCTTTATCATATTTATCTTGCATTTGTTGCTTGAAACTTACCGGTTACCATTGACTGCAATTTTCCTATCAATGTTGGCTTACGTATTGGTTTTTTTTCGTTCTTTTCAGTTGATAAGATTAACATATTGGCATGATTTTTGTTTTAGTGTATAATAATAGTGCAATCGACATATGCATATAAAGATGCATGCTTGTCATTCTCTGCCAAGTACAACCACAAAAATTTTATATTGTAAGCAAATTTTTTTAACTTTTATTGGATATTTTGGTAAAGTATGAACTGATGTACATAAAAATTGTCAGAATATATAAAAAGCCATTGAAATACATTTTGTACGTCAAGCTGACTCATAAAGCATCAATTTTTTGTTTGAGAATTGAAAAAAAAAACATTTAAAAGTTATATTTTCATAATTAAGCGTAGACTTTATATTGAATGAAATTAATAAAATATTATTTATGAATGCATTTTTACACGATGATTATTATGTAGACGACCACTGTAATACTTGAAAAAATCAATTTTGAATGTCACTATTTGAAAAAGCTAAATTGTTTAAAATAATTTAAAGTTTGTTCATTCTTTTTTATAGGCGTCTATCGATGTATTTTCATACGCTCATTCAAAATATTTCCATGGAAATAATACTTCAAAATATCATTTTCAAGGTCAAAAGTTGCAAAATACTTTCCTTCATTGTTGGCCATACCTCATCTCGGTGACATGACATCTATCCCTCAATCACATTCGACCCAATTTTCAGCATTTAATAAAAAGAACCCCTGTTCACAGTTAGCTATACCATAAATTTGCAAAATCTGCATCTCAATTATATTTGACCCCATTTCCACTATTAAAAAAAAACACTTGTTTATAGTAGGTCCTACCCGAACTTAGAAAAATCTACCTCTCATTTATATTTGACCACATTTTTGAGTATTTGGCCACCTTTTTATAGTTGTCCATATCCAAAATTGGCAACATTTTCCTATCCATTATATTTGAACTCATTTCCAGTATTCTAAAAAAATCACACGTTTATAGTTAACTATACCCTAACTCGGAAAAATTTTCCTATCAATTATAATTGAACCCATTTTCAGTATTATGTTAGTTACGGGTACACCATAATTTGGCAATACATTTTGATACACTGCTTACTAATATGGTCATGAAAATACCATTTTCAGTCAAATTATTCATAGTGTCATTGTAATGTTTAGTTATAATTATTTTTGCAAATGGAAGATGAACAATTTAATTGCATTACTTTCAATGGGGGCTATTATATGTGGTACTATTATTATTCAAAATGTAAATAAACGTAGAAAGATCCTACGTAAATATTATACACAATGATGGTTTATATAATTTTTTGCCGGAAAATTTTAGGACAATAGCGTTACCATAAAAAAGTAAAACTGAAACAAAGGATTTAAAATTTAATTTCATGTCGAATGTGTCAGTAGTTCTAAGGCGGGAAACAAGAATGTTCATGAATGGCCAAAAATGGCCATTATTCATTGTATTAAATTGGATTGCATTAGTGGATTATGTACATAATAGATATAATAGATATATGTACATATGGGTATGCACATATAGCACATATAGCACATATAAATAAATTATTGAATTTTTAACAATTTCGATCTCAAAACCTTTGTACTAAATGTCTTCAGATTAATTTCTTGCAATTAGGTGTTTTCAAATTGAAATAGGTATTCGAAATTCTAAAATTTCAATTTCAGATTGAACCTATATTAGGGTGGTCCAAGAAGGCTTTCCTTGAAAAGCAATAGAAAATTATTGCTTTTTTGTAATAGTAATTTGTACTGGATAAAAATGGTTTAACACAATAAAAATAATAATTACGTCCTGAAAAAAATCGACAGCTATTCTTTAACGAATATTTTAAGAAATTCATGTAAAAACACTGTTCGCGAGCAAACGAAATTAAAGTTTTGAAAAAAAAGTTGAATATTACGCATTGTGATTAGTTGCACTGAAGGTGAAATTAAACGTTGTAATGCACATGGATTAACAAGTAACAATTACTCTCTACTGAGAGTGGTCTTTATTTTCATTGGCAAACTCTGATTATTTAATTTATACAAATTATAATAAGGTAGCTTGAATCCGAAACGATGAGGCGAACGTACCTTTGATCGGTAAGACGACGACTGATTCGCACAAGCAAGCTGCGAAAGGTTCCACACATACCAAAATTAGAGAGTGTGACTCATGATAAGAATAAGAAGTATGGAAATAGAAACAATAAATATGATATAGGCAAGAATTGGTATAATGAAAAATGGAAACTCTTATAAAATCAATTTATAAAGAAAAATACGTCGATCACTCTTCAATTAATGAAGACAAGCTTTCAATATAAAAAGACAGAATTAAAATTATCATTCAATCTCGAACAAGCACTTGCAACTGCAATCCTTAGAAATTAACAATTACAAATTCCTTATAAATTCACACCATTAGCCTTGAATAGTTAGGAATTACACAATTAAAAATTCGAAATAGTCAAAACAATGTAAATCTGTAACATGAATCTAGTGAATTTAGTGGACATCAATATCACTCAAGGGATCCCTGATCACTGCCTAACTTTGAATAACAATAGGATGTATAAAAATATGGTAACCACTATGAAAAGAAGCAGCTCATCCCATAATGAGAAAATATCTCGTCGATTCCATGCCCTGCCATCAGGTAATTTATATTAATAAAACTTAGCTCATATTGCATAAAAAATGTCGCAGATTTTATGCATTATACTTGTTACCTATTTTATATTGAAAGATGGTGGCGGATATCTCTGAAAATACAATCGAAAAATACAATACCCTATTATATATACAGTCTTTTGTCTCAAAAGTAATATCGTAAAAGATGAAGTCATACATTATGCGGTGCTATGTTTGCAGCTGCGAGGTCCGCAACTGGGTTCGCCAATACGTTAATAAAATTCGAGAGTTGAAAAGAGCATGTTTATAGAAGCTTCTCGTCGTTGGGATATCCCCAAGGAGACTCCTATTCTCCCTTTTTTCGACGCGTTGGGCAAAGATACGTGAAAAATCGTCCCCAAAGTCTTCACGATTTTATTATTTATCGGGTATGCCTAGCCGGTGCCACGAGCTCTTCGCATTTCAATGCGATGAAATTGAATTTTCATTTGTTATATGGGGACTTGTCTGAAGGACGTCCCCATGGACATATCGCAAACGGACAAATGCTTTACGATGGAATAAGCGTTCTGAAATTCAAAGGAAAATCATTTTCCAATCCAGTCGACACGAATGTGATCAACCAGTGGAGAGCGCTCGATAGTAATCGAAGGGGTTTAGGGGTGCACTCGTGGTAAGTTTACATGACTGGTGCTTTTTTGGTTATGAAATATTCATTCACGATCGTTTTGGTACTTTAGAAATAATTTTAGGATTTATAAAGATGAAAAATGCTGTATGTCATAGAAAGATTGTGATTTATTGCTTAATTTATAACTTGAAAAATTATATATAATAATGTAAGATTAATTAATTTTTTCTACATTGAAGCTTGTACGTTTCCTCTCGCTTTTCAGATATTTGTTGTGTCGCGACTTTTTCTATCATGTTAACGTGACAGTTAGTAATACATATATGACAGCTTGAAATCTTATTATATTAGTGTTGGGCACTGCTCGGCCTGACTCGGGTAATACCTGACCTGACCGGTAATGTCCGGTCACGACGGTAAGTGTTGGTAAAACGCGGTCAGACACAAATATTTCCACCAGAAAAGGTTTTTTATAGAGAAAATTGGTTCAGTTGTGAGGGTATACCCTATGCTAAACTTGTACAACAAGTTTTTCGGTTCTAAATGTTTCCATTATTCTCAAAGTAACAAAAATTCCAAAAAGCTGAGCATAGCAGACGACACTTTTGACAGTTTCGCGCGAGTTTCGAGGAGAATTTGAAAATGGCACTTTACAAATTGACAAATTACATTGAAAATCTGTTGCATTTATTAAGCAATATTTTGAAAATAATATTTAGTAGTGTGCTAAGTTATATTGAATAACATATCAATGAATATGACACTTAAGAATGAACTCCAGTACTGTGTATCGTATAGGTTAAATTTCCTAATGAAAATACTGTTTTTTTGTCTTTAAATAAAATAAAATTGATATCTAATTTTTATGAATTTAGATTTATGAGTGATTTGTGTAAATAATTCGTTATTGGTTATTATTTATATGTGAAGAAATTCAGTAAGACAAATATTATAATTAAAAATAAGAACAATGAAAGTGAAATAAAATTGAATTATTTGAATGGGTTTTGAAGAAAAAGAATTGTTTCAAATATTTTTTTATATTATTTTTCTTGGGAATCACGAAAATTTTTGTAACAACTCTCAAATTTACACGAATTCAGTTTCAAAATTCAGTTCCTTGCATTGAATTTTTTTTTAAGTCTCACCCTGCAATAATTTTCACATGAGAGGGAGAGGCTTCAATAAATGAAAACTTCATTAAGTTTTTCGTTTATGCAAGGGTAATGAATTAGTCGTGCAATTCCTTTTTCCAATAATTGATATAATATTCTTTTGAAATTGTTCGTGAGTAATCAAATTTCTTAACAACATGCAAGGTTTCTTTATTCCTCTTTATTTGTAAAAGAAAAAATAATTCAAGAAAAAATAATTCTAGAAAAAATCGTGTAAATGTCAGCTGTCACAACAATTTTCGTAAATCCCAAGAAAAATATTATTAAAAAATGTTTGAAACAATTCTTTTTCTTCAAAACTCATTCAAATAATTACATTTTATTTCACTTTTATTGTTCTCCTTTTTAATTATAATATTTGCCCTACTGTATTTCTTCACATATGAATAATAACAAATATTAAATTATTCACGCAAATTACTCATAAATGTAAATTCATAATAATTAGATATCAATTTTATTTTATACAAAGACAAAAAAACAGTATTTTCATTTAGGGAATGTAACCTATACGATACACAGTACTTAACATAATGTTTAAGTGTCATATTCATTGAAATGTTATTCAATATAACTGAGCATACTACTAAATATTATTTAAAAAATATTGATCAATAAATGCAACAGATTTTCAAGGTAATTTGTCAATTTGTAAAGTGCCATTTTTAAATTCTCCTCGAAACTCGCGCGAAACTGTAAAAAGTGTCGTCTGCTATGCTCAGCTTTTTGATATTTTTGTTACTTTGAGAATAACTGGAACATTTAGAACCGAAACAATTTTTGTACAAGTTTAGCATAGGGTATGCCCTAACAACTGAACCACTTTTCTCTATAAAAAGAAAACCTTTTCTGGTGGTGATATTTGTGTCTGACCGCGTTTTACCAACATTTACCGTCATGACCGGACATTACCGGTCAGTTCAGGTATTACCACAGTCAGGTCAAGCAGTGCCCAATACTAGTTGGAATCCCGCTCACACACGCGACTGCTTATATGGCGCTCCTGATTGGTCGAGCCTAAATATTTTATAACTCAAAAACTAAAACCTAAAACTTCAACTGATTTTTAGAAAAGGAATTTTTGTTTTATTTTTTGTATTTTTATACAGCTATATAAGTCCGGACACTTGAGCCTGGGACACCCTGCATGTATTACATTATTATATAATATTATTATAAGTATATTATAATATATTATACAATATTATTCCTTTGAACGTATATGTGTAAGGTGGTGCCGTGCCACCTTACACCTGTACATTTGTAGGAACCACAAATTAGTATATTGCACAACTAGGGTTGAAAGGCTATGCTTGCAACGAGTGTGAAGATTGCTGCCCGAGCGAAGCGAGGGCAGCAATCACACTTGTTGTAATCATATAGCCTTTCGACCCGAGTTGTGCACGCTATTTTTCATCATACCTTTATCAGAGATCGATTCTCCTTTGTTCGCGAACCGAATTCATTTGGTTGAGAATGATCGACTATAATATTTTGACAGTGGACAAGTAGGGTGACCATCCGTCCGGATTTCCCCGGACATGTCCTCATTTTAGGACTTGTGTGAGTTGTCCTACAGGGTTTTTTACTTTGTCCGGGTTTTGTCCGGATTTTTCAAATGATAAATTTTTATTTGGCGGTCGTCCTTGGGTCGCTCCGTGTCCTCAGGGTACACGAGACTTTTGCCGGATCATCGTATTGAATTCGTCGCAAACTGGCCACCCATCTCACGGTTGTGAGACGTGCTTACAGCTGAAATTTTACCGCGATTTCGCTGGGAGCGGGTGCAATTTTTAAGATTAGTACCTGCTCTCGGCGAAATCCTGCGGTTGTCCTCATGACAAACTTTTGAATATCTATGTTTCCCATCCTAAGTCCTCCAAATCTCTTTCTCTTAATTTCTACTTCTAAGCCAGAGATTGAAATATTTTATGAAATTGGGCTCAGAAGACAACTTTCGTCTTACTCCTCTCAACAACCATACACATTCTCCTACTTCCTCTGTTACCATTTTCCTGCTTTTTGTCCCTTTACAAATTTCCGATACTATTTATTAAGCCCTCTCTTATCCTCTTTTTCACCATAATTTTTTCTGCTACCCGAACAGATTGTAATCTGTCTACCAGCAGCGTTTACCCTTATTAATGTCTCAGCGCAGTGGAGGGCAACCAGGACCTCAGCCTGAAAGACGGTGTCATGCCGGACAAGTGGGATCCCTATCCCACTCCCTCCTGTGCTGTCATAGATTCCTGCTCCTAACTCCACCTCGCTCCCACTCCCTTGGTGCCGTCCATGTACCAGATTTTCACTTGTAGTAAAAGGTTAACATTTGCTTTCCACATATCCCTGCTCATGATGCATACGCGGAAAGGCTTGGTGAAGTTAAAGCGTTTTATTATTCTGTCTTGCCTCATTTCTAGAATTGGCAGCGTACTGATGATGTCACTTAGGAGCCTAGTGTGTTTAGCCCCACAAGTCATCGCAACGTGTAGGGACTCTTCACAGAGGATGTATCCTATCTGATTTAAGGACAACGGAGTAGATCCATGCAGGCATTTTAGACCACAGACCCTATGTCAAAACCAAAAGCTCTACTGCACGTCCAAAATGGCATGAAAAACTTCCTGCATTGTGTTTTCAGAGGCTTCGCCTGGTTCAGTTTACTATACAGGATTACCCGCAGGTATTTAACTGAGTCTGAGATCGTCAACCTCTTACTACGGAATGCAGGAGCGTCAAATGTCGACACTTTGTACTTTCTCGTAAAATTGACCAGGCTGGACTCTTCCGGATTTACCGAGAGCCCTGAACTGTCACACTAGAGCTCAACGATGAGTAGCGCTAACCTTGTAAGACCCATAAATGTATCCAGATAAGCCCCCCTGATTGGAATATAATGACCTTCCTCAATTACACTTCGGAGGAGGCCGTCCACTACAATGCACCACAGGAGAGGTGACAGGACACCTTCCTGCGGGCATCCTCGCGGCACAACTCCCCCGACTAGTCCTCCACCCCATCTGGTTACGAGTCGCCTCCGGCGCGAAATGCTTCCTATCCACCTTACTAGCTGGTCTGGCACGCCACACCTTAAAGCCTACCGACAGATGACTTCTGGAGGGGTATTGCTAAAGGTACCCTCTAAGTCGAAGAAGGTGCCTACAGTATACCTTCCTTATTCAAGCTGCTGCTCTAATTTTGCCACGGCAGCATTAAGCGCTGTTTCTACGGAGCAGCCCGCTTAAAAGGCGTGCTGCCCTATGTATAGCAGGGAGTCTAAAAGCTACTCAGCCCTGATACACTTATCGACCAGTTTCTCGAGCCTGTTTAATATGAAGGACGTCAAACTGAACGGCCGAATATCTTTAGCAACAGTGTATTACTCTTTCCCAGGTTTGGGAATGAAGGCTACTCTGCAGTCTTTTCATGCCAATGGTACGTGCTTAAGGGCAATGCTGGATCTAAAAAGTGGACTTTCATCAGGTGATTCAGTTTTTCTTCTTCATATTCGGAAAACTCGCCATCATCGAGCTTTTTCTATGATTTTGTGGAGCCTTACTGTCTCCTTAATATTCTTAGATTCCTAGAAGAAGCCCCTCCAATCTTCCTGTTTGTAGGTTCTTACGTTTTTCCTGTATTCATTATGAGCCATCTTGTAGACGTCCCAGAATGAGGCACTTTAGTTTTGCTTGCCCTATTGTATATAGCTCTAGTCTTTTTATAGAGTTTCTCTAGGTAGGTGTTCCACCACTCCTCTCCTTTCTTACATTTAATTGTACTTTTAGGGCAATTGTTCTTATTCGATGTAATCAGAGCTCTTTGCAGAGAATCCGCGGCGTGCTCTAATTCATTCCTTGCACCGTGGATTGTGAGGAATTCCACGATCCTACCTTTAAGTTCCCCTTCGTATGAGGCCCAAAGTGTGTTCCTGGGATTTATGATCGTTGAAACCGCTGTAATTTCCTAGCGCTAACTGAAACAAGATATATTTGTGGTCCGAGAGGGACTCCTCATCAGACTTTCCAGCCCAATATCTTACTCTTCAGTTCTTCCGAGCATAGAGTCAAATCGACAAACTCACTCCTGGTTTTAATCTGGAATGTTAGAGTATCACCACGATTAAGTATCTCCAAAACCGACGGCATTAGCTGCACGATGAATCTCGACTCTGCAAGAAACCGAATGTTAAGCCATTTCGAGCGCGCATAGCACTCGGATTGGTGACCATCTGCGACATACCACCTGGTTGTGTATTCGCTACGTTTTAACTAAAGTCGAGCGAGAGGTTTGACGCCGAGTATGATTGTGTCCATTCGATGGTCTTGGACGAATAACTACCTTCAAACTCGACTATTTAAAATCCGGCCGAACTCGGTAGGCGGTTTTCTGAAATATTCCTCTCCCCTCGACATACGTCCAAGCAAATGCGAGTCATTTTGATGAAGTCGAATGCAGCCATAGGTTATCACTGGTTGTAATTAAATTCATACAGTGATTCTAAGCCAACCTTAGTAAAAGAAAATTTTCACAGGCCCATACCCAGTGAAGTGGAGTCGTCTGGTGTTTAATTAAATACTCACGCTAAAGGACTTAAATGATACTTAAGCAGCGAGGGTAACCCGTGTATCGACCTTTGTTTCGACGAGGTTTTAAGTAAAGACATAGTACAATAGGTTTTACCGAAGTGCTATGCGACTTAAGTGCACCAGCCTAACAAGACAATAATAACAGGAATAAGGATCTCCAGCTCAGTATCCGCTGAGGAGGTAGGTATTCAAAAATCACTTCATCTGTCGTTGATGCTTGTGCCCTGAGAAAAATGAAAACCATCAAAAAGTGAACGCATCCCTTAGCTCATTTTCTCAGCAGAGCTTCGCACGTAGCTGAAAATCTTAACTACGAGAGACAGATCTGACAGGTCAATTAAATAATGCGACACTAAGTTTGACATGTACCAACAAATAATTTATAAGATTTATTATAAATTAATTCAACATTATGGAGGAAAAAATCTCCAAAATGGCACAATAAAAAAAGGTCTACAAAACAAAATTACCTGATAATAATAATTTTACATGTGCTCAAAATGGTGAAAGAATATGAGTCAACAAACAAAATTATAGGCCACGTCTGGCTGACATTTTTAAAAGAAAATCACAAAAGTTTTTAAATCATTCACCGACCGAACTCAAGAGCTGAAGCCAGAGCGACACTTCCGCCCTGGAGCGTTAGACAGACAAGCTTTTCTCCGCGTCCACCGACGCCATTGGTGAATAACTTTTATATTTTAAAAAATTCACCTTTTTAAGATAAAAGAATAAAGCAGCCACCTTTATATGTGAATGAAGCACCAGCGAAACCACTCCTTCCTCCATTTCTCTTTCGTCCTCAAACCTCGGTGAATGACAAAAAAAAAAACCCCCCAAAAGGATTAGCAAAAGTGACTCTTACTCTTTCTTCTTATGAGAAGCCCATGAGAGTGTGGATTTACATAAATGAATAAACACAATTTAAAAGTAATAAAAAGATATAAGTGGGTCCTCGGTCGAGCCGCGCTCCCTCACAAATATTTCCTTCAAGAGAGGAGTTTCTCCTGGAAGTGCTGAATTAGAGCCTCGACCTCTCTAGGCTGTAGGAGTCCCTAAGCGTCGTGCGGGAAGCAAGCCCAGGCGATATACGGTGACGATATACTTTCACCGCTTTTGTCCCTGAGTCTCACCTTATTAATTGAAGCCTCGGTGGCTCAGACGATAGAGCGTCAGACTTGCATGCAGGAGGACTGAGGTTCGATCTCTGAGCTGGTGCCAATGGAAATGTTACTATGTACTTCTACAGGGGGTTTGGTGGTTTGGAACACACCTTAAACTGCAGGTTCCCTCAGAAGAGACTGGTTACGTACCAAGGATAAATGGGCCTTTTCAGAGACTAACCTTGGGGGGTCGAAGTCGATTTTGAGAAGACTCGAAAATGAGTCAGCGATCTTCTTGCGCTTGAAGCACCTACGGGGAAATCACGTTCGATGGTCGCTGGTCGATTTCGAGTAATGAACACACACATACACATACACTTACTTAACACACCAGGACAGTGCTTCGAATCTGTGCATCTAACTGATGACCTCAGGCGGATCGCTCCGTCCACCCTAGTCTGGCCGTATTATACTTCTGCGGCCGACTAGGGAAGCTGCCGAATGACAGTGTGGGTGAGGATCTCTTTGCCTTTTACAAAGTAGGACGTTATTTAGTGTGCGATAGGTACGTCTGGGACCTGAGAGGTATATTCTTATATCGTTGGTAATAACGAAACCCACCGAGATACAAAAACACTCGGCAAAGATGGCCGGATTCTGAGTACTACCTTGAGATAAACACGGATGTGGCACAATAGTTTATAGTTTGAGCACCAGCGGGGGAGGGGCATCCCGGGCCCTCCGCCCACGTTAAAACTAAACTAACTAAAACTAACTCTCCTTGACAACGGTGAGGTTCCTGCAGCTGAGCTTAGGAACCAAAATCGCATCCATACCCTTGACGGCTATGCATGTCCTTGGTACTGTTTCGCGTGGCCACTTATATATGGAGCCACACACTCCTAAGTCACTGATGCTTTCCCTGCATAACCAAGGTTCTTGGATTAGGACAATGACTGCCTGCACCACTGCCATACGCCTGGTTAGGACCGCCGAGTCGCATTTGCTGTAATGCAAGTTTATCTGCAATCATTGAGATTCCCGTCTCACACACTGATAGACAAATATATGGAGCCACACACTCCTAAGCCACTAATTCTTTCCTTGTATAACCAAGGTTCTTGGATTAGGACAAAGACTGTCTGCACCACTGCCATATGCCTGGTTAGGACCGCCGAGTCGCATTTGCTGTAGTGCAAGTTTATCTTACATCATTGAGATTCCCGTCTTACCCACTGATAGTCAAATTCTGGGCCTCTGCGGGCGCTTCTGGATAATATAAAGTTTAAAAAATTATGTTATAATTCACTTTTTACTTATTTGCATTTTACTTATTTCAGAAGATGCAAACATTATTCTTTGATATTGCGAATATCACGATTCTAGATCTCTATTGTCATGTATTTCAGATATCTGATTATCTTTCATTATCAATAATACGGTTGTAACTACTATAGTCATACTTTTCCTGTTCTTTAGACCAGTTTAGAGATATATCTCAGCCATACTTTGACTGAACATCAGCTATTCTTTAACTATACTTCAATTATACTGCAGCTATACATTTGCCCATACATATTTATCCTTTAGCTTTATTGGTGCCATTCAGCCACTATACTTCATTCTAATATACAAGAAATGTGGGATCATCTTATTTGCCATAATTTTACTATACTATCTCAGAGATGACTCGCACATGATTTCCCAGATGTTATCCTAGATCAATCTCATAACAACTGTTTTTTATCCGGGAAAACATAAAACTCAAGGAATGTATTTATGATGGTTATGCATTTTAAGCGTATGTACCAAAGTGTCACGTTACCAGTTACATGCTTCATGTTCGGCATCTTTATAATTTGAAAAAAGTACATATTGTGTTGTAATTTTGGGAAATGATTAAAAATATATAAGGCCACATCTGTGTGACCGTCGAATTAACAGACGATTTGTGCTGGCTTAACAGACAGTCACATGCTTTTAAAAAGGAACAACTACAACCTAGAGACCGGATGACGTCACATACGCTTATGTAAATTAATAAGAGTTTCCAAAATATTTTAGAGACATATACAGAACAGATAAAAATATTTTAAAATATGTAAAAATGAGTATTTTAACTATTTATTTCATTCTATCTTTAGCATTTGAAAATATCCCCTCATTTCATAAAAAATAAAATAATACGGAGGATGATCTGATATTTTATAAAAAACATTATGCAAAAATAGTGACCATTATTTATTATTATATTAATGTATATATTATTGTATATTAATGTACTAAAGGCCTTTTTCGGTTTTTTTATGTTTTCATTAAAAAAATTGTCGACATGTCAATTTGCATTAGTTTGAAATTTGAAAATTGGATCGTCATAACCTTAAAATTGGTTAAATATTTGTCTCGTCTAGAAGTAAAACAGAGTTATCTGAATACGGTTTATGAAGAAAACATATATTTTAGCGTATCTATACTTACAGAAGATAAATCCTAGAGCCAATTATTATATATTCTACATTTCTTAAAAAAGGAAGTGGCAGAGCCTTGTGGTATGTTACATTATAGCGACATGACTGCGAATTTGTATGAAATTAAAATGGTGCTAATTTCACGTAATATATACGTATATACGTCCTAAACACGGGAAATTCAAATTTTTGGAACGTATATTTGTGGAATTAAATTATTATATATGGTACTTAAGCCTTAAATGTCTGATCTAAAGTTAATAGAGTTGTTATCGCATAGTAAACGTTTATCAAGATTAGGTTCCAATTCTAAAATTTCAACTTTATTTAAATCGAAGTCGAAGTTATGTGCAAAGTCATAAGCATTTTTAGCTATGGCTGTGTTTGTTTCGTTGTTTTCAATAGATCTTTCGTGTTCCCTATTCCTTGTGTGCAGAGGTCTGCTGGTTTCACTGATGTATGTTTTTTACAATTCTTACATATATGTTTATAAATGCAGTTACATTTGTTTTTCTTTTTCAACTTTATCTTTAATACATCTGAGTAAGATTTTTCTTCAATTATTGTTGATTGCAAAAACTAATTGAAGGCTACTTTTTTTGAAAATTCTGAAAAAAACATTCGTCTAAGTTTTGAATGTATAGTAGTACAAACATATTTTTTTTAATGTTGCTATATTCAGGTTGCGTGGATATAGTTTAAAAAAAATTCATTATGTGTTTGCATCTTACGTCGATTTTAGTTTCTAACCAATCAGATGGATGGCCATTTTTTCCAGAGTTTTCTGCACAAGATCTAAGTTCTCTTTATGGAATCTAACATCAGCCAGTTTTACAGCTCTATCGACTAAACCATAAATAATGCTAATTTTATGATAGCTTGGGTGACAAGAGTCGAAGTTTAAAAATCTACCAGACCAAACTGGTTTGCGGTACCAGTTGGTTATAATGCTATTGTTTTCGATTTTTAATGCTAGATACAGAAAGTTTATTTCACCATTCTTAGCCAGTTCCATGGTGAATTCAAGTTTAGTGTCAGCAGTATTAAATTTATTTAGAAAATCGTTAACTTTATTTTTCGGAAGGCAAATTAAGGTTTCATTATTTATTATTGTCGTCATTTGCGAAGATGTTGTAGGTACAAAATTAGGAGCATGGTGTAGTTTGCAGTTCTTTTTTTACCGCTGTTATGCTTACACAGCGGCCGCGAGTGTTGGAGGTGACAACAGTCGCCTCTGGATGCTTTCTTAGAGCTACCAAGATTTTATTATTATTGTAGCATATTACATTTATTACATATACATTATTTATTATTATTGAGAATCTTTAAAGTGATTTTTGAAATCCCCAACTCGAAAATACTTAACGCTCTTCTTGAATATTACCTTTTTCTAATCAATGTAAGTTATATTATCTATTATTCTCAAATATTAAAAAAAAATTTGTTGATATTATTTAGAAATTTTTCATTATGAATTTGGAGTATGGATACCATCACGGTACACACGCGTACATACACGGAATTCGCGCGCTTGTCACTTCCTCCCACTTTCGTATTTAGATTTGTTTTCATAAAAACATTGTACAAGTGGCTTTAAGGCAAGAAACTGAGAGTACCTTTAAATTCGTGTCTTTTCTATTCAACTCTGTTTCTTGGAGCCCAAACACCAACTTGATTAATTAAATTTACAGCAGTTTTGGGATTCTACGGTGTAGTTAATTAAAATCTTTTATTTGTTCGCGACGCCGTCTGTATGTGGTCAGATGCGGCTTTCGCTTTTAATTTAGAAAATTATTTAAAAGAACATATCATGAGATTTCGCTTTATCGCTTGATCCAATTATTTTACGGCGACCCTTACCCACGCCGCTATGTCTTTAATAACCAAATTTCTAGCGCCAATTAAACCATTGTACCGGGAGAACAAAGAAGTTTGCCCTCAGTAGTCGAAATTTTGTTAAATTTTCCTTCATTGGCCAAGATGGCCAAAGTCTCACGTTACGGTACCCTAGTTAGAGAACAAATGCGTTTTACCCTTCAACGCGCGTACTTGTAACTACACCTTTGTGGACTTACTATTTCAAATAAAGGAAAGCAAACCATAAGAGTTAACACCAGGTACCAGCGTACCCAACTCGATGCGCGCGTTTTCGAAATTTCCCGGAGGATTCTTCTTAGAGAAACTACTTGCTCATCACAAGTATCATCACAGTAAATACTTCACGTAAAGTAAATGTAATGTTTGCTATTGCAAAGGTTACCTGAGGTGCGGACCTGCGAGCCTTGGAATTAGCCTATCGTAACCTGGTCAAGTTTGCTTCGACTGGAGCCCCGAGGTATATGGGTTCTACTCCAATTCCAGTCCTTCTCCTTGAGGTTAACGATCCGCCTCTCAGTCATATAATTCCTCTCTTGCAGAATTACTCTTCACGCAAGAATCCGCTATTCCTGAAGGTTCAGTTGACACAGAAAAGCAGCTCAGGGGAGTGGAGGTTGAGGATAGGAAGTCGAAGCATGAAATTTTATATTAGGTTGGAGAAAACAGCTTTAATTTTATTTTTGTTGTTGCTATTATTGAGTTGTCAGCAGAATAAAACAGAGAAATCGAGAGTGTATGACAAGGGTGGTGCTAGCAGCAACACCAAATTCAATAATCATGATCCAACATAAACACAATTTTTTGCAGTATGAAGAAACTTTGACGATAAAATGCAGAACAAGCACTCAACAAAAATTTTAAACAACAGAACCCGGAAAAAGGAGGAGAGCTTTGAAACACCTAAAAAAAGAAACACCTCTTTAAAACACCCCAGACATAAAAGGCACGTTAAAGATTAAGCTAAAACAGTCAAAATTAGCAAAACGATATGCGGCACGTGACATCCGATTCTCAAGACTAAAATATTCAAGCAAAAGTAGCAAAAATATATTTTAATATAAATCAGCGTGTAAGTCATCCGTAATTAATAATTTTATTAATACTATTGAAACGTTATTTCACTTCCATACAATTTCTGTTGGAAAATTCACGAAAACATTGCAAAAAATTTTCAGAAAAGGGATGGGAGTTCCCGCCGCAGGATGTCTCGCTCGGATCCTTGTGCATCAGACGACACTTGCCTGCACAAGGCTTGTACGTGAACCTTGTAATGTAAAACCTCTACGTATGTCAACATGTTCACTTAATTATCAAGTGTAAATGTAATTTTCCTTTGATTACGTGTTATCAAATATTAAAACCCTCTTACCAGTTAGTTCATCAGCAGATGCGGTACTTAGATCAATACTCGCAGTATTTATTGTCAAATCTTTAGGCAAATTGTTTTTCGTATCGTTCAGACCTTCTAAATTCCTTGCCAAAAGAATAATTTGCGATCCAGGTTTTAAAAGAGGTGCAAAAGTTTCTGCAATTTGCTTGCCTATACCTTGACTTGCACCACTGATAAGAAGAAAAACAGTTCCGGAAAGTGGCTGCATAATGTCCTTCAGTGTATCAAATCTTTCAGGGTTCTCTCCCCTTTATGTTCACACTGAAAAAAAAGACATCTTAAACTAAGGAAAATTGTTTTGTAACAAAAAAAAGTATATTGTGCATCGTATTCAAGATATAGGCGATTTCAAACAATCGTAAAGTTTGCAGCAATCACAAGAGTTATTCGCCTGTATCTTCAACACGATGCACACGATATTTTGTTGTAATACCACAGACGGGAAATGTGGATTTGTATCGAGGTGAGAGAGAACGAAGTTATAGATACGTCAATAGATTAACCGATTATCAACTTCTATTTGGAGGTTTCATTTTACTTTGTCAACGCGGTACCCATAGCTCACGTTAGATGGCATTACTTTCGAATTGTGCTTTCTTCACGCTATAACATCACTTCTCTCATTTACTTTTCCCAATGCTTTTTCCACTAATAGGCAAAATTAGGTTTCCGTGAGTATTGGACAAAAATAAATACTAAATAAAGGCTTTTTAGCCCAGTCAATAGAGGGACAAGGTCACACTTGGCAATTATATCCATGTATTTCAGATATGTATTTCAGACTGACGAATCTATAGCTGCGTTGTCTCTCTACTTGCGACAAGGCCGCATTTCTCGTCTATGGCTCAAGTGGATAAAATATCGTGTGCATCATGTGGGAAACATAGACGATTTATTCGTGATTTATAGCAAACTTCAAAATCGTTTGGTATCGCCTATGTCTCCCACACAATTCACAATATACCACAGCATTATACTGGTTCTCGCAGGTAGGCAACTCTTTACTTATTTATTTGAGACCTAACAGTCAAAACAGTCAAAAATAGAGCTACACAGTGTGCTTATATAAATATATACATAATACATTGCTCAGTAGTGTGAGAAACGTGACATCGCTCCATAACCCTATTACTATTATTGACTATGCTTAACAAATTGATAAGTTGCTCTAGTAAGCTCGTCAAGAGACATACAAAATAAATCAATGTTAGGATCAGGTTCGGGTGTTACGTATTGTAAATTTTGTTCGGATTTCCACCAGGCTAGTGTATAATACGTACATATCGCTTTTATTGAGAAATTGAAACTAATCCGCTAATACGCACTACGCGATTCTCAGCTATTACGTACGATAACGCGATGTACTCGCCAGCACACAATGCAGCGCACACTATGCGATGGGCGATCATTTTTCATTATCGCCTGGTCGTGTTTCTACTGCGTTTAACAATGTATACACTTTATGAAGAGAGGTTTACAAGATCACACGACTGAAATTGAAGGAAGACACTAAGAATATCATCCACTTCAAGTAGCTTTGCGACAACCACGTAACATCTGAGCAGAAATGTCCATCAATCAATGCCGAAGAAGTGAAAAATGCACTTAGGGGCTCAAAAAATACTCCGCTGCTGGACCAGATGGTATCAAAAACTTATGGTGGGACTAGTTCACTTCTACATAACAACATCTGGCTCGAATCTTCATCTCATATTTAAAGTCGAAGACGCCCATTCCACAGCGGCTGGTGTTAGGACGTAAAGTATTCCTAACAAAGGAAGGCGACTTGTCCAACCCAGGGAACTGCAGGCTAATTGACAGGTGCATCTGCAAAGACGCAGCAGTCCACCAGCGCTGTCTGTCTCTCCGTAGCGATACTTACCATCGCGAGCATAAGGTCTCTCATGTATTTTATATGGATGACCTGGAGATCTATGCTTCTAGTGAAAACCAACTTCAGAGTGCTTTAAGCGCCGTCGAGGGGTACACAAGAGAGGTTGGTATTAACTTTGGATTGGAGAAGTATGCCAAAATTCATCTGAAGCGAGGACGAATAACTGGCGTTCCTTTGGATCCTAAGCTCGTGGATATAAGTGTTATTAGACACATTGAGACTGCAGAGCCTGAGAGCCGCATTCAGACCATAAATTTAGGAAAGGAGTCTCTCCAAAGCAGATGCAAGCGCCTCCTTCTACCGATTTGGTCTTCCAATCTGTCGGCGTTGAACAAGGTATCTACGACTATCATGCTTGCCGTCCCGGTTCTACTCTACTCGTTTGGGGTACTTCCATGGGCGAAGCACGACCTCAAAACCCTTGACATTCTCACGCGTAATATCGTGCATATGCAGAAAAACCTGTATGTCAATTTGTCTGTTCTGGGATTATACATCACACGCTGTTAAGGCGGGCGCGGACTTCTAAACTTCCAATGTCTTTATAACCGTATTATCCTGGGTATAGCTTACATCGTCTCTAACCCTTACATCCTCACATAAAAATGGTCTGGAAAAACGAGAAGACTGGCAAAGGAGCGTTCCTTTACAAAGCATTGGTGCAGATTGCAGAGACCCTTGGCCTGAATCTTAACATCAGAAGTGAGGAAGGTGCATCACTCCGTCTAAGTGCCTCGCTTCTAAAAGCCAAAGTAAAGAAAGCAGAGGTAGAAAACTTCCGCCAACAGCTCCTCGACAAGAAAAAGCACGGAAACTTGTATATAAATGTAGAAGATCAGCTCTTGTCCAAGCAGCTAACCTTTGCTTTCCTCAGATCATCCGAACTTAATTCAGGCACAGAGTGTTTCATTTTCGCGTGCCAGGATGTTGTCACTTCCAACTTAGTACTTAGCATGTCATGCACACGCTGAGTACCTAAAACGCCTACTATCCAGGTGACACATTCACGCTGGAATGACGTATTTCTATAGACACAATGCGGCCCTAAAAGTGCTTCACTATTATCTTTATCGCTCTTACTGTGTTGGCCGAACCGTGTCCTGCCGAAAGCTCCGAGAAAGATAGAGTCCATATTCCAACACGAGAAGTGCCGAATTTTCTGGAACTACGATTTTCGGACATCAGTCTCCATGGCTGTCCATTGCAAAGCTATCACTGACTCGTAACCTTAAAGCTACACCCACGTACCAAAAACATTCTGAGGCAGTTTCGACATAGATGCAGAGGGCTCCTACCCTTAGGTCGCCATAGCTGTAATTTACGGCGGTTCTACTGAGAGCCAGTTTCATTTCCATAAATGGCAGTTGCTCTCAATTGGACTCTACAGTGGTGGTTACCCTTTTTTTTAATTATATGTGTGTCATATACAAGGTTTAGAAATAATTCTTATGAACTTACAGGTGTAAATTCAAATATTATGGAGTAATGTTATGGGATTTAAAAGACTTTTTTTAGCCATGTTAACAAAATTACACGTTTATTTTATTATTACTTGCGATGAGCATGATAACTCTGGAACGGATTATCTGAAACAAAAAGCCAACAACATTTCATTAGTATACTTCTATGCGGAGTTCGAGAATTTTGGAACATTTTGATTTAAAAAATAAAATGAAAACGGTTTTTCCCAAAATTGCGATTTTTGAGGTTCCGAAAATTCAGTTTTTTGGCCCAGGAAAATAGAAATTTTTGAACAAATAAAAATCCCTTCCTTCACGAACTCTGTATATGAATAAATTAATGAAATCTTGTTGGTTTTTTGATTTCAGATAATCCGTTCCGGAGTTATGATACAACAAAATTAAAAACGTTTGTTTAAAGGCTGATTTTGAGACTATATCAAACTTGAACAGAAGCATTACGGAAACTTCAGGTATTCACCCGTACCCCCGAGGGATGAAAGGGGCGGGGGTGAAACAAAATTGTGAGCATAACATAGGACTCGGTACAGCGCTGCACGAAAGGTTTTCCGGGCCGTACCCGAGATGAGACGGAACTCTCCGAGGGGTCCTGAAGTCCTGGGCGATGGCGCACTCCGTCGTCAGTTTTCACCATTCGCTAAGCTGAGTAAAAATTGCCTCTCGCAAGTGTCACGGAAGTGCAGCAACATCCTATTCTGGCTTCGCCTCCCAGAGAAGATCTCCACGCTCCTACCACGTCCTCATAAGGACCAACAACCATCGACGAACTATTCGCTCTCTCCTATAATCATCAGCCAGTTTACCGCCACGGATTGTCGTACACCGGCGATATATGTATGTGAGTGGCAATAAACGATCTTGTTGACTTTTAACCAAGGAACTTTTCATTGTGTTCTCCTCGTCCTCGGCTGTCCACCTCCCAATCTCTCTCCTCGGCATTACCACCGTAATAATACATCAAACAAGTTTCCAATTGAGACATTTTTACTATTCCTTATAAGGTATGTTATTTTTTTAGAGATTGCCCGTGACGCTATTGTTCAGCGCGGTTAGTTTAATAATTGTCTGGTGTTTTTGTTGTGGTAATACGAATAGCAGACGTTGCCATCGATGGAACCGCCGCACAGTGGGCTGAATCGGGAATTTACTATTCAAAATCACCTACAGCCCACAATTCTCAACCGATTTTCAATTTATTTGTTTGGAAGTGATCAGCGATAGTTGCACAAGAGCCTCTATGAATTCGATTTTTCAATTTTTGTTATTTTCTATTTTTTATATAAATAAACAAGGTGCGAAAATAAGACATTTTTTATCTTTGAATCAATAACCTAATTAAGCCAATTTTCGACGAAAACGAATGACGAAGTATCCAAAGAATATAAATAATGTACAAGATATCAAATCCAATTGTTATAAACAAATTATATTACCAAAATGTCAACATATTGGAAATTTTTCTCGCAAAGTATATTTGTAAGTTGAAATTGCTTGATTTCATCAACAAGATCACGTTTGATCATGAAAATTTGTTGTATGGTATAATTTGTTCATTTTATAAACAAACTATGTAAATAAATGCATAGTTTAGGCGTTTTCTGGCAGAAAGTAATCACTTTTCTTTCTTAGTATCTTTTAATTCTATGAGTGGTAATATTTTGTGATTAAGCTTGGTCATTCGATATTATTTGTTTATTTTATAAACAAAAGCATATTTTGGTCATTTATAGGCAGAAAGTAATAGTTTTTGTTTATAATCGTCTTCAAATTACATAAGTGGTGAGGTTTAGTGACAAAGAATTTTCAGTCAAAATTATTTGTTTATGTTATGAAATAATGCATAGTTTGACCGTTTATAGATGGAAAGTGATCGTTTTTCTTTCTAATAGTCTTCAAATGACATAAGTGGTGATGCTTAGTGAAGAAGAATTTTCATTTGATATTATTTGTTTATGTTATGAACAAATGCATATTTTGGCCATTTGTAGACAGAAGTTAATCTTTTTCTATTACTTCCTTCAAATGATATCCCTGGAAATGTATTGTGATGTTCTAAAAGAATTAGATTCCAAGTTGTACTTGTCAATCATTTCAATAATTTTAGGATCCATTTCAAATTATTTCTGGGGTTTTCGAAATGCAATTCATTTCCAATTTTTAATTCTCGAATCAGACTTTACAACATTTGAATTGTATAAAATTTCAATTAAAATTGAGAAAAAAAATGGCGTTGCCATCCTCAAAACTGACGTTTTGAGGATGGCAACGCAACCTGTATGCTATGCCGTCGTTACCGTAATTCACGCGAGTTAGTGCATACATGCGTACGTGCCTGAAGGTGGCGCGTAGGCGCTTCCGTACGTTCTTAATTATTTCTCGAAAAATAAGGGAGATACCATTTCGATATTTACCGGGCAACTAGAATGTCTACCACTTTTTAATACAAATTAAAAATTCTAATAAAATTGATTTCTGACTCGATTATATGAATTCGAGCTATTTCCATCAAAAATTTAAAATCGCTGACAAAAATTTGCCGCATTATAGTACTGTTTTTAAAACCCAAAGAATCGCGGCGGACACGAACCAACCTATGTTTCAACCTAGGTTTGAGTATAGGTCTAAACCTAGGGATGACCTGGTTTTTCCCCCGGCCACTTGGACCATGTCCTAAGAGAAGACCAAATATTTCGGGAAGTGTGCTATGTGGGTTTAGTCCAAAAGTTCATGACGTTTTTCGTGAAGTGGGAGTACAAGTCCTAGTTTTTGGCGAATATATATGGGAAATGACCCTTCTTTTGAAACCCGTAAATGCCAGATGCCCTGCCTGAGGCGTTTGAGCACCTGAGGCAGGTGCTAAGATTGGAAATTTGAAGTGATGGTATAAGAGCCAATTTTCTTCTAGGATGGATTATTGATGCCTCAAGTTTATTATTATATAATCGCCAGACAGATAGCTTGGGGATAACATACTACCAGCCTCTATAATTATCAATAAAAAAACTTGGATTTTGCAGTGATAGTATAAGGTCTGACGTTTTTAATAACATAACCGAGGGACGATGTTGCCGACAGTCGCCGTCGCCGTTCTCCCCTCCTCTTAGATCCGGAATTTCAGTCTGTCCTTTTATGAATACTACCTGTAAATACTATTCTTTATGTTTTTAAAAACGCCAGACCTTATACTATCACTGCAAAATCCAAGTTTTCTTATTGATAATTATCGAGTCTGGCACTATGTTATCCCCAAGCTATCGGTCTGGCGATTGAATAATAATAAACTTGGGGCATCAATAATCGATCCTAAAAAAAAAGTGGCTCTTATACTATCACTTCAAATTTTCAATTTTTTCACCTGGCTCAGGTACCCAAACGCCCCAGGCAAGGCGTCTGGCATTTACCGGTTTCAAAAGAAGGGTCATTTCCCAGATATATTCGCCACAAACTAGGACTTATGCTCCTACTTCACGAAAAACGTCACCAGCTCTTAGGCTAGTCATTTAGTTATAAGATTAACAGATATTGATTGGTTATAATATGTTCATTCTACACCACTGACAATGGAATTTAAAGTATATATGCTGGAAAATAATTTTTTCTAATCGTAGAACCACCCGCATTGAAATTTTCTGATACAATTAATTAAAACATTTCATCAATTAATTTCGTGTAATAGATGCTACTATTTTTATTTCGATTGATCTCGAGTTTATTTCCATAATTTATGAAAAGATTAAATAAAGTTGTAAAAATTTCCATTTTTCAATTTATTGGTTAATACAGAAGTGAAATAAAAAATTTCGATAATCGGCTCTCATAATAATTCCGTTTGGAATTTAGTTAAGAATATTTAACAAAAACATCAAAATCGATAAAAAATTGTTGGCTCTAGGCTAGTTTAAAACAAGTTTTTACGTTTTACGCCACTGTGTAACGGTTGGGTAAATAGATACTCCGGCCAGTTGATCATCCTTAAAAAGACTTATATAAGCTAAACTTAACTCCCAATATAAGAACGGTTTCGGGCATGGCTTGCACTGGCCTTGATCCTAAATTGGAGAATTCTAAACGTCAACAGGCAGGGCCGCGTGAGTCATTTCTATTGGAGTTGGACGGATGCCGTCACCTGATGCAACTAACGCGCTAAGCGCGGCCCTCCTGTTGTTTATGACGCTTGACTCAGCCACTTTGCTCGGCCCGGCGGCTCTCTCATCGCGGAGCCACCCTAGCATCAATCCTGGGAATATCATAGACAGGAAGTTTTATTATCGAGAGTTGAGTGTAATCAAATTATCTCCTGTATCAACTTAATTTGACTCGATTGTTAATTTTAAACCTTATCTAATGATTTCAGATTATTAAATACTCTTTTCAAAAATATGAAGTCATTAAATTATTATATTTACTATCAATGCACCGTTGCTAGCCATATTATAATTTATGAACCATCATTTTCTAATTGTAATCAATTTGATGCTAGTTATCTATCCTTCAGTTATTTTATTCCAATTGGAATAAGATACTGAATAATTTTTACAAAAATAATGTTCTTTATAAAAAAAAAATTAACCTAATATAATGCATGAAATAATTATTAAAAAAATGCATAAGAAGAATTACCTTTGGTTATAAAAGAAATCGATAGACAAAAAAATGCCAAATTTATTTATATTATGCCAAGTTCATTCTAAAGAGGTGTTGTAAAAGGTTTAGAAATCATTGGACGCCTTAAATTAAAAAGTTTAGAAATATGTTTAATCCTTTTAATGGATAAAGAAATTAAAGGCAATTGGGATAAAAGGCAATTCAGCGATACTCTAATATGAGATATTATGACCTAAGTTCAAGTTGAGTGAGGATATCATGTACCTCAATCGTAAAGTAGTAAAACACGAAGTTGAATGAACGCATGCGAAAGTCATTACTTGAACGTAATTTTAACAAAATTGTACGCTTCCACGACCTGGTTGTTTCATGTCGCTTTAATATGCACTGAATGTTAAGAGTTCTCGGGATTTAGAATTCAGAAAAGCTTTACGTATATATCCTCGAGGTAGAACAACATATTATTGTAGCCTTTGTGATAACAGCATATATGTACAATTTATTAAATATAATATAATTCAAGATTTGCGTAAAGAAATCTAGCAAATTTACCGTAATATCAATCTGCCTTTATACTCTATATTTGATTAAAAATTACAACAAAAAAGTGTAATTAACTTAGGATTTTCTTCTATTTTTCGGTTTAATGGCAGCTTCCTCTATATGCAATTGTGTGGCAACAAAATAAAATTATCCTTTAAAGGTTCATCTAAAATTTTGCGTAAATTAATAATTGTTCTTATTCAATACAAACGTGAAAACTTACAGAAGGTGAAAAAATACGTACATACATTTAATTCACAATCTTCCACTATCTTTTTTGCCATTGTTTTCAATTTGTTGGCTTCACTCGTTACATCTATTTCTTGAGAACGAAAAATCTTATGTAATAAATTATCACACAAAGCTTCTGAAAAAGACAATACATTTTTTCCAAATATGTTTTCACAATTTCAAGTAAGTCTTTTTTTCACCATTAAAACGCAGTTTCGACAAGAAGTTAATAAATAAAATATTTAATAAAAAAGTTTTTTATTTCTAAGAATTTTGTCATCAAAGTGGAATTTTAAACTTTAAAGAGGAATTTAAGTTTTAATTTGATATAACTTTTATTTATTTATTCATAATTAAGAAGGTTCTTATTAAATACGACTACCTGGCAAATTCAACGAAGGAACAGCTGATTTTGATATTCTTTTGTATATGAAAGAACTAATTTCAAAATGTTTTTTGCACACACTTCTAGAGCACAATTTCTCCTTCGGTATTTTAAGCAATTCTGGATTTCCACACACTGAAACCCATTTTAAAAGACGATCGTAGTCTCGATTAGACTTTGGAAATCTAAACATCGGCCCTTCCGTGGATTTGCAATTTAGAACTTGGCATTTTCTTCCTCCCATTCTTATTCTGAAAAGCTGTTCAATTGGAAGAATATATCAGGTATAAGAAAAGCTTGTGGAAACTTTTTGTGGATTGGGGCAGAGTATTCATATTTATGTTTCAACCTAAAAACCTGAACTTGAATCATACAAATATGATATTAGGTTATGAATACTTAAACGATGTTTTCTCACGCATACAAATACATTTTTATGCAAAGAACACTTACTCTGAAACCTTTCTTTAACACAATCCCTGATAACCTTTTTAAATAAATCAGGACTTTCTTCACACGTTTTGACGTTTCAAAGATTTTGTCGTTACCCGGATACGGCATTTGTTTTCTGGGACCTTTTTGACTTTACTGACGTTAGACGTATCACAAACAGAACTCTCGTTTGTGTATGTAGTGATTATTTCTGTTTCTCTTTGAATCTTTTTGAATTCATTTACTCGGCAAACAGGCAATATAAGTCGAGTAAGCTTTCCTAATGAGAAACCCTACCCTATTAAGAGAACCCTACTGGTTGAGGAAGTTAAGTTACTTTAACAATCAACAAACTTGAAAATAGAGTAGTCATATATCTTCTTAAACTGTCAAGTTCAATTATAAAATCAGTCCTAGGAAAGGTCGGTAAGCGATCTCAAGTACGGATTTCGAAAGCATAGACTTAAATTTATAAAAAATTTGTTTTCGCAAATTTTTTTAGCCATCCCTGAATAAAATCAGGCTATAAAAAAGCTTCTATATGGGTCTAAAAATTCAAATTATCTCAATTTTTTTTTATTTTCTCATTTTTCACGGAGTTTTCATTCGTACCACTAATGATATAGGGTAATATGGCTATTCATGTCTCTATTAACAATGAATATCTGCATCTTATTCGTTAACCATTGATATAAAAAAGACTCGAACATAGCAAATTTGATTTTTGGTCTAAATTCTGAATGACAAGAGCTTTAATTTGAGCTATGCTCGAAGAAAATCTGACCAAAAAAAAGGTCCCATGTGATTGTTTGCTTCAAATTTTATAGCAAGCAGATTTCTGCCAAAGTTCTCAGTAGTTTTCTACACCATGTATTTGTCGCTTTATGGATCAAATACAAAATCTTTAGATCATAGCTAAAATACAGTCAAACATGAATTTGAGCTCGGGTTTACTCCACACGTAAACAGTCAGGGCCGTGTAAACCACTTCTGTTAGATTTTCCTGCGTAGTAAGAAATATTAAACATTTTTTTTCGCGTTTTTTTTGTTCCAATGCGGAGACAAGGGTAAACTAAATCTTTAATGGAAATGAGGAAGAAATTTTGCTGTTACACGTTAAAATAAATGATTTTCCTGCTTACGCATTTAAAACGTTTGCGGAACGTTGAGCATCTCATGTAAAATGAGAGCTTTCCTTGAATGATCGGTCCGGATACTGAATCACCTTTGTCTTTCGCTTGCTTAAACTATTCGAAGACAGCAGCATCCAAAGGCACATCGCTATCTTGCAATTATGCAAGCCGAAACGAAACACCTGGCAAAACACTTGTCAACACTTGACAGTTTGAGATTACAAAACGCTGCGGTGGTAACATTTCGCACTGCAAATGCGTTGCATCGGAAACCGAATTAATGATTTAAAAGTGCAAGCAATTTTTTGAAACAAATAATACTTGTGAAATTGCTTAAAATAATTCTTTTATCACAAAATAGACTTATAAATTAAAATGTAAAATAATTGTTTGATTTTACTCCTGAAAAATAAATAATCGATTTCAAATTTAAAGGAAAGAATACCTTTTTTATCGAAAATATGAATTTTAAATCATTTTTAATGTCTTTTTGCCCTTTACGATTATTATTTGTTGTGAGCAATTGTAAAGAAAATCAAAAATAGTCATTTTAAATAAGTGCGCCTGCGGTAAACAATCTGATTTTCGATGCGACACATGCGCTGTAAGAAAATAAACCAAAATTGGGAGTACCGCAGTCTCTCTGTCTAGCAAATACGATAGAAAAAGAGGTTTCCAAGCCATCGTTTCGAATTCGATCGCACAAAAAAATCCGATCAGTCAAATCGGCTTCAAGCATCGGAGCCCCTCTGCTGGTTGACGCGAGCCAGCTATCGTATTTATTCGTAATGCAAACGTGTGTGCTTCCCGCTTGAGAGCGAACTGACGCAACGTCGTGACTCAGTTACCCAGCTAGGCCGTGAGGGTACAGCGCCTTACCGTTACGCCCTGCCAATTCTCGGAAGGCGCAAATTAAGGTGGTTGAAATTAAGGTGGTTGAAATTAAAGTTCGACGGTAGTTGTTTTCTTAGGCTAGGTAAGAGACAAACAGACGTCGCGTCGATACGAGATTACAAGAATTTTCTACAAAACCCTAAAAAAGATTACACAAAGAATATTTGAAAATTCTGAATCCTGATTATTTTTGTATTATTATTTCTTAGGAAGTAAGTACACTTTTCGCAAATCGGAAATCTAAAAGAGCTTAATTTTTAAAAAAAGAGTTGAGTTTTCAAGTCTCTTTGAAAAAAAGATGACTTATAAACCCGTAAAGATGAATTTTCAGCCCAGAAATATGATTTTTCAACAAAATAATTGAATTTTCAACAATTAAAAAAAATATGTATATGTTAGATTAAACAGTTGCATTCACAGCTAAACAGTTGAACTTTCGAACAAAAGAGACAAATTTTCAACCAAATTTTCAAATTTTCAACAACAAAAAAAGTTCAACCGCAAATAGTTACTTTCTTAAACAAATAGTTGCATCGCCAAGTCAAAAAGATCCACTTTTTAGAAGACAGTTGAATTTTTAACAAAGAAAGTGATTTTTCAACCAAGAACTTATCGACAAAAGAAGGTGAATTTTCATTTAAATACTTGACTTTTTAACCAAATAGTTGGATCAGAAACAGTCAAAGCAAATAGTTAAATGTCTAAAACAAAAAGACGATTTTTTTTTGAAGAAAGTTGAATTTTCAATTAAAACCAGATTAATTTTTAGCGAAAAAATATAGTTTATTTTTCAACAACAACAACATTATAATTTTGAATCAATAAAAGTCGAATTCAACCAAAAAAGACTCAACTAAAACAGTTACATTTGTAACCAAATATTTACACTTTAAGCCAAAAAATATAAAAGTTTCACATATTTAAACGACAGTTCAACAAAACAGGTCAATTTTGTACTAAATTAATAGAATTTGCATTAAAAAAGTTGAATTTTTTAGGACAAAATGTCGATTTTTCTATAAAACAGTAAAATTCTTCACCCGAAAATAAGAATTTTCAAAAAAATTTTAATCCAAACCATACAGTTGAATTTTAAACTAAAAACAATCAATATTCAACTTAAAATGGAGTAGTTAAATTTTCAGTTAAAAAAAATGATTAAAAACAAGAAAAAATGAATTTTTAACCAAATTTAATGTTGATTTTTCGATGAAGAATAGTACATTATGCTACATGGGAGGAACGTGCGTCCTCCCGAGAAGCATACGATACTTTTTGTCCGACCAATCACATCACGGTTTGTTGAGAAAAGATTCCAGTGGCGGAGTGTCGATGGGGGTCCTGGACGAAGCTCATGCGGGGTGGGGTATCGCATTTTCCGAGATGACATTCACTTTATTCGTTATTTTCCACTGCATAAAAAGCATCGTATACAGCTTTTTATTTTTCGCGAGATTTGGCAAGAAGTAAATCACGACGTACTTCTTCTGCAACTTTGGCTAGTTCCGGAGGCGTACACATTGTGTCGTCGTCTTCGTTGCTGGATGGTGCTTGATTCATTTTCAAATAAATAATCAGAACTGAATTGATTTTTACGATTTTTACCGTATAACTGACACTAAGGTGAAGGTTGCTGCGTTTCACACAATTTTATGGCTACAAAGTTGTCTTAATTGCCGCTTGATGTCGCCACTTTTGGTGGTAAAAAAGCGACAATTTTTACCTTCTGAATATTTTTACCTTCCGAATACTTCATTATTCCCTCTAAAAACTCCCTAGGGAGTAATGAAGTGAAATGAATGAATGGAATGAATTAACTTTCAACAAAAAATAGTTGGATTTTCTTATAGGGCTCTAAATTTTTCAGTTCGCATTGAAGCGAAAAAAAAAAGTAAAAAAGGGGACGGTTCTTGAAAACTGGGGAAAAAAGATCAATTCTTTTAAAAAAGAGGTAAAGAGGGGAATAGCGGAAAAGGTGTGAAGTCTGTACATAGATGCTTTATTTGTAAAATATAATCACTAATTTACATTTTTTCAAGCATCTCAAAAAACTATTATTCACATTTATATTTTCCATGTGTGACGTCACATTCTGTGCTAACCCCTATTATCAGTGATAGTAGATAAGAGAAATGACGATTATTTCACAGCATCAAAATCTGAATCTTCATTCCCTCAATAGTTACAGCCTTTTCACAAAATAAGTCTCATATTAAGGTGAATCTTAGTACATTACCGGGAATTCTAGATACACTAGAGTCCCGCTTGATTGATCGTTTCGGGGGTACTATCAATGACCTTCACGGTTAATCGAAACTCTCAAAACCGTAAACAATCAGGGCCGTGTGAACCATTTCTTTTGGAGTTTTGTACGAAAAAAATGTTTGTTTGTTGTTGAATTTTTGCTATTCTGGTTTTATAATATCATAATGAACTGTAAATTAAACTTTAAAATTGCCACTTACATAAATTTAAGGGGAAATTCCGGGTTAGTGCTCAAAAATCAAACTTTATAAAGTACATTCGTATGTACAAGCAAAATGTAAGTTAGCATACAGAACTACATTATCACTTCTTTTGGAACATTTTTCTTCAAATATTCATAACTGTCCACTTTATTCCTTAACTCATATTTAGGAGCTATCACATCATTGTACGTATTCTGAGCGATAGTATATTTTGTAAAATAGACTGTTTTGTGGCTCCTGCTTTAACTTCTTTTATAAGCTCATATTGAGATGCACACGTTGAACACTTCCTATTGTTTTTCTCCGAAATTTTTGCAACTTGTTCTTGGCTTTTTGTAACACATAAGCATAATTGTGCGTAAACGAAACATTGACACGAGCGCTGACTGAAGGTACTGCTTACTTTTTTCATACGCTCCTGCATTATTGTGAAGTTTCTCCGCTGACATCGCAGCACCTCTCTCTCTCCACCTTGGACCACCTTATCCGGTATATCGGGAACCGGTAAAACGGGACTCCAGTGTCAATCTAAAAATCTATACCCCCCCCCCCATTACCGCCTCATACAATTCCTTTCTTCACCGAGTGAGTCACACTTACCCCGAAAGAGATATGGCTTATTGGTATAATAATAATAATAATAATTTGCCTTATAATTTGCCTTATTAATTACTTGCTTTGCCTAATATGTCAAGGCCCACGCTCTTATCAGATCACTTGATTGCATTATCATAATGCGTCCGTGATTGACAATATATACCGGGACAGCCCCGTACATACTACTCAAAAAAATATTTTAAAAATCCAACTCTAACCAACAATGCCTTTGACATATTGGGCTGTAACCATCTTAAGCCTGAGACATTAATTTATATGATGATCTTTATTATGTTTCACGAAATATGTACATTAGCTTACAGAAAGAGATAGACGAGTGGACATTAAAGGCCGAGGTTCAGCTGAGCTGCTTTACAACCTAACCTTCAATAGGTGATAAAACCTATAGATAATCAACCTTATAGGTGATGAGATTGTCTGATGAAGATAGCATGTCCGCTGTCGAATCCCAGGTCGAAACGTCGTTATATTATTTAAACAATAAATTAGCCTAGAAGAGTCAAAAATAAATTGAAGGTTTTTATTTTATCGTTTAAAAAAAAATGTTTTTCATTACTTCCCGGACGTCAAAAAATGTGGACTAACATCCCTCCATTATTTATATGATATATTTAATTCATGGCTATTGATTCGCATTCGCATCTGTGTTAACTTCAATATAATAGAAGATATATTTCCAACAAATCTGCCATAATATCAAAAGTAATAACGCATATCGAAATAATTAATATTTATACACACAAAAATGAATTTTTCAAAAAATGCATTTATTTCAATTAGATTAATCGGAACAATCGATTTTCAAATTTTGTAAATCAAATGATTTTTTCAACAATCGCCCATTCCTACGTCAGAGTGATACATCGACGTTCTATCGAACACTATTAAAATTTAATTCTTCATAGTATCTATTAAAATAACTATTTTTATAACTTATAGCGGGAAGAAAGCATTATATTAGCGTAATGTCTTTCATAATCACAATTTATTTGAAAAGAAGAAACGCAAATGCACTTTTACAATTATGTTAAGAAGATCAAAATTCTTTAGCAGAAAGCATATACATATTTAAGAAAGAATGAATACGTTTTTAGTAATGTAATGCTGTAAATTTAAATACATTGTTCATCGACAAACATAGGATAATATATTCCAACGCATTACGAACACATTATATTTGTCTCAATCCATTTTTATGTTATTTTATTAGAAGTGGAGGTAATTTGTCCAGGTATAGCGAGAAATTGCAGATATTTAACCCCGACTTAAACAAATTTATTATTTAATGAAAAAGTGTAATCGTTTTTTCCAACTTTTCAGTGATATCATTTCTTTAAGGACCATAAAATCAGTCTTAAATCAATGCAGTAGCTAACTAAAATAATTTCCCGTGGGTTAGAGTAACAACAAATTTAGTTTAGATTCGCAATGATGAGATATTTAAAATACATAGAGTTTGCATGAAATATGACAGATATTAACATGCGGTTACAATTAGTTAAGAATAGCTGCTGTTTAGCAATTATTTAACCAATTTTTTTTCAAATAGACATTTTGACATATTTCCATGAAAAGGCTGTCTATTTCATTCCAAAAAAATTAGGCCTATCAATGAAAAAATGGTTAAAATGCGCATTTCTCTATAAAAATTGTTCAAATAATTTTGCAATTTGAAAAATGTAAACCTTTGAATGTCTTTGGCAACGCATTTCTGGTTGATTTCGAAAAGAATTAAGCCTATTCATGAAAAAATGGTCGAAATGTGTATTTGTTTACAAAAATTGTTTAACTGATTGCTAACTAGCAGCTTTATTAAATAATTGTAATCAAACATTATTATATGTGATATTTTATACAAACTCTATGGATTTCAAATAGCTAATTATTGCGAATGACGAAAAAATGACTTTCGTCCATTAAATGGTTTATAACATTATAAACAAATTTTTTCTTACAGTTACTTACTGAAAATTATTTTAAGTTAGTTATTTCATTGATTTATGACCAGTTGTAATGAATTTAAAAGTCTTAAAATAAACTATATCACTGAAAAGTAAAAAAATAACAAGGTTTAAACTTTGTCATTATATACCAATTTTTGTTCGGTTAGAGTAAAATATCCGCAGTTACACGTTATATATCTGGAAGATATAGGTCATTTCTAAATAAAAAACATAAAAATTCATTAAAAATTTTCCTTTCGGGCGATTTTTGTCAAAAAGGGTATTTTTTCCCCCCTCCCACTGTGCAAAACTGGGACAGCAGCGCGTTAGCAGTGCGCGGTCTCACAGCGGGCAGATTTTCCCAGTTTCCCGCAACACTCTTCACAGAGTTCAGGAAACATTCTCTCTCTTAAATATTTTATTTCGTCGTTGAGACTTAGGGTCCCAAATAATAGATGCGTATTCCAGCCCTGATTCTACCTTAGTGCTAAAGAAATTATTGTGCAATATTGCTATGAGGTAAGTGTACCGATCTCCGGGCACATATCAGTGTTTAAACGAATATTTATTTTCTCTAAACCAAATTGTTATAATGTTATAAAAGTTCAGTCATATGAAAGAGATTGTCATTTATTTTCTAAACTATTTTTGACAATTTGCAAAATTTATTACTTTTTTATATATAGCCGGCCAAAAGTGATGTGTGTGCAAGTCAACATTATCTATTTCATAATTGAACAATCATGGGTTCGCCGAACTTGAGTAAGTGTTTACAGCGCATTTGTTTAAGTTGAGCGGAAGTTTATTATTTGGTACAATTTACGAAAGAGAGTAATACAGCCCGTATTATTTCTTAACTTCTCAAATTAATGATATTTTTCGAATTATACTACGAAATGCGCAAATTCTAATTACACTTGAATACACTTTCGAAATCCTTAGTGCCGAGAACTGAAACATTAGCACTTTTCTAACGTGGGATCTGTGTAAATTTTTCGATCAGTATATCTCGAATGCATGTAGGAGCCAGTTTGCAAAGAGAAATATAATAGGTGTATCTCCATGGACAGCATCTAAAAATAATATTTTATTCTTAATTATTTTCTCTTTAAAAAATATCAGACCGTAGTTCTATATATGTATATGTTAGGTTCCCAACCGACAAACTCCCAATAGGCGTTAATACGCACGCACCTAGGAGTGGGCATTTCTAAATGCCCCGCACTAAGTGAGAGCACTTTTAAGTGCATGGAACTAGGTGTGGGCATTCTGAAATGCACCCACCTAGGTGGTTCAAAACTGAAACGTCCCGAACCCGCTCTAGTTGTCTTTAGATACAGAGAACGCGTTTTGTGGTTAATGAAAATTTCTTTTCGTTATAAAAAAAACTAGTATTTTTGTTAAGGCACATTCTGGAACACACAATCCTGGTCAAAGTCAAGGATGAGAAAAAACAGTTATCATATACTAGAGAACTTATGTTAACAAGTGATGAAGAACATGTAATTACTATTGTTATTGTTATTGTTATGTCAACATTTTTAATCAATATTAGGTACATAACTATTTATCAGTTTTTTTATTTCGATTTTTTAAGATAACGTTTCTTAAACAGATGGCCACTGTAGTAATAATAAAATAATTCCAAAATTACCAGAGAATATGAATTTTCAGCAAAATATTTAAAGTTTCAGTTGAAAAAAAAAAATTTGTTAACACAAAAAAAAGCGAATTTTCAACTGAAGTTATGAATCATTATGATGGAAAGCGAAATTTTATATATGAAAACAATTACTGATTTTTTAAATGTGAATCTATTATTTGTACATATTATATTACTTGTTAGTAATATTTTCTTAGGGGATATTAGTTCTTTTTTATTTTATATCTGTTTTTTCCTTTCATCCTTGACTTTGACGAGGATTCTGGGGCGCTTGACTTTTCGCTCCCGACCCGCACAGGTAGATACTAATACGTGACCAGCTGAGGGGAGCGAACGCCCCTTCCACTGCACGGACTACGGATCTTTCTGTTCTCTGTATCTGAAGGAATGTTGAGTGTAAAAATAAATAGGTGTAAATATTACATAACTGATACTTTTAGAGACATATATCTCCTGAAAATATTTAATAACCTAATATTTATTCAAAATGTTTTTGCAAAAATAAACTTCTTTATTTAAAAATGCAACTAAAAATTGCAATTGAAAATTAATCTGTTTTAGTAGAGGATTCGAGCATTTTTTTGAAAATTCTGTTCTCTTGGTTGAATGCAGTTATTTTTTATTTTTGATTGAAACATTTTGTTTTTTTAAATAATAATTATTATAGTTTTGCTTGCAATTCCTATTTTTAGGTCCACAATTTTAGTTGAAAGTATTTTATTTTTTTTATTTTTATAATTTCAGTTGACTTTCTGAAAAGTTCATTTTTTTGTTGTTGAAGATTCATAACGTTAGTTGAAAATTTCTTTTTTTTTTGAAAATTATTTTTTTCAACTGAAACTCTAAATATTATGTTGAAAATTCAAATTATTTGTTGAAAATTCATATTCTCTGGTAATTTGGAATAATTTTATTATTATTACATTAGCTATCTGTTTAAGAAATGTTATCACAAAAAATCTAAATAAAAAAAACTGATAAATAGTTATGTACCTAATATTTATTAAAAATGGTGAGCATATGTTGACATAACAATAACAATAGTGATTATATCGCCTTCATCACTTTTTAACATTAGTTATCTAGTATATGATAACTGTTTTTTTTTCAACCTTGACTTTGACCATGATTGTGTACTTCAGAATGTGCCTCAACAAAAATACTATTTTTTTATCACAAAGATAAATTTTCATTCACCCCAAAACGCGTTTTCTGTATCTAAAGACAACTAGAACGGGTTCGGGACGTTTCAGTTTGCCCCACCTACGTGGGTGCATTTGAAAATGCCCACACCTACTATCGGCGAGAAAATTCGAGTCCTCTGGCTTTGACGTTAAAAAAGTAAGTGAAGAAAAAATGGTAGCTCGATGAATGAAGGATCATTTTGAAGGTCAAAATGTTGTTCGTTGATGAGCCGGAAACGAATATGCAAAAAAAAATTTCATAGCTTACAGACCTGAAAATCTTTTAAAAAGTAGGGAAATTTAACAGCTTTTAAAGATAGTGAACTTTGGAACACAGTTTTTCATTGAAAAAATAATAGCAAACATGTGAAAAAATTGATGGTGGTACCTTGAACATCTCTAAACAAATTTCAGTTGAAAAATTTGCAGAATATAACAAATTGTTCATTTTTTGTATATAAATATACACCTGTACTATCTTCAGTCCTAATGAAGATGACGAAGTGATTTAAATTAGAGGTAGTTAGTTGAACTATTTGTAATTATTAAAAATTTGAAAGAAGTTTGTGCATGTTTTTCTCTTTGTGCAAATCGCGATATTTGAAGACAGTTTTTATATTGTACACTTGTATATTTATGTACAAAAAAAAAAGAACAATTTGTTATATTCTGCAATTTTTTCAACGGCAATTTGTTTAGAAATGTTTAAGGTGCCACCATGAATTTTTTCAGATTTTTCCTATTATTTTTAAAAAAAAACTATGTTTCAAAGTTCACTGCCTTTAAAAGCTGTCAAATTTCCCTACTTTTTAACAGATTTTCGGGTCTGTAGGCTATGAAATTTTTTTTGGCATATTCGTTTCAGGCTCAATAACGGATGACATTTTGTCCTTTAAAATGATCCTTCATTCATTGAGCTATCATTTTTTCTTCACTTACTTTTTTAACGTCAAAGCCAGAGGACTCGAATTTCCTCGCCGATAGTAGAGACCTGACTCCAAGGAACAGTGTTGCACGATGTTGTCTGGTATCAATTTCCCGTTCTTGCTTACCTTCTGAGACAGAAGGAGCAGAAGTGGATGACCTTCACGTTCCAGTTGTATCGGGATAGGTTGCTTTAAGGAACCATGATCGTAGCTTCTAGAGCCTGCAACTTCTCATAATAATGTAAATATAGTATAAGTATTTTTGAATATATTTCACTTACGGTGCCTAGTAAGCTGATGTCTCTGTAATTATTGCAGTTGTTTTTATCTCCCTTTCCTTTGTATATGGGTACGATAATCGCGTTTCGCCAATCGTCTCGTCCATGCATTTTTTCATGCAAGCTCTCGTGTTCCTATGGCTTCTTATGTCTCTTTGAATTAATGTCTCATTCACATATTCTAACCATTCTTTCGGCGGTCTACCTCTGGGCATTCTGCCATTTACTTTACCTTTATACACCTGTTTGGAATAATTGTTTATATTTAGCATTCTTTAGTATTATTATTTTTTATCATAATGTTTATTATGATATCTTTTTTTAATGTAAATGAATTTTTTTAAACTTGAAAAAATACAAAACAAAATATTTTTTGGTAAAGTTCTTTTAATATAAACTGCACTTTTCTCGAATGTCATTGAAATTGTCGTTTAACATGTGTCCTTTTACAAGTGGTCGGTTATGGGACGTATTGAGTCACTCGTAAAGATTGAGTCCCTGTTTCCATAATAGGGGTAAAACTATGTCAAAAAAGTCGCTCGTTTTAATTCTTTCTCTAGCTGTATCTCCCTCTTTCTTTTTCTCTCCATCTCTCTCTCTTACTAAAACCTTTTCTGAAAATCTGGCAAATTCTGAGAGTTTTTCTGTTTCTAGACTCAACGTTAGTATATGACGTTACTTTGTAAACGACGCATCGCGAATATTCAGTTTCTGTTTTTTTTTTTTTTTTTCAAGTTTTACAAAATAAAAGTGATATATATTGAATAATTTGAAATTTAAATTTATTTAAATATGCAACATGTTTGAATTGAAAGTGTTTGGTAATTTTAGAATGGAACATTTCAAACATTTTGTTACAACTAGAAATCGTTTAAATTTGCTGGATTAGAAATTAACGTCTTTTAATACTGGAATCCTTATTTCAGAAAGATCGGAATCGTATAAATTCTGATCAATTTAAAAAGTAGGCCTACTGAAAATTAGGAGTGTTTGAAATAATTCAACAAATTTGTTGTTTCAAAAACTCTTTAAAAGGGTGCTATCTACCAGTTTTATTAATTTTTTTAATAATTTGACATTCCGCAAGTTATTCGTTTTGGTGATAAAATAACACCTGAGATTTATAATATAATAATTAATTTCACTCAGGGTAATTTTAATAATATATTATGAATGGGATACAGTGGGAAGAATCAAGTATAAAAAAAATGCAAAAAAGTGGAGTGTAAATGAAAATTCTACTTGCTCTTACCATAAAATTACGCGTTAATTATCATTATTAAGCGTAATAATTGTGTTTTTACGCATTATTACACATTATTACGTACTACTACGCGTTACTACACGTTATTACGTGATTATTACGCGTGAAGTATACGGAGTAGTGCGCAAGTGAATACCCTCTCGTAGTCACGTATTTGGTTATAAAGTATGTGAGTTCCCTCACAATAATTCCTTACACCAACAAATTTTCATTTTTTTGCGATAAAGTTTTTAGAAAACTTAAAATGGGCAAATTAATTTTAAATCAGTAAGCTTGTGTATGCTTATGTAGCAGAATCATTTATGGACAAGAGATGTTGTTCTTGAAAAGATTTTATACGACAAGTATTTAACCGATTTGATGAACAAAATTTTTAAAACTTCTAAAAAAGGTCTCTTGACATTTTTCTCTATCTTGTGTTTTTTTTCGAAATTTTCGCTAAATTACCTACTAGTATCTAAAGCCGGACATAATTTGTATTTTACAGATCGTATGTAATAAGGTTCTAGAATTGCTATTGAACTTGTGTAAAATTGTTCTAGAACAGTTACTTTAATCTGATTACTGTTCTGGAGAATCTAGAACCCATATATTTCTGTTCCGTAACAGTTACAGAAGTCTTTCACATTATTTATGTGAAATCTTAACAAAATAAAATTCAGGATGAAAATTTTATTCTGTGTATCCACACTCCGTTACCTGGAAGTGGAAAATTTTTCCTTTGAATTAGCATGAAGCATTTTCTATTCTTTCTAGTTTCTTGAGGCTCCAACGCAGGGTGCAGGTAGTTGATTTCGAAAAATGGTCCTCAAATCCTACTTTATTGTCCTATCACAATACACAGTGGCCTTGTACTTAACATATACCTGCAAAGATGCTGCAGGGAAAACCGAAAAGTGCAGGTCTTTGAAGACTTTCACTTATTTCGGGTATCTTCCCATCAGTGCGAAAAAGTTCGCGGAAGCGAACTGTTCTCTCTCGCTGAAGATATAAACGAGTGAAGTTTGGAAATGAATGAGGAATTCAGTAAAAAAAAGTTTTCTTTATATATATAAAAGAAAAATCATTTTAAAAAGTGCGTTTCCCAAATCTGAACTCGGTGGTTAAAAAAAAAACAACAAATTATATAATATTAATGAATACTTAAGAAACGTCGGTTTCAGGTATGTATACGGAATATTTCTTAAATTAAAAATTTCATAGTAAAAAAATGAATTTACCAAAATCTGTTATAAGTATATATTATCAATAATTATTGAAAATTCAGATACAAGTTTGAATTCTAATTATAATTATTTAAACTCTACATTAAAAAAAATATATATTTTTTTTACTGTTTCAAAATCAATTTCAATGATTTTTAAATTTCTGTTACAGTAATAGTGTAAAGGATTTTCACTAGTTATCGAAATTCAAATCTTTAACATTGTTGTTACTTAAAATTTTGTATTTTTTCTTCTGCTTTAGAAAAAACTCCTAATAGCTAGTTTAATTTCATTCATTTTAATCCAAACAAAATTGTAGATAATATTTTATAAAACAAAATAAGCCACAAATGATGAAGATTGAATCGAAATTACCAATTTTTTTAGATCAAAAGAAAAAATACAACTCCTCAAATAACTAACGTTGAATAAACAATTACAGATTCAACTTTTTTTCTAATTTTGATTCAGATTTCGGTTAGATTGCAGAATAGGGGCGTCACCCCTATTCCCCTATTTTGGCTGAAAACAAAATTTTTTCGGGAACAAACTATTAGAATCTTTAATTGAACGATAAATGAAGCGATTTGAAGAGGCGAAAGTTTTAAATTATTCTTACTTTTGTTACGACGATGTTTCAAATCTGGATCTGTCATGAAATCGGAATGATCATATTATGATCGAGATTATTAACATTATTTTTGTGACCAGTCAAAGGGCTGCCTTTCCGCCCCAAGACACGTTGAAAAGAGGTAGGGATTCTACCAAAATTATTTCTGTTACTAGTCAAAGGGGTTTGAATTAATTATTTACAGTGTTTCTGGCCGTACGGATGTTTGAAAGCACCTAAACGGTGAGTTAAATATGATCATTCCGATATCAATTGCACCCAGATTTCACTTTTAAAATTGGTTATATTTAAGAATGTGGCTATTTGACTCGTTTTCAGGGTTTCGTAGGAAACCCTTATGGCCTTAGGCAAATGGTAAAATATCTGATGATGTCGCTATGCAAAACCATGAAAATGTAGGCCTTTCGACTCAACTGCTCAAAATTGACAGAAATTTGGCTCAAAGCCAGCATACGAAATTAGAAATTTTTTGGGAAAGCGAAAAAATTTATTTATAAACTCCTATTATCAACATTTAAAAACTGTTCACAAATTTATCTTAAAACCAAACATACGGGATTAGAAATTTTCCAAAAAGCGGAGACATGTTAACCGTACTCGTTCGTACTTGATGCCCGCTTCACGAACTGATTTTTATCAAATATCTGTAAGATTATTGAATTTTGGGGTTCGATAAACATCCTTTAAGTCCTGAAATTGAAAAATGAGATTTTCTTTCAAAGTTTTAAAATGTAAATCGCAAATAACTTAATTTTTTCAAATATTAAAAGTTATAAAATTATACTAAAAAGATTATTCAATTAAAAATTGGTACGCTTTTTTAATGAAGTTCAGGACGAACGCATTTCCTCAATCAGTAAGGATACATTGCACAAATAGCGCAAAACGCAAGTTAGTTTCGAACAATGTTTTACAAATTATTAGAGAAAATATAATTTTTAAGAAAATATTATGAAATCTATTTCATTTTTGAATTGTATTATTACAATTCTTTTTGTCAAGTTTTGAATTTGACAAAATCTAGAGAAAGTTTTTCATAATTTTCTAGATACATTTTCCATGTCATAGCAAAATGTATTTTTCAATCAGCCCAAGAACTTAAAAAATGTAAATTATTTCTAAAATTATTCCTAATTTTCTCACTACTGAGATTCAAACTATATTTACAATTTTGAAAAAATGTGTATGTACTCAAATTTAAATTTGATTTATGAGAAAAATAAGGCAATAAGATTTTTATGTACCTTAAATATCACATGATTTTTTATTAATTTTTAAAATTCATGAATCAAAACATTAAAACTATGTTACAATTAATATGTTGAATAATATAGAACGCATTTTAATTCTCTATTCAGCAAAGATATGGGTCAAGTTGTTGCAAAGAATAAGAAAAAGCTTAAACAAAGTTATGAGAAAGCTGAGATAGTGGATGATTTTCAAGAAAAATTTACAGTGAAAGATATTCCTGTGGCAGGCCTTATTCAGGAAAATCAATCGCTCTCTCGAAAAAGGTATAAATATCACATTATTAATTTAATATAATATAAATAATACGGAAAATATTAACAAAATATCATCAATTTAATACCTACTTGCAATAAACTTATTAATAGTACAAATTCATAGTTTTAGTTCCCTATTTCATTTTTGCACTAACAAATAGTTTTTTATCAATTTTAAGAATTCTAATGATTATCTATATATTTTTCATATTCATATCTATTTTTTATATTGGTTGTTATAATTCATCCTATTTGAAAACTGATTTAAAACCTGATTTTATTTAATAACAGAGATAAGTACTTCGCCGATGCAAAGAAAGCAGAGTCCTGGATAAGAGAAAAATTCCCTATTGTTGACATCTCTGACTACGGGAATGACGAAAATAGTGCTTTGGATCTTCATAAAGATCACGAAATGTTTATCAGTGAATTAGAAGACTTTGATAATACCATGCAGGAGTTGAAATTACAATCTTCTTACATTTATGACTTTGAATCAGCCAAACCATTTGAAGGTTCTCAAGAGAATCTTGAATTGGAGAATTTTTCTGTTACAATCATTCAAAATCAGATAGAAACTCAGTATAAAGATTTACTTCGCATGACTAAAAAACGAAGAAAAAAGCTTAATGAGTCTACAAAAACTCACATTCTTCTCAGGGAAGCTAATGAACATGCGATTATTGTTGAAAAAGTCACCAAAAATTCTGAGGTAAGAATGATGTTTTTAGTCATATTTTTGAAGTAGAGAAATAATTACGTTATTATAATTCTAATGAAGATAAATTGCTGGTACAACAAATTGAAAAAACTTATCTTTTTAAATTAACAATAATGATATAATATTAAAATTTTCGACAGTAGTTAGTAAGAAAAATTATAAATATTAAAAGAACTGAATCAAAAAATATTATTGTTGAGCTGAAATCTGAAAAGTTGTTAGTTCTTGAACTAGGATGATAAGAATTTGTTATACGATTGGAACCACGTGATTAATTGACATTGAAATTTTTACAATTCGATATTTTTAGCTTTTTGTCCAAAAATAATACCTTGTTATTTAAAAAAATATCAATTCCAAAATCTCTTATTTGTGTCAGCAGCTTTTTGATCAAAATTGTTTGAAACCTTTATTGACAAAAATGAATTTCGTTATTATTAAACAAATTTATCTTTTTCAGATGGAATTCTTGAAAGTCAATAAGAAAATGGAACAAATGGAATTCATGGAGAATTATAACAATTTCCAAATTAATATGAGAACAAACGAAGTCAATTTATATTCTATGAGTGAAATCACCGCAGAAATTACTCAACTTAGTAAAAAAGAAGAGGTTGAAAAAATTCAAATCCGGTATCAGAGTTTAAACGAAAGATGGAGTAAAATTCTTAAAAAACTTGAACCTGCTTATGAAAAACATCGATTTTTTCGAGATGTTGATGAAATTAACCGGCTAATAAGGGATAAGTTAAATAAAATGAATGAAATGATTTCCATTGGACATGATTTAGAAACTGTTAAGGCCCTTCAGGTAAAGCAAGAAGCTTTTGAAGGGGAATTGGACATCCTCACGGAAAAAGTTCGACTGCTAAATAAAAGACAGGAACGATTCATGCAAACGAATCCTGAGGTGGTCATAGAAACATATTCGAAATTGGAGGAAATTAACAAAGATTGGAATAATTTAATTGAGGGGATGACCACATGGAAAACGAAGTTATACATGTGCTACGAAATTTATAAATCTCTTTTCATTTGCCACGAAATGATGGAGAGATTGAGTACTCGATTGCCTCGTTCAGCAGATGAAGATTATAATGCTGATGGAAATAATAATATATAATTTATAAAATTATTTTTTTCTTGAAAAAATTAGGCACTATTTTAATTGTACAAAAAATTATCTAAAGAATATTTAAAATCGGACCATCTTCAAATGATTTTTACTTCGATTTAGAGTTAAACTATCTGGATTCATATGTAAAGTTTCATATCTGAATTTAAGAAAACGTAAGATTAAATTTAGACAATTCAGATGTTGCCGTCTTGAATTCAAAAAGTTTGTGCTCAATTTATTTCCATTTCTAAATTCAAGATGGAAACTAATATTATTATTTACTATGTAACATATCTTGTTAAAAATTGTTTAGTTTTTAATTTATGTAAAAAGTACAAAAATGAATGTGAAAATACAGTAAATAATAGATCATTTTTTAACTAACTTCTATTTAATGTTTATCATTATCCTAATCCTAGTAACAATAAAATATTGCACTTTATTCCGTGATTTCATTTCAGAATCTGTGATTAGCTCTATCTATACTTCATTGAGGAAAGCTTGTTCTTAACTTACCGATTGAGCTACGGAAAGAAAGTGTTTCAATCGATATCATAATTATTTTAAAAGTTGACCCAATCTGCATATTTTTAATCATAAAATTGTTTTAATAAATAAAATCAATTTTTGATCCATAAAGGTATTTATCAGTATAATTTTACTATCAAATCTTCCGTTTTTCGGTCTGGAATTAATAACTATTCATGATTATGAAGGTATTTACTATGCCCAATTTAATCAGATTTTTACTTTCAAATATAAAGGTGGAAAAATCCATACAATTATTTTTATAAAAAAGCAATTATGCAAGAACACATACTTGCATAATTAACACAATTAAGGTAAAGTGTATCAGAATTAATTAAATTAAAATTATGTAAGTTTTGAACTATCTTTAATATAACTTACCAAGGGCACGATTTGTTTCGGGAAATATATCAGTACATTATCATAGTTTTTTCGATTAAGGACAAAGTTTAAAATTTTATATGCAAGAAAGAGTGCAAATTACAAGAGATAGTGCAGATAAACAAAAAGTCGTCAATAACATGTTGACAGTGTGAGCATTAATTGCAAAATCTTTTGCATTTCCTTCTACAACAGCAACATTTAGAAATGTGTACTAGACTTTACATTCTAAAAATTACTTTAAGAAAATTCTGTATCAGTAATGTATTATTTAAAATTAGAAAGAAAATAGCAAAGAAGAATATGGCGTAAGTGGTAGTCTTAATTTCAAAAAATAAAAGGTAAGAAAGACACAATTAAAAATATACTATTCCAACAAATGTGGGAAAAAGGAGTTAGTATAATTAATATCAAGAAATGAAGACTGAATTTTACAAACAAATATAAAGGAAATGAGAGATTCTTATGATAGTTTCTCACGTTAGGATTCGAACCCGTGAAACGTAACTTTTTCTTGAAAATTGTATGCCTTTTGAGCACGATACCATATTGAAGCCATTGGGTATTGTATTTTTCATGTTTTTTATTCCTTTACATTATTTGTTTTAGATAATTACAAGAACCGTTGTAAATAAAACTGTTATTTGCTTGAACTTGTTATGAATGAATTAAATGTATCCAGCCTGTGGGTAACTTTCAAAAAGTTAAAAATATAGCAGGCGAAATTGAATAACAGAACATTTTATGAACACTTTTATTGGTCATTGGTCATTTTAAACTTACATATCAACAATCTTGAAACTGTGGAATAAATTGCTTGGTACAAGTAATTTACTCAGGTGTTTAAAGAAATCACAATTACACGAGTATAGTAATTGCCTGTACACACGAGTATCACACGCTATACTGGGTGTTTTTTTTAACATAAGACATCGAAATATCTAAAAAAAATACGCATCCTATGAAAAAAATATCCGTAATAAAAACTTTTTATTTTCGAGGGGGAAAAGCGACTTTGAACAAATTTTTTTTTCGCGTATCGAAAAAAAATTTTCGAATAAAACTTACGTATTTCATCAAAGAGAATCTGAATCTGTGATAAAAAATTAAGGTTCCCATTTGAAATTACAAAGTTACCCCTCCCCTGCCTCCTGGGGGGTGTGGTGGGGTAAATTTGTTTAAAGTCGCTTTTCCCCCTCGAAAATAAAAAGCTTTTATTACGGATATTTTTTCATAGGATGCGTATTTCTTGAGATATTTTGATGAATTTTTTATAATTTTTTCTTGACTCTAGAAAAATCATTATAGAGAATCATTATAAGGAAATCAGTATAGAACTAAAGAATGTTAAAATATTGAAAGAGTTGATGAAAAAAATAGAAAACGTACAAACGAAGGATTTATTTATTTATTTAACGTAGGATTTCGAAAAAATTGAAGGAATTCCAGAGAATTTCCATGGATTTTAAACAATTTCGTCAGATTTCATAAAAATGGCACGACATTTTAAAGATTTTCAAAAATATCAGGAGATTTTAAGTTTTCCAAGAGATTCAAAAATATTTTCACGAATTTCAAGGAATTTTGAATCATTTCGAGGGAGCTTAGAGGATCTTAAATATTTCCAAATATTTCCGGATTAAGATTCAAGGATTTTATTAAATCTTCCAGAATTTCAAGGGATTTCAAAGATGTCTCGGGATTCAAACGATTTTTTTTAGAGAAGTTTAATGAATAATTTTAATTTTAATTATATTCAAGGGCTTCCAAATGGTTTATACTTTTTAAAATAGATTTTTATGTTTTCCAAATATTTCAAGGAATTCTACAGGACTTCAAGAGATATAAAAAATGTCAAGGGATATAAAGAAGTGTTTAGGATATCTAAAGATTTCAAGGATTTCTAGTGAACTTTGGAAAATAAATGAAGTTACATTTCAAGGGATTTCTAGCGAATCCAAAGATTTGAAAGGATTTTAAGGTAATTTAAGGTATTTCAAAAAGATTCAAGGATTTTATCAAATCTACAAGGATTTCTCAAAATTCAAACGGTTTTTTTTAGAGAACTTTAATAAATAATTTTAATTTTAATTATACTCAAGGGCTTTCAAATGATTTATACTTTTTAAAATGGATTTTTATGTTTTCCAAATATTTCAAGGAATTCTACAGGACTTCAAGAGATATAAAAAATGTCAAGGGATATAAAG